>JAMXBC010000008.1:88241363-88742479 GCA_024138005.1 Lumnitzera racemosa | reverse complement strand
TCACTATTACCAAATTTCAACCTAAACAACTCTACTCGATATGACTTGACTCGATACAACTTAATACTTTATTTTTAATTATTTATTATTTTCTTTTAATTATTTTTATATTTCTGGCCTAATAAAACTATTAAAAAAATGGTAAAAATAAGTTGTCTACAAAGTATGGTAGCATTATCTATTGTTGAGAGAGTTTGTTATTTATACCAACCAAAGTCTCTGAGGTACCTCTAAAGTCAAACCAAATTATCGAAGTGGCAGGCGAGATAGATTGAATTCCTTGAGAGTTATAGTTTTGTGATAAAATATAAACAAGGGAAGAGTAATGTGGTTGTTGATTCTCTCTCAAGAAGGCACATGCTCTTAATTGAATTGTAGACCAGATTATTTGGGTTTGTAAGTGTTAAGGAATAATATTCTAAGGACCTACACTTTGGACCCATACTTGGGTGTTATGTTGATGGAAGAACAATGGACGAGTATCTTATGGAAGTTAAGGAACAAAATTCAAGACTTAATTAACAAAGGCACAGTCCAACTAGATTTTATAAAGGCTCCCACTCCAAACATCAACAATAACCCCTTGCTTAACCATAGGCCCATCATCAATACGATATCTGACAATTCAATCCCTTTATCAACATGATTAGTTCCAATTGAGGGCCCCAAGTTTATAGATTCTACAAGCAAGAGGAGAAACAAGTTCTACAGACTAAAAGGTATACCTTCCATGTGCCTTTAGCCCCTAAAAGTTATAAAACTGCCCTTCTCAACTACCAAGTAATAAATCACAGGTAATCGAGCTCACTTATAGGAGTAATTACTCATTCTAGCATAATCTATGATCCGAGAGAAGAGTTGAAAAAGAAGATTGTACTGGAAAAACCAAACAATGAACCAATTAAACATGAAGAAGGATTGTCTACCTCTACCAAGATAATCAAGTCTAGCTAGTAGAAAGTAATGGATCAGCTTGCTAAGACTCTAGTACAAATATCCCTCAAGAGTTTATTAATTGCATTAGAGTCGCATCAAGAAGCTTTGTTCAAAACATTAAGGGAAGTCAAAGTCCCTCATGAAATACTAGTTGAAAGAATAGGGTCTATTACCAAATCTATTCTCACTATGGACAGATTTCTTTCTCTACCAGGGAGTTGAGCGAAGAAGGTAACTAGCATAATAAACGTCTATTCATAATAGTGAAGGTAAACAACATCATCGCGACCAGAGTCCTCACTGGCAATGAGTCATCCCTAAATGTCTACCCTCTAACAACCTTAGATCTACTAAACTTTGATACAACTGCTATCAAGCCAAGTTCAACAACAGTCAGGGCTTTTGACTAATCTAGAAAGGAAATTATAGGGGAGATCAATTTACCAATTGACATCGGCCCACAAACGTTCAACATCTAATTTCAAGTTTTGGACATCTTAAAGACCTTTAACCTATTATTAGGTAAACCTTAGACACATCAGTAGGGGCCATACCTTCGAGTCTTCATGAGAAGGTTAAGTTTATCTCCAATGGCTAAATCATAAGAATTATAGGTGACTAGGATTACGAAATATACAAAGAAACAACCATACCCTATATTAGCACTGAGGAACAAGAGGACTTTAGGCTCCAAATGGTTAAAGAGGTGTATGTGATCACTGATCGAGAGAAAGATGAGAAGCAAAAGTTCAAAGAAGGCTAGTTTAGAACTTATGGGCGGCTACATCCCAACCCTAATGGAAGAATTACAAAGAATGCAAGCTAGGGACAAAAAAGGTGATAGGTTGTACTATGCCTTAATGACCTTCCTACCTTGTCAAAAACATTCATCTGGGTCGATATCCTAAATTTAGAGCTTGCTAAAGAGGACACCTTCAATAGAAATAAAATAGCTAGCCTATCCAACAAGTCCCATCACCTGAATAATTAGTTCTCCATCCCTATGAATAGCAATAAGTCTTCCTTAGGATAAATGATGAATTACAGTCTAGTATTTTATAGAGTTTTGAAATTGTACTCAAAGAAGCTTCGTCTATATAAGAATCAATCTCTTTTCTCTTCACTTCTTCCTTACTTACACTCTTTCTTTTACATACTTTTCTTTCCTAGATCCAATGCTCTAAATAAAGGCCATGGATAACTCGTGTAGATAGGTGATGAAAATATTGATATCACCTCCGACCCTACTAGGTTAATTGTTAGGAGTGATGTCAATGACTACGATGACATGCAAGAAAGCTGGCAAAAACATGAAATGAGTAAAATTTCCATTGATGAGCTAATTGAGATGATTAATGTTAGGATTGCTGACGATGCCAAAACATTAAAAATTAGAGGGAATCTAAAAGAAGAAAAAAAGGCTAAAATGATCGCACTACTATCTAGATACCAAGATGTATTTGCATGGTCTTATAAAGATATGCCTGGATTAGATCGATTGATCGTAGTCCATCGCTTACCCATATGAAAGGATATCAAACCTAAGAGACAAAAGTTAAGAAGGTTCAAACCAAATGTCCCATTAAAGATTAAGAAAGAAGTTAGAAAATTACTAGAGTTTGGTTTCATTGAGGTATTCGATTATCCTAAATGGGTAGCTAAGATAGTGCTAGTAACGAAGAAGAATTGAAAAGTCAAAATGTGCATAGATTTTCAAGAAATTAATCGAGCAACCCCTAAAGATAATTTCCCCTTGCCCATATCAATGTCTTGGTGGGTAACAGAACCAGAAATCATCTTTTCTCTTTCATGGATGGATTCTTCGAATATAATCAAATTCAAATGTCCAAAGAAGATAAAGCCAAGGCAACACTTATCACAACTTAGGGCACATTTTGCTACCAAGTAATGCCTTTCAGACTCAAAAATGCTGGAGTAACCTATTAAAGGGTCATGGTAGCACTGTTTTATGACATGATGCATAAAGAAGTTAAAGTATATGTTGATGATATGATTGCAAAGTCCAAGGAAGAAGAAAATCATGTAGATAATCTGAAGAGATTGTTTGATAAGTTGAGAAAATTTCAGTTAAAGCTTAACTGAGAGAAATGTACCTTCAAAGTAACTTTAAGAAAATTATTGGGTTTTATAATTAGCTAAAGAGGCATCAAAGTAAACCCTGATAAAGTCAAAGCAATAGTTAAGTTGCCCCCTCTATGTACACTCAAAGGAATCAAAGGCCTATTGAGTTGTTTAAACTATATAGCTCGGTTCATATCTCAACTCACAGACACGTGTCATCCTTTGACTAAATTGTTGAAAAAGAATGTCAAGATCAATTGGGACGAAGAATGGGAGCAAGCCTTTACAATGATCAAAGAGTACCTCATGAACCCTCAAGCTTTAGTAACTCTAAAACCTTAGAAGCCTTCAATGCTACACTTAGCAATATTACTAGAATCTGTAAGGTATATGCTCAACCAGAAAGATGAATAAGGAAAAGAACGGGTTGTATATTATTTGAGTAAGAAATTTACTAAAAGGGAACCAAAATATTCAGAAAATGAAAGAACCTATTGTGCTCTAGTTTGGGTAATGCATTGACTCAAACAATACATACTCTATTATTAGGTTGAATTGCTAACTCAATACGATCCCCAAAAGTACTTGGCAGACAAATTGGCCCTAATTGGCAAAATCTCAAAGTGGTAAATGTTACTATTAGAGTTCGAATCACGTATGTGAATCGGAATTCAGTGAAAGGGCAAGCTTTAGCAGATCAGTTAGCAGAAAATCCCTTTGATAATACCCCTTAGGAGGTTCAAGTCAATTTCTCCTATGAGGATATTTTAGCAATCAAAGGAAGGTCTAATAAAGAAAAAGATGATGAACCACCGAAATGGAAGATTATCGAGCTTAGTTTTTTCACCTTCTGGTTCTTTTATAAATTAAGTTTTTTTTTTAAACCGATTAGTACTAAACTCTACCTATTTAATACTAACCTTCGACTAGGGTTTAAAAAAAATTGGTTCTTTTTATATTTTGAAAATGCTTTAGAGTCGTCACTCAACCGAAGTTAGGAAAAGAGTTAAGTTATAACCAATTGAGCGGATTAGTTATAACTTAGCTACTGGTTTTTCGATAAAAGTCAATTTTGAAAAACAATCTTAAAACAAAAGATCCAGATTCAGGGGTTGAGAATTTTAAACTCTTACGAGTATCATTAACTTTCTAAATTTAAAATTAAACTTAAAAATTACCTTTCAATTTTAAAAGATAAAACTTGGTTATTAGTTACTCTAATCAGATAAATGAAGTAATTTAAACTAAAAAAAGGAAAATTAGGTTTTTTTTTTTATAGTCTCTCCCTAGGTGCCTACATACTCGCTATTCGAGATCAAATGTACGTAATTCTTTTTATAAAACTTTAGCGGCTTAAGTTGATTTTAATTTTGAAAACATACCAATTTTACATTTTCAATTCAATTTGGTGTACTTAAGAAAATTTCTAACAAAAGTCCTAAATCAAAATTCTTTTTTTTCTTTTAAATCTAAAGGTAGTCCTAATTTGTAAAGGATGCATTTATTTATTTATTTTTTGAAAACTTGATTTTTCTAACTGTTAAAAAACAATTTTTATTCTTCAACTTAAGTACTTATTCATTTTTACTTTTTTTTTTATTTTTTATTTTATTTTATCTATTAGACTAAAAACAAAATATATAAATAAACTGCTTTCTCTTTTCTTTTCTTTTTTCTTTTTCCCCTTTTTTTTATTTCGATTTGATTACATTTACATCAAAAAAATAAACAATTAAATAAGTAAAATAGAAGAAAATGATAAAAAAAAAAAAACAAACTGAAGAGAATTGGACCAGGAAAGGGATGCAAGTCAGGTCAACTGGAGTAGATCTCGGGTTAGTTTAGGTTTGGAGCATGGATTAGCTCAGATCCAAATCTTGCTCTAAGGGCTTGAATGGCAGTTGCATCTTAATAAGGTTATTTCAAGTGTTCTAAGCAGCAAATCGAGTAGGAAAAAGAAGATTCGTGTATTTTAGATTAGGAATAGGTGAGGTAAGCTTGATGCCTTGAGGTTTGAAGGTGGTTTAGATGGTTTTTGAAAGTAGAAGTCAACAGTGGTAGAGCGATACTCATGGTGGCAGTTGCTAGGTCTAAGAGAGGCATTAGGTTGAGGTTCTAGGATGATAAGGAGTTCTTATGTAGGTTTAGCTTAGGCTTAGAGTAGTAGGTCATGGTGGTTTGTAGGTAGATAGCGATAGAGGCTAAGGTTTGGGGTTGGTGGTGCACATCATAGTTAGGGGGCACAATAGTGGACAAGCATGGTCATAGATGAAAGTTGGTGGGATAGGGAATGTTTCTAGGGTATTCAGTCGTAATGGTAAGCTTGAGAGAGAGAGAGAGAGAGTGATTTGAAAATTAGAGAGAAGGTTTGTAAGTTGATTCTGTAGCTCCTCCTGTTGTCTATGTCCCTAAGCACCCTATTTATACACAAATTCACTTAGCAAATAAGGAAAACAGAAATTGGACTTGAATAAAAATGTCCCAAAATTTAGCTTTTTTTTTTTCAAATTTTGGAGCTTGATTTGAATGCCTACTTGACTGAATTTGGACTTGTTCTTGACACTAATCCATAATAAGCCATGTAGAGGATGAAATCACACCATTAATTGGTATGTTTCAATAGAGAAAATGTGCAAAATTTTGGACCTAAGTGAGGGTATCAAGTTTGTTCTTGAATGGGAAAGAGGAGGAATCAAGGGAAAGGGAAAGAAAGAGAAGGGAAAGTGAGAGAAAATGCTGATGTGACGCTATGTCAACTGCATAGTCCAATGTTCTTGTGCCACATATCATCATGTAATACGTAGGAACTGACGTAGTATGCTACGTAGCGCCACGTTAGCATCGACCAATCCTATGCTACCACATGTCATGACACGTAGCATAATAAGATCCTGACATGTGGTAGTGTATTAGATAAAAATAAATAAAAAGGCTTTCATGCCTTTGCTAAGATTCAAACCCCTGACCTTATACTGAAACCAAATACTAAGTCAAAGTATATTACCGTTAGACCGTTAGCCTATGCTTTGTCCATATGTGCAATTAAATTGTACATATAAACTAGGTTAATCTAAGCTACATTCAAATCTAAGCCTAGGCCCAATGGCCCAACTTCCAAACTTATTTTAAAAATTAAAAAATCTATCCTATTAAATTGTTATTCCTTAAAATCTTTTGTTTTTTTTTCAATATTTTCTTTTTTTTTTATTTTCTAAATTTCTTATTTTTAGATTTTCTTTTTTTTTTTCTTAATTTAAGACCCCTTAAGAAAAGAAAATAAAGGGGGCAAAAATTGAGTATCTATAAAGATGTTCTTTGATAAGGCAATTAACGTGTCCCGGTGTGGAATTAGGGTAATACTAATATCACCTAAAAGTACTCAATACCCTATGGCTATAAAGCTCATTTTCCCATACACTAATAATATCAAAAAATATGAAGCACGCATTATGGGACTCAAAATAGCCCTAGATAAAGATATTCAAGAATTAAAAGTGTATGGGGACTCTTCACTCATTATTGGCTAAGCTCGAGGAGATTAAAAGATGAGGGATCCTAAATTAGTACCTTAATACCAGTACTTGACTGAGTTGATAGAGAAATTCAAATAAATCACCTTCAATCACGTACTGCGAACTTAGAATCAATTTGCTAATGCCTTACCTACTTTAGCATCTTTGATCTAGATATCTGGTGGAGTCGAGATTCAGCCCCTCACTATTGAAATTGAAGATAAGCCTACCTTCTATTTGGCAATTGAGGGTACGAATGACCAACAGCTATGGTACAATGATGTTAAATTTTCCTACAACAAGGCACATACCAAGAAGAGGCCGAAAAAAAAGGACAGAAGGATGATTAGGAGATTAGTTATTCAATTCTTAATAAGTGAGTCCACTTTGTATCGACGTTCTTTTGACGATACACTTTTAAGATGTATAGACGACGAGGAACCTAAGTTGTTGTTGGAAGAAGTACATGAAGATGCATAGCCCTCATATGAACGGTTACATGCTGGCTAAAAAAATTATGAGGCTAGGATACCATTGGTCAACAATGGAAGGTGATTGTATCAAATACGTTAGGCATTGTCACTTATACCAAGTTTATGCAAATAAGATGAATGCCCCACCTCAAGAACTACATGCATTCTCAATACCCATGGCTTTTTTCAATGTGGGGCATAGATATCATCGGATTGATTACCCCAAAAGCATCCAATGGACATCGCTTATATTAGTTGCCATCGATTACTCTAGAAAATGGGTTGAGGCTTTGTCTTACTCGAACGTTACTAAAGGGGTCATAGCTAAATTCATCAAGAGAGATATCTAAGCTAAATACGAGACACTAGAAACGACGATCATTAACAATGGCACCAATTTCAACAATAAGCTTATGTCAGAATTGTGCCATTGGTTCAAGATCATTCACAAGAACTCTACTCCTTATCAACCCCAAATGAATGAAGCCGTTGAAGCAGCTAACAAAAACTTTAAAAGAATCATAGAAAAAATGGCCATTACATATAAGTATTGGCATGAGATGTTACTATTCACACTTATGGCCTATCAAACTTCCATCAAAACATTGATTGGGGCAATACCTTACTCTTTGGTATGTGGTACTAAAATAGTGTTACCAGTAGAGGTTAAGATCTCATCACTTAGGGTACTATAAGAAACTTAGTTAGACGAAGTTGATTGGGTAAGGAAACGCATTGAGCAGTTGAATCTGATTGACGAGAAGAGATTAACAACATTATGCCATAATTAATGTTATGAACAAAGAATGGTAGGTGCTTTCAACAAAAAGGTACAACCCTGGAACTTTAAAGAAGGTAATCTGGTGTTAAGAAAGGCTCTCCCCAATTCACAAGATTTTAGAGAGAAATTTGCTTCCAATTATAAAAGCCCTTATGTCGCGAAGCGAGTACTACTCAGAGGGCTTATAATTTTGTCTCAAATGGATAGTCCAAATTTAAGAGATCCTATCAATGACGACTATAGACACCTCATTTTTGCAACCTTGTACCCCCTTTTTTTATAATAGGTTAAAGTCTCCTAAATTAAGAAAAAAAAAAGAAAATTAAAGAAAACCTCAAAAATATGAAACTTAAGAAAATACAAAAAAATAAGGAAAATAGGAAAAAACAGAAAAAAAAAAAGAAATTTTGAAAAATATATAAAAAATTTTGAAAAGTCACAAAAAGTAGAAAAAAATTGAAAAAAATAAGGAATTTAGAACATAATAAATTTTTTTTTAGATAGTTTAAATAGAATAGATTTTTAATTTAAATAAATTTAAACAAAAGACCGTTGGACTTGAGCTTAAATTTGAGTTTAACTCAGGCAGACTTAGTCAATATGTATAATTTAATTACACCTATGAAGAAGGTATAAGCCAACGGCCTAACGAATAAGCTTATATACATTGAAATTGGGTTTAGCTAGAGATCACGAGTTCAAAACACATTAGGGCCATGAAAATGTTTTTATCTTTTTCTTTCTCAAACTCTATGCATGGCCACATGTTAAGCCATCATTGGGCCACGTAGCGCTTTATGATTTGCCGTGACAACAAATATTCTTTCCCTTTTTTTCTTCTCCCCCTTACTTTTTATTTTCCTCTCTTTCTTTTCTTAAAAAAAGATAGCCACACACTAAGCAGGGGGGCAATTCATTTTTTCAAACATACGCACATACAATGCACAAGTTAGGGGGTTAGGCGCCATCTACTTACGTACACATATAGGGACTCTCTCTCTCTCTCTCCACTATCACTATTTCTCTCGACCTTCTCTTGGAATCGACTCCCCTCTTTCTCTCCATGGTTACTCTCTCTCAAACCTTCAATTTCTCTCCTTACCCTTTCTCTTAATTCTCTCTCTCTCTACTGCTACTCTCAACCATTCACCACATCATGCAAACACACCCTCACAAAACCCCGTCTCTCTCAATTTTCTCACCCTCATAGATATCTCTCTCTTAGACCTTCAGAGCCCTCTCTCTCTCTCTCTGCCATCTCTATCTCTCTCTTACATCCCCTCGACCACCTCTTTCAACCAATAACCAATACTCAACCCCGACGCACTATCAACTTTATACCACACGCAGCGCCCACTGTATTGTAGCTAAGCACATACGAAATGCACCAAACTATGCTCAACCAGCTATGGCCATAAAACCCAAAACCTGATCTCCATCGCATGCCACTTCCATACAAACACCAATCGACCTTAACCGCTTTAACTAAACCTAGAGCCATTCCCTCCTTTATCTAAGTACCCAGCCGACAACTGCCACTACCCTAAACACCAAGTGCATGAACCCACCACTGCGATAAACACCACCAACCACCAGCGACGGTCAAGTTATACCACAGCATCATACCTATACCCCCTAATCCCAATCGAAAACTCACCAAAAAGTCTTTTCCTACTTGAGTCAATACTTACATCTACTACAGGCACGTCCATAAGTAACTATTGTACGCGACTCACATCCAACCCATCCGGGACCTCTACCCAACCCAACCCACTCTAAAGATCCATATCCAACCCATCCCCTATTATTGGGTCCAGCTTTGGTTATCTAGTTTTGGCCCATTTCTTTTTTTTTATTATTATTATTATTGTTTGTTTATTATTTTAATTCATTTTCGCATTTTGTAACTAATTAAGAAAAAAAAAAGAAAAAGAAGTAAAAAAAAAAGGGAAAAAGAAAAAGAGAAAAAAAAAAGGAAAAATAAAAAAAGGGAAGAATTATTTAGTTTAGTTTTATTTTTATTTTTCGTGTTTTAACCCAAAGAACCAAAAATAAAAAATAAAAAGTAAATAAGTAGATAATAAAAATAAAATAATGATAAAGTTACCATATCACTTAGAAAAATTATTTTTTCAAACAAATGAAAGCAATTTATCATTTTTTTCAAAATTAGGACCCTACTTAGAATTTTACAAAATAAAGCCTTAGTTAAGACCCTTTAGGAAATTTTCATAAATAAATCAAAATAGGTAAAAACGCAAACCTGACTAGTTTTCAAAACATTAAAATCTATTCAACCCACTATCTTTTTAGTAAATGAACTACAGAAGTCTGATCTCAAATAGCGGGTACATATGTACACGTACACATTGGGCAACTTAAAATATAGAAAGTTTTATTTTTTCCATTTTTGTGAACATTTATGTAAATTAATCAAATTAGTTGTATGTAATATGATTAGCGATTTAGAAACTGAAAAAGGATATTATTGAAAGGCAAATTTAAAATTGGAAAGTTAGAAAGTAGTACCTGTTAAGGGTTTAATAAAGTAGTCTTCGAATCTAAATCATTCATTTTCAAAAGCTGTTTTATAAATTGATTTAATCAATGGATCAGTAGCTAAGTTATAACCAATCTACCCAATTGGTTATAACCTAACTATTTTTTCCTTGACCCTGGTTAGGCGGTGACTCTAATACATTTTTAAATTGAAAAACGGTTTTCTTTAAACCCTAGTCAAGGGTTGGTATTAAATGAGTGAGGTTTAGTACTGGTCAGTTTAAAGAAGACTTAATTTAAAAAGAATCAAAAAGAAAAACACCAGGCTTAACAATGACATTGTAAAGTTATATTACCCATGGGAAGTCAATGGAAATTTTTACTTAGAACATGAAAATGCCAGCCATTTTGAATGCCATTATGGTCTAATTTTATCTATAAGCAAAGTTAGTATCTATAGCAATTGTTAACGTTATAATCACTACCCTCTATACTAAAAGGTCCAATTCCCTTACCCTATCTAATTGAATCCATACACTAAAAACATGAGAGAAGTTAAAAAGTGAGATGCAGAATATTGGTAATTGACAAAACTCTCTAAAATACTTCATTATGGGTTAATCCCCCTTGATGGGAAGTTTTATTGTCTATTTTTCAAGGAAGTGCAAGATCTAAATAAGCAATCACCTCACAATAGATATTTATTAGTAAAAAACAAAGGCTTTGATTCATAAAGGTTCCAGAAAGACAAAAATAGTGGGTGGCATCTTTGTAATATCTCTAAAAGAGCTAACAAAGTCCTAAAGGTTCTGTATCAAAATCAATTGTGTTGACAACAAAGGATTAAAGAAAGAGGTTGTTAGTTTTGATAAGAGTTTCCAGGAAAAGGTTTAACAGTTTAGGCACTATCAATAAAACCAGGTAGGAACTTCCATATGATGTTAGTACATTAGTTTCTGATGATTGCATTTACATTTAAATTATGGCTAGCTTTTTCTTCTAATAGTCTTTCGAGCCCACCTATAAAGCGCTCACCTTTTGCATTTTGTGTTTAACTTAATCTCTTTTAGCGAGCCCATAAGGCACTTTTGTTCATCATTTTCTCTCAATCAAGCCCTTAAAGCAATCCTCCTCCTCAATGTCCTTTAACGAGCCCATAGGATGCTTCTATACGCCAAGTTCTTTTCACCACCCCATAGGGCACTTCTGTTTACCTAGCTAACTCATAAGGTACCTCTATTCCCTAAATTCTTTTAACATGCCTACAGGGCGCTTCTATTCACTAAGTTTTCTCATTCAACTTAGAGTCTTAGCTAACTCAAGGAGCGTTTAACCCACCTTGGTTAGTCAGCTCATTAGGGGCATGACTAAGCTCACCCATTTCACTTAGGTTGATGAGCCTAGAGAGGCATAGCTAGGTTTTCTAGATCGATCACAACTTAGGGTTGCTAATCCTCGAGAGATGCTCCTACCTAGGTTAGTAAGCCTAGAGAGGCACAACCAGGCTTTCTAGATCAATTCTAGTTTAAGGTTGTTAATTCTTAAGAGATGCTCCTACCTAAGCTAATGAGCCTAAAAAGACATGACCAGGTTTTCCAAATCAATCCTAGCTTAGGGTTATTAGTCTTCAAGAGATACTCCAACTTAGATTAATGAGCCTAGAGAAGTATGACCAAGTTTTTCAAATCGCTCCCAACTTAGGGTTGCCAATCCTTGAGAGATGCCCCTGCCTAGGTTAGTGAGCTTAGAGAGGCATGACCAAGTTCTTCAAATTAATCCCAATTTAGGATTACTAGTCCTCGAGAGATGCTTTTGCCTTAGTTAGTAAGCTTAGAGAGACATAACCAGGTTCTCCAAGTCAATTCCAACATAAGGTTGCTTATCCCTTATAAACGCCCTTGCTTAGGTTAGTGAGCCTAAAGTGGTACGACCAGGTTTCATTTCTTCACTAAAACACCAATAGGAAAAAATAGTATCCCTCTTGTCTTTATGGAAAATTTTTATTCAAACTTCACCGTTTACCATAAAGAGCGGAAGCTGTAAACACTTAATTTTTACCCCTCTTTTATTTTATTTTATTTTCTCAACAAAGTAAAGGGTTCTAAATTAAGAAAAATACAAAAATAAATAGAAAATTAAAGAAATCCCAAAAAATGAGAAATTTAGAAAAAAGTTTTAGAAAAGTACAAAAAATGGAAAAATAGGAAAAAACATAAAAAATAAGAAATCTAGGAAAAATAAAAAAATATATAAAAATAGGAAAAAGCACAAAAAAATAGAAATTTACAAAAAATAATAATAATAAGTAATATATATATATATATAATACAAAAAGCATAATAAAATTTTTTTAGGAGTCATGCTTTAATGTTTTTCATTTCTATTTATTTATTTATTTTATTATGTATACAATATATATTTATATATATATAAAAGGGGAGATGGGGATCAGACCAGGATTAAACCTAGTCCATAAGTTGTAACCTAGGGCCTTCAACCCTGTTTTTAAAAGAGATAAGATCAGAAGGTGCACTTTGCAACACGCGTGTACATTCGTGGCACGTGCCTTGCACATGACCTACGACCCCTCTTTTCTCCTTCATCCTGTTTTAAGTTTTTGATTTCCAGTTTGTTTTCTTTCCTCATGTGCTTAGTTTTTAGACATTTTTTCATCCCATTTATTATAGGATTTCACTAAATTAATGGTGAAATTATGTCGTGCGTATGGCTTACATTTGAATCCACCTCATTTTTTGTCCAAATTTAGTCAAGATTCGATATTAAAATGGCTCCAAAAATGAGAAAAAAAAAAACTAAAAATCTAGCATCTCCATTCATGGTTGATTTTCTCTATTAATGACCTCTCCAAGCTTATTCAAGTTTCATTTTGTATAAATAGGAGTCGAGAAACATACAAAGATATACAACACAAGCTTAGAAATGCTCTAGGTAAGCAAATAAAAGCTTTCTTTCTCTAACCCAATCCCTTTCTCTCTTTAGGATAGCTACCTCTATAGCGATTTTCGTTAAAAACCACTACTACCATCGAAATCCTTATACCCAAAAACCGCAAGTAAGACACATTGATTCGACTTTTGTAGCTGATTTGAGCCATATGAGCCGAATAAAGCCAACTAGAGCCGATTGAAGCTAACCAAGCCGACCCCAGCCAACCCCGAACCGGCTAAGCCAATCCGAGCTATACAAGTTGACCAAAGCCAACTGAAGCCAACCTAAGTTGACCCGAGCGTGATCCAGACTGTCATTTCTTTTTTGAATTTATTTATCTTAATTTTTTTCATTTTTTATTTTTATTTGTTTATCCTTTTATCCATATATTTGTAAAAATAAAAAAATGAGAGAAAGAAGGAAAAAAAAAAGAGAAGGACAACAAGAAAAAGAAAAAAGGGAGTCTTTTATTTTCTTATTTAGTTTAATAGAAATAGATAAATAAGAAATAAATAAAAAAGATATTAAAAATAATTAAATAAGTTAGAAAAAATCATTTTGACACTTAGAAAAATCGGGTTTTCCAATAAATAAAAATAAATAGACCTTTCCCAAATTAAGACTATTTTAAAGTTTTCAAAAATAAAACATTGATTAAGACTGTTTAAGAAATTTTCCTTAAATAAATAGAACCAGGTAAAAACGTAAACTCAACCTTTTTTGGAACTAAAATCAATCAACCCATTAAAGTTTTTTTTAGTGTGTAAGCACCTACAGGGTGACAATAAAATAATAAAAAATCTAATTTTCCTTTTTTAAGTTTAGATTAGTTTAGTTTTCTAAATTAGAGTAACTAATAATTGAGTTTTTGCTTTATAGAATTGAAAAATGATTTTTAAGGATAAGGTTAAATTTGAAAAGTTAACAGTACTCATAAGGGTTTAAAAAATCCTAACCCTCAAATCCAGATCTCTAGTTTCTAAAACCCTTTTTTTTAAAAAAAAAAAAATGGTTTAATTGATAAACCAGTAACTAAGTTATAACAAATTGGTTATGACTTAACTTTTTTCCTAACTCTAGTCGGGTGGCGACTCTAATACATTTTCAAAATAAAAGCTAATTTTCTTTAAACCCTAGCTGAGAGTCAATGTTAAACGGGTACGGTTTAATACTAATTGGTTTAGAGAAAATTAGCTTATAAAAAAAAACCAAGAGTGAAAAACCCTACTCATCACTTTTCCTTCTACCATTTTCAAGATAAAATAACATTTCCAATAACTTCCCCAAGTAATGAGCTATGAATCCCTACTACTCTCATAATTCGCTACAAGCTTAGACGTTGGTTCTACCACTTCACTTTGAACCCTAACTACCTAACACTACTAGCACAGAACTAGAAATTTCACCCTTCTTTGACCTAAATGGCCATCACAACTAACTTTGCCACACTCAAAAACACAAACCTAACATCTTTTTAAGCTTTAGTAACTACCTTACACATTGACCATACTTTAAAACACTACAAAACCACCAGAAAATTGCGAGGTACCACTCTTAGATCCCCATTTGTCAATAAATAATTCATAAATCTACCCTTTCCCAATCATTTAAGTGCTTGAAATTGCTTAAGAGACATCTAGCATCACCTAGGAGACATCTACCATTGCCTAGAACTACTCCTCAATTGGTCATACGGTGATTACATGATGACTGAACCCAATAGCACTAGATCTGACTTGAACCCAATTCGAACAAGAGCTCTAACCTAATCTTATCCATGCATTGATTTCCTTAGTCTAACCCCTCTATTGTTCTTTATTTATGATTTTTTTATATAAATTTTTTTATCTTGTTTTATGTAAAATATATTAAAAGAGAAAAAAGAAGAAGTGAAAAAAAAGGAAAATGAAAAGAAAAATATTTTTCCCTTTCTCTTATTCCCTCTTTTGAAAAATACAATTCTTCAATAAAAAAAATAAGCAAATAAAGAAATGATAACAAAAAAGCATTATTTGACACTTGGAAAAATATCCGTGTTTCCAAAAATAAAAAGAAATAATCCCTCTTGTCAAAAATAGGATTTTTTTTTAATGAATAAAATTAGTGTCCTCTTGAGGTTACTTTTCTTTTTTCTTAAGCAAAATTAAATGGGTAAAAAACTTAAACCTAACCAATTTTGAAAAGTAAAAAAAGAAAATCAACCCGCTAATGTTAACGGAAAACAAATTATGAAAGCCTAATTTTTAATAGCAATAATGTAGGCACCCGTGTGTAATTACGAGGTGACTTAAACTACAAAAAAATATATTTATTCCCCTTTATAAATGATTATTCTTTTTTTTTTCTTTTTTAATCTTTTGTAAGTAAGTTTAATTTGTTACTTCTTTATTTGTAAAATAGAATTTGTTCCTTCAATTTAAAATTGTCTATAGAAAAATAAAATTAAAATTTAAAGATTAAGGTAGTATCTGTTTAAGGTTTAATAAATTAGCTTTCGGATCCAAAACCTCTAATTTTCAAAAGCTGTTTCTAAAATCGATTTTTATGCAGCCTAATAGCTATGTTATAACTGATATACCCAATTGGTTATAACTTAAATTTTGTCTCGACCTTAGATGAGTGGTACTTCAAATTTTTTTCAAAATCAAAAGAAAACCTAGTTTCCTTAATTCTTAGTTAAGGGTAAATATTAAAACATATTAAATGGGTGGGTTTTAATATTAATTAAGTTAAGGAAACAAAAAACCCCAAAAATTCAAGCTCAACACCAATAACCAAAAGCCTATGTCGTATTAAAAAAAAAAACCTAACAAATTAGTTAAAAGCGTATCACTTACCAGATGAACTATAATTTTAAAATAGTAGTCATGAGCGAAATCTAAATTGAAAGTGAAGAAGTCCTCTTTAACTAAACTAATTAATAGTAAGATGTTTATTAACAATAAAGGAAAGCATGAAAGTCCTTAAAAGGACTACCTTAAGTCATTCATCTCATGTTTGAAGAACAATTCTCCAAAAAGAAAAGGTCAAAGCCTCCATGGAAAAGATAATTCCAAATGATAAGGTTGAGCAAATTGCATAAACAAAAGTTGTCATGGATGACTAAAAGCACTTGTTGCTTGGTAGGAATACTTGAAGCTTGTGACAAAACATATACTTACTAGTAAATCTTCATAAAAATATAAAGAATAAAAAGGGCAAAAATAATCACTAAATATCTTTTTCAAGCCTACTATTCTCACTAGCAATCAATATCACTCATCCCATTCTTAATTTAAGAGATCTAGCTATGTACAACTCAGTATTCTATCTACCCTAAGACAATTAGGTCTAGTTTTATCGATTCAAAATTAGGAGACTTTATCTTTATGTTTGCCAATTCCTCATAAAAGGTTTTAAATATTTTTTCCCATAGATCATATGCTCATGATAGTATTGTCCAGTTTTAAAAGTTTTAGGATCACTTGCTCATTGGAGCGCTATCCTAGTTATCAAAGTTTTAAGATTGAGTACTTATAAGAGAGTTGTCCTAGTTTTAAAAGTTTTAGGATCACCTCCTCGTGGTTATTTTAAAAAGTCATATGAGTGCCTTCTTATAGGATTATGTTCTAGTTGTCAAAGTTTTAGGATCAACTACTCATAGGAGCATTATCCTAGTTTTTTTAATAAGTTGTATGATCACTTGCTCATGGAAGTGCTATCCTATTTTTAAAAGGTTTAAGAATTGCTTGCTCATAAGAGCATTATCTTAGTTTCAAAAAGTTTCGTGATCGCCTGGTCATTAGCGTGTTATCTTAATTTTAAAAGTTCTAGGATCGCCTGCTAATAGGAACATTGTCCTAATTGTCCTCATTTTAGGATTGCTTACTCATTAGAGTGTTGTCCTAGTTTTAAAAGTTTTAAGATCACCTATTCATAGGAGCATTGTTCCACTTATCCGAGTTTTAGGATTTCTTGCTCCCTCGAAGTGCTATCTTAACTTTAAGATGAAATTGTCTTGGGTGGTATGCTCTCATGGGGCTATCTCATTTCTTATATAATTAGATAGTCCATATTTTAGAAGCCATAAGATCTCTAAAACATCAAGGACGTTAGCTTGCATAGGATATGAACACAACCTTACCGGCATTCCTAATTAAGTTAACATAAAGTAATTCCTTAAAATTGCTCTTAGCCAATCATTGCTCTTTACGCACAATGTAGGACCATCTTATCTAATCTCTATGCTTATTTCCCCAATGGAATACTAAGCAATTAAGATATTTGACCAAGTCTCAAAGCCTTAGGCATGTAATTTCCTAAGAAACACTGCTTTCTCTTTGGACTAGTCATCTTGTCAAGGAATCTCATTAAGATGAGCCACAAAGGAGCTCTATCCCCCCCTGGATAGCCTTAATGCTACAATTACACTTTAGGATTAGACATCTCATTGAAGGGTCTCATTAAATAGACGGTAGAGGAGCCCTATCCATCCTTAGGTAGCCTTAGTGCTATCACTTTCATTAAAAAAGGTCATCTGGTCAAAAGGCCTCATTAAGATAGATCGCTTATGAGCCCTTTCTACCCTCTAACAAACATTAATCCCTTCTTTAAGGTCTATCTTGTCATATCATTGCTTCCATCATCCTTAGGGACAAAGTTGGTGTCTCTTTTTTATCATTGTGGCATAAAACTTCTACCAAATTTTGCCACAAATAGAGATAGCTATAAACACCACATTTTAGATTCTACCCTAACCCTCCCCCCCTTCCCCAAATGAAATTATTAAGTAATAAAAGATGAGACTCTAATCCAAAAAAAAAAAATAGAAAAAATTGAATACAAATAGAAAATTGGAAAAAAAATTAACAAATTAAAAATTTAATAAAATAATAAAAGTACCAAAGGATTTTTATGGAAATATAGGTTATTGGTCTCATTTTGAGGGTCTTTTAGTTTTAGGGGTCGAAAGAGCAATTTTGAAGTCAAAATAGGCATATGCATTTTAATAGAATTATTTTTTTTAAAGCAAACAAGTATTTTATTGAAAATAAATTTTTACTTCAGGTTTAGCTTATGTATTTTTAAAAAATTTGGAAAATAAACAATTTAAGTTGATTATAACCTCAAAAAATGCCTCAATTAGATTGAAATTAATTATTTTATGATCAATTTCAATTTTAAATAAAGTAACACACCAAACATAATGGAGCTCTTAATTCTATTAAATTGCTCCATCTTTAAAAATATTTTTTACACATGTTTAATTGACCTAAAAGGTTTTAGTCGATTTTTAAGGCCTGAATTTCATCGATTCTTTTTATAAAATCATCCCTAAAATAAGTTAATTATAATTCATTTTGAAATACAACTAAGAACAAAACATAGCTCAACAATGTGGGATTTGGTCTAGAAAGGGAGAATTAGAGGTCAAAAGATTGACTCCAATAAGTACGTATTTCACATGCCTATTTCTTTAGGTGTAGCATGTGTAGCTTACATGCATGCTAGGGGCATCGTAGATGCTTCACAAATGACATTACCATGGTAGTTCCCCTATAACTTAAAAAAATGTAGAAATGGAAGAAAAAGTCGTGGCATGACCCCTACATTTTTAGACCTAATCAAACTCATTTTTTTTTATCAATTTTGATCAAACAAAATATGGGAACTAGTAGTCGACATGGCCTAATATTCAATTAGACCCATTTTTGCTTGAATAGTCGAGATTTAGGGTTCATTTTTTGTCTATAAGATTAAAAAAAAAATCACAAAACTGCTTCCAAACCAACTATTAAATCAAAGCTTTCTAAGAAAGAATGTCTTCCCAACATATAATCTAGCCTCATTCTTTTTTCTTTTTCCTTCAAATTTGAAGGAATATTTGAATATCTCAAGTACATACCTACATCACTCTTGATATGGCTATTTATGGCCTTCGTAATTTGATTCAAGCTCTCTTACTGTAAAAGTGAAACCTAAGCATCATTTTTAGGGATAAACTTCCATTTTAAATCACATATAGGAGCTCTCTTAATCACTTTCTCACTCTATACTTACGCTACTCTTTCTCTCCCTCTAGAACCACCATGCTACGATGGTTTTCAAAAGAAACTAGCCACTATATGAGATCCTCCACCCATAAAAAACATAGGAAAGCATACCCCATTTACCTAAACTAGCCTTAATTTGAGTTCCATCTGCCATTTCTCTCCCTACCCAAAGTTGGCCACTATTGAGCCTAGTTTTTCACCCTCCCAGTTTTTTTATTAAATTAGGTCTTCTCTAAATCGATCAATACTAAACCCTACCTATTTATTATTGACCCTCAACATAGGTTTAAAGAAGACCATTTTTTCCAACTTAAAAAGATTTGGAGTCCCCACCTGACTGAAGTTGGGAAAAGGGGTTATGTTATAACCAATTTGGTGGATTAGTTATAACTTAGCTACCGATCTATCGATTAAAAAACCAAGTTATAAATACGGTATTTTAAAAACTGGAGATCTGGATCCGAGGACTAATTTATTAAACCTTAAATGGGTGCCACTTTTAACTTTCCAAATTTAACTTCGCTTTTCAAATATACCATTTTTAATTTCTAAAAAAATCTAATTATGATACATGGGACTAAATTGATTAATTTAGATAAATATCTAAAAATGGAAAAAATAAAACTTTCCATATTTTAAGTCGCCCTGTACTTGCGTACGGGTGCCTACATACTCACTATTTAGGATCAGACTTCCATAGTTCGTTTAATGAAAATATAGCGGGTTAATTGATTTTAACTTTGGAAAAATTGCCAGGTTCACGTTTTTATCCATTTTGAGTTGATTTGATAAATGATTATAAGAAGTTCTAAGTTAGATTTTATTTTTGGAAATTTTGAATGATTCTAATTTGAAAATTGATTTATTTATTTTCATTTATTTTTAGAAAACTCAATTTTTCTAAGTGTCAAAACGATTTTTTTATTACTTATTTATTTTTATTATTTTTTTATACTTATTCTATCTATTTCTATAAATAAATAAACTATTTCTTTTCTCTCTTTTTTTATTTTACTTTTTTCTTCTCTTTCTTTTTTTTTCATTCTTTTTTTTTCTCATTTATAACATTTACAAATAAATAAATGATTAAATAAATAAAAAAGAAAAACTAGGTCGGCTCAAATTGGCTCGAACGGCTCGGATCGGCTCACTTAGGCTTGAATCGGCTCACTTCGACTGAGATCGGCTCGATCGGCTTAAGTCAACTCACTTCAGCTTGGATCGACTCAATTGGCTTAAGTTGGCTCACTTCGGCTTAGATCGGCTTGGAGTTGGCTTAGTTGGCTTAAGAAATCTGATGGTGGTGGTTTTCGTAAAAACACTGTAGGGAATGCTATCCTAGAGAGAGAGGAAACTTCGATTTTTTTTTTCTAAAGTGTTATGAAGTTTTTGTTGTGTTTTCAAAATAAAGAGTAAACCCCTATTTAGGGGTTATAGTCATATTAAGGATGGAAAAAATTAAATGCAATATGGATTTCTTCCAATTTTGGATTGGACGAACTTGGATAATATGTAGTGCCAAATACATAGCTGCACGTGTATGAACGTGCCGGAGTTTGTCAAAATGTGTCTACCATACTTAAAAGTGAGTTAGCAAATGACATGGCGATGACGTAGCCTGTAACGTAGCGATAACATAGCAATAAAGTGAGAAAAGAAAATAAAAGATACATTTTGCACCTTCCATGGATTGAATCCAAGATCTCAAAGTTATATGCAATATCAAGTCCAGATGCTTATCCAGTTGAGTTATTGGTTTTTCCTTATTCATATATGTAATTAATTACACATATGGACCAAGTTAACTTGAGCTAAATTTAAATCTAAGCCTAAACCCAAAAGTCTTTTATTCAAAACTATTGAAATTGAAATTAAAATTATATTCTATTTAAACAACCTAAAAATTTGTTATTTTCTAAATACCCTATTTCATTTTGTGAATTTTCAAATTTCTTTTTTTTATTGTACTTTTTCCTATTTTTTTATATTTTTCTAAAATTCCTATTTTTTCTACATTTCTTCCCCAACAAAATGTGAACAATAGCAACATAAACAAAATAGAAATGTTACTAGCAGTAGATTTAACAATTGCCGCCACTAAAGCTTAGATACTAAGATGATGCAACTTTACAGGTGAACATACGAAGGTTAGCAATCACATGGGGATGGTTCCTAGCTGTAGGATGCCTAAAAGGCTAAATGAATAGTTAAAGGTCAGTTAAAACCCGTGTGCTAATGAATGGATATTACATACCACTCACCTTAAGAAGACCTAAGTCTCTAATCAATATGATGTATAGATAGTTACTTAGGGTTATTCATCAAAAACTCTTGCTTAGTGAACTAGATAAGGGTAGGTTCACGAACTTAACTAAACTAAATTAAGCTTAAGACCAAGAACAAGTACAATGAGGAAAAGGACACAAGGAATATTCATTTGATGATGTAGCTAATGTATGATGGAGTACTTTAGTTGCCTTTTAAGGTAACTTATAAGGTTTGCATATATATTAAAAAGGGGAAATAATTAATGATATAATGAACCATAAATTACAAGGGTAATAGGGACAATAGGCATGTTGCTACACTTTTGATAGTCATACACTATTAGAAAAAGACAACAATGCATGACAATTTGCGACTAATACATCTTATTAAGGGGATTCATCCTTGGCTCAAAGGGATGCTGAATGTCAAGTTGGCAAACATGCTGAAGGTTGGTAAAATTATTAAGAGACTCCGAGGCACTTGCTAAGCTAAGGGTAGTTTTCCTTCACCTAGAGATATTAAGATACTGGTGAGAGCTTGAGCACTCTAACAAGTCAGCTTTGTGAAGGAGCTTGACTTCTTCCTCTATGAATTTGTGAGAGAGCGTTGAACGAACTAAGGTTTCCAATTCATGAACTCAAGATCGAGTGATGAGGCAATTATTCTTATCAATCTAGCTATAAGAGTCTACCTTTAACTCCATCTCATGATAAAAGCTAATCACTTACTTGCTACCATAAACTTGATTTGCAAAAAGGCATTATTAAATAAATCTCTCTAAATCATATTGGTTGACAAAAAATATAAAGTGTAGCAAGATATGCTGTAATAGTACGCCTATACAATTACAAATAACTATAGATAATAGCCTTTTGAGATGCAAAATTGTCATTTGCAAAAGATACATAAAATTAGAGTAAGCCAATAAGTTAACATCCAATTGATTAAAACAAAGATAATACAAAAAGAGTTTATGTACCGTCCTCTAATCACATCCCCTCCTAACATCCCTATACTCAATGGGGTAGGGGTAAGGATACATATGGTGTCCTTAAGGCAATACTATAAGCTAGTTTAATGGAATGAGTGCAAAATCACATGCTTATAAAGGAAAAGGAGATAAGCATCATACTCATAACACATCAATGAACAAACAAAGCTCTTAAGCAATTTTTTAGGTGCAATATTTTCAAACCAAATGCCATGTGCACTTCGTTGTCCAATCTAACATGAGACAAGAGAAATTACACCACTTTAATATGAATTGAGAGGTTAGGTTACTAATCTGCAAGCAACTAATGACCAAACCTAAGTGTTGTGATGAAGATCTCTACTCCTCTCTGTACCTTATTAGATAAGATCCTAACATTAAGTCTAGGAAATAAAGACTTTGCCTCTCTTAGAGATTAGTATTCTTGGTAAAATCTCAAATATACCCTAAGGGATTATGATTTATGTCCTTCATGAATAATTATTACAAGCACTTTAGAGCATTAGGCAATAAATCATGATAGCACACCAAAACATGTATCTTAGCTACCAAAACACTATAGCTTTCTATCTTAAATATCGCACATGCATAATCTAAGAATTATTTACAACTAAAAGTAGATTCAAGTACTCACAATCTCAAAGTACTTAAATTGTATTAGCAAACATTCTAAGCATGAAATTCCATTTTTCTTTATAAGTTGTTGCTACATAAATAATTATTATATAGATTTGTATAAGTAAATATATATAAAAATACTAAGGAGCTTACTCCTTTTGGTTTAAATTGCACAACAATAGGTCATTGTATACTTCATTGTAATATTGGGTAAATGCATACATAAGGAGCATTATTAATATTCTTCAACTTCCTCACATAATTTGTTACGCCTAAATTTTTTGTATTTTACTTTCATTAATCCCATTAATATTAAACTCTAACCATTTAATATCAACCCTCGACTGAAGATAAAGAAAAACTAGGTTTTCTTTTAATTTTGAAACAATTTGGAGCTACCACTTAATCAGGGTTGGAAAAATGTTTAAGTTATAACTAATTGGGTGAATTGGGTATAAATTAGCTATCATACCTCGAAAAATCTATTTTGAAAACCAAAGAACTTTAGATCTAATGCTAACCTGCTAAACTTTCTAAATTTAGATTTATTTTTCAAAAGACTCATTTTCATCAAATATAAACCTATTTTTATATTTTCCATTTTTTTTCTTTTATAAGTAAAGAGAAATATTTTATTTTTATGAAAATGGAAAAAATGAAAAGTAAAATTTATTTATTTACAAAAAGGGGAGAAATAAAAATTTTACATATTTTAAGCCACCTCATAATTTCCTATAGGTCTCTATGTTTCCATTATTTAGGATTAAAATACTATAGTTCATTTTTCAAAAAACTTTAGTATGTTGGTTTATTCTAATTTCTAAAACTATGAGGTTTACATTTTCTATCCATTTGCTCTTATTTAAGGAAAATTCTAAAAAGAGATCCTGTCTATATATTGTTTTAAAAAAGGTTAATTTGAGCTGTCATTTTTTATTTTTAAAAAACAATTTCTCTAAGTGATAAAAGATTTTTCATTATTTAGGAAAAATCCCTAAAAAATTGAGAAAACATACTTCTTTCTTTCTTTCTTGCTTTCTTTCTTTTTTGAGGAACATCCCCTTTCTTTTTGGTTTTGTCTCTTTTCTACATTTTCTAGAAACGTATACTTAAGTGTTGGAAAATACTAAAATTTTTAAAAGTAAGAAAACCCACGTTTTCTTTTAAAAAACGTTTTTTACTATTTTTTTCATTTTTTATTATTCCTATTCTTTTTAAAATAATGACTCATTAGTAAGAAAGCACATTTTTATTAAAAATGTTTTCTCTATTTTAGAAAACCCTAACAACTCATAAGAAATTTTTTTTTAAGCATTTTTCATTTTTTTAAAAGAAACATTTATTCCTATAAATATTAATGAAAAAAATCTTTATTTTATTATGTTATTTTTTATTTTTTCTAGTGGCCATACTCATCCCTAAGCTTTGGTCAACTTACAATACGTAGGGACTACACATATGCCCCTATCCTAAATTATTTAATGAATAAAGAAATTAGGTAAATGGAATAAATATGTAGATCAAATAAAAATCATTAAAAAAGAAGAAGAAACAAAGAACATGGTAAGGTGTAGGCTACACGTGGGTTAGAGCTCAAAGTAGATTTAGGTAGGCGAGTACTATACATACATTAGGATAGGGGAGGAGTAGATGGGGGCTTGAGTTGCTCCCAATAACTCTTATGGGCATCTTGAGGAGGGGATAGCAAAGAGGTTGATCAGGTTGAGAAGGTAAATGGTGGTGATGCTTTCACCTGAAATTATGGTTTGAATGGGGGTAGATGGTGGCCAACATCAAATAGAGAGAGAACGGGTAGACAAAACTTGAACTAGGATGGGATTAAAGTGAAGGGCGCCTATTTTCCTCTTTTTGAGGTTAGGAAATCTAGTAGGGTGGCTAGTTTCTCACGAAAACCACAATAACATGGTGGTTTTAGAGAGAGAGAGAGTAGTGCAAGTATAGAGTGAGAAAGTGATTGGGAAAGAACCTATATTCATTTTTGAATGGAGGTTTATGCCTAGAAGTAATGCTTAGGGTCCCTTTTATAATAGGTGAGCTTAAATAGAAATAGGAAGGCTATTAATGGCCATATCAAGAGTGTCCCAAGAATGAGCTTGAGATACTTGAATATTCCTTCAAATTTGAGGAAAAATCAAGATTGATGCTTGATTGTATGTAGGAAGACACAAATGTGCTCACTTTGTCAGTAGAATTTTCAATTCTCTTGTGGAAAGCTCAAATTTGCAAGTTAGTTTATACGTAGTTTTGTAATTTTTTTTCTCGATCTTTTACACCAAAAATGAACCCATAAATGCATGTACTTAGACAAAAAAAAAATGGTCTAGAGTAACAATGGCCTACGTTAACTACTAAATCCCATATTTTGTTTGATTAAAATCAACTAAAAAATGAGTTTAATCAAGTTAAAAAATCAAGGAGTCACATGGGGATTTTTCTTTTTCCATTTTTGCATTCTTTCAAGCTTTAAGGGATGTGCAATAGTGGCGTTGCTTACAGAGCATGTGTGATGGTCTTGGCAAACGTGTGAGCCATATGTACTACTCCTAAAGAAATATGCGCAAGAATGCGTGCTTGCCAAAATCAAACTCTTAACATTTGATTCCTCCTTTCCATACTAAGCCTTAAACCATCAAGTTGTGTTTCATCTGAGTGTTATCTCAACAAAAATTATATTTAACAAAAGGCCAATAAAATTCAAGCCTTAAAAATTCCAAAACCTTTTAGGTATATAAAGCATGTGCAAAAAATTATTTTAAAAGATAGACTAATTTGATAGAATTACAAGCTCATTACCTTTCTGATTTACTTTATGCAAAGCTTTAATCACTTATAAAATAGTAAGTTTAAATCCAATTGAGGTATCTTTGAAGTCACAATCAATTTAAATTGTTATTATTAAGACATTTTAAAAATAAGTATGTTGAACCTAGTCCAAAAACTAATTTTCAATAAAATGCCTTTTTCTCCCAAAAAAAATATAATTTTATTAAATCGAATATACTTATTTTTACTTCAAAATTTCTCTTCCAAAAGACCCCTTAAGGAGACCCAATGACCTTTACTTCCCAAAAAATCCTATATTTTTGTATTTTATTATTTTCTTTTTTTTGTTTTTCTAATTTTCTATTTTTTTGTATATCTTGATTTTTTAGTACTTTATTTTTTTTCTAATTTTCTAAATTATTATATTTTTATTTTCTTTCTTTTTTTTTTGGTATTGTTCTAATTTTTTCTATTCTTCTAAGTTGTTGTCTTTTATTACTAAGGAATTTTAAAAGATGCTGTATAGGGTAAGGGAAAACAAGGGGAGGTAAGGGTAAAAGTAGTGGTGGTAAGAGAGATGTTAGCTAAAAATAGAGTATCTACCATTTCCATCATAGGAAAGCCACCTACCATTAAGGTTGATATTACTAATGAAAAGGTTGAAGAATTAGGGGAAGGTAATGCTAAATAAGAGAAATTCCTACTAAGCAAGAGATGTTCCCTAAGGAGAGTAAAGTTATAGTAGATGCTGAGTGAAGAGTTAGTTTTGTGTTGTAATCATCGATAGTAGGAGTTGGATTGTTATAGCTTTAGCCAACATGGTGTAGCAGCTAGAGTTGATGACTACTCCCCATCCTAAGCCTTATAAGTTGCATTTGTTACATGAAAAGGGAGCTCTTCCTATCTTACAATAAGTCACCATCCCTAACTTTATTAGTTGTATCGTAACAAGGTATAGTAGTTTTGTCAATGTAAGCTTCACACATATTATTAGGTTAACCTTCGTTATTTGATTAGAGAGTCATTCATGGCGTATTCAAGAATGCTTATGCTTTTGAGTATGGAGGAAAGAGAGTTATGCTAAATCTTATGACTCCAAGCTAAGCAGATATGAAAACTTAGTTAAGCCAAGCTTAAAAGAAGAGCCTAGTGATGGCTCAAGTAAAGTTGTCACATGAAGTCAAGGCTAATGCATTGCCATTCTTATTGACCTAAAGGTTGTTAAAGAAGAAATAACAAGAGGTTGTGCTACCTGCTAATATACAGATGCTTATCAGAGGATTCATAGACTTGTTCTTGAATAAGCTACCCAAAGGACTGATACCAATCTATGGCATTAAGCATGCCATAAATCTATAGCCAAAAGCCACTTTGTCAAATAAGCCCGCCTATAGGATGAATCTCGAGTAAGCTATTAAGCTCTAGAGATAAGTAAGCTGTGTTTGAGAATCCTTAAGGCTGTATGCAATACTGACTATAGTAATGCTAAAGAAGGATAGATCGTAGAGAATGTATAGAGTCGAGTTATCAACAAAATTATTAACAAGTATATATATCTAATCTCAAGGCTGGATATAGGGCCAGCATATTTTCAAAGAATGGTTTCAATTTAGGCTACCATTAGATCTAGATGCATAGGTTATATCAATAGTGATGAGTATAATCTTACACTCATTTCATGTGGTATTTTTATGTTTATTTCGAGTTACTTAAATATGATTTTATTGAATTTACTACTGAATTAAGTCATTTATTGATTTTAGGGCTTTGATGGAGTAATAAAGTGGAAAGAATGGAATTTATACAATTTTTTTAAAGAATTTCACCAATATTGAAGAATGACTTAAAGATAGCGAGCATCAAAAGAGGATCTATAAAAGCATTAAGAGTTGAAGAAGACCATGTGTGAAATCTACATCCTTGTTCCTTCGCCATGAAGCCATTGTCCTCAATTTCCAAGTAAATTTGAAGATTTTACACTAAATACAAGATTGCAAGTACACTCTACGATCATGATTATTGGCCATGATTCCACCGTAAATCAATTCCATTCAATTTTTTGAAGAAATATTACAAGAGGAAGTTCACACCCCAACTCCATAGTTGTAGTCTCTGACCGTAGACATGCCATAATTTCTCAAACTTGCAATTTGAAGGTCGTTTTATCAAGATCATATAAATAAAGGTTAGACATGTGCAATTAGAAGAGAGGAAATGCCAAAAAGAACGAAAATAAGAGCTTCATAGCATTCCTAGGGATTTTTATCATTTTATCATGCATTTTGTTGATTTTCTCATGTCTATAACATATATTTATAGATATTTAGACCTCTAAATCCTAAGGTAACATATAACGTATTCAAATTACAATTATTTTAATGAAATTCCTTATTTTGTATCAATTTAATTATGTATTTTGTATCAATTAAGCTGTTATTTCTAGGATTTCAACTTCATTATTAGATTTTATGTATTGAGATCACAAGGCTGGTTATGTAAATAGATCTACTATAATTAAAGTGATCTGGTATAAGCTTAGCGATAAGTTATAGATTTCTTCCGAAATTACTATTATTGTATTTTTTTATTTATGGAATCCATGTTCTTAACCTTGTTGTAATTTCTTCTATTATAGAAGCAATTTAGATAAAATATAATTAGATTAAGGAATTAATAGAGAAGCGATTCCTATTAATTTAGTAATTGAATTCCTTCAATTAATAAGAGTAGGGAACACATTAGAAACTTTACAATTACTACATGATAATCTCTTAGTGATTAGAATCTAGATATCATTATTTATGGTTAATCTAGATATCCTTTATACTATTACTTGATAGGTACACTTGCTTGTTCTATGGAAGTCCAAAACTTCTCCGGATTAGCTTCACTTTGTTGCTACTTTATCAAGAACTTCAATACCATTATAGCTTCTTTAACTGAGCCATCTATGAACAACATGGAGTTCAAAATATTAAAGGAGTTTTGAAGAGATAAAGGAGAAGTTGACTTTTGCCCCAATACTTACTCTCCCAGACTTTGAGAAAGTCTTAAAGATAAAGTACTATGCGTCTGGTGTTAGCATAGTTATCATGCTGATATAGGAGGGCTGACCTCTTACCTACTTTAGTACAAAGCTTAGGGGAGCTGCATTAAACTAATTAGTCTATGATAAGGAGTTCTATTCAATGATTTAAGCTTTAACTATGCAGTAGAATTACTTGTTGCCTTGAGAATTTGTCATCTATATCGACTATGATGGGAATCGGTTGATATGATCGATCATTCAGCAAGTAGCAAAAAGTTTAGTTATCATGGTCTATCGAGTCCTTAACCATTACCTCACCTCAAAAGAAGTGGACTTGCTAAGCCACCTTAATGGCCATACTCTTGAACCAAAATGAATTCAACCTCATCTCCATATATAAGCAAGGTCATATCATATTGTCCACGAGCTCAACACCATTTTTACCAACCTATCCTAAAGACTACTCTTTGCTTGAGTCTACCCCAACTAAAGTGCCGAGCTTATCTTCTCAAAGTTTATTGAGCACCAAATCTTCACGACCTCTACCAAGCATTATGTATCCTATTGCCCGTAGCATGCCTCCTAACAACCCAACATTCTTTTTCCAAGCAAATTACATATTTGTCTTTTGACCTTTGTATTATCATATGTATATATTTTTTACTGTTTTTAGTAAATTTCCAAGTTTATGTAATCCTAGAACATGTTGGTATGAAAACCCCTTGATAAGACATTGTAAAGGATTCCGCCAATTATCTATTATTACCTTCTAATAGAATTTTCTAAGTTTTCCTCTATTTGTTAGGAATACGAAAACTTCGTTAGCTCATATCAACCCTTAAGAAAGGATGTATAGTAGGAAACCCACTATCTATACTCTTGAGTTACATCCAGTAAGGCACTGGTCATGAGAGTTTGAGTGGTGCATTACATCAACTGAGCAACTTATGGATTTGTTTACCATTTACCTAAATCCATTTATTTTTCTTTGATTCTTCCTGAAGGACCAATCCATGCTATAGTAAGACCTACTTCAAAGCACACCTTCAGTTCCCGTATCAAATTATCTCTATATTAAACCTTAAGGTTCTGTATAGGGTTAAGAGTTCTCGAGTCACCTTATTCTTGTTGTGCAAGTATGCATGTGAGTTGACTATGCATTTAAGAAGTACTATGTTTACAGTACTGTAGTATGGTGTATAATATCGTAGTTATGGTTATAGTTGACATTGCAATTATATTGTGCTTTGCTTTTGCCCTTTAGATACTAAGTACAATATTGTAGTTGTTTCCATTGTATTAGTAGTTGTTGTGTGATAGTTGCCATGTATTGAAGTGGTCATTGTTTGATTATGAGGTACACAATGTATACTAAAGTTTAGTCAAAATTTTATTATGTTATGGTGATCATGATGGAACCTAGTGTGAATGCTATGATCAAAGACAATGAAAGTGGTAAGCAGACACCCAAATTTAACAAAGAGCAAATGGACCACCTTATGGAGTTGTTAAAGCACATGTTGACTATGATGCAAGGGAACAATGATGCTCCTATAGGTAGAACTCTTTGAATTGATGGCCGGGCTATTGGTTGAGCTAATGATAACATTCCAATTGAAGACCTAACTATTTGTAAGGCTAATCGAGCTCATGTTGATGCTTCACATAAAGGAGAAATTTTCCTAGCTCGTAACGCATGAGTTAGAGAAATTGAACAAAGGATCAATAGTAGATTAGAACTGGAAGAAGAAGAGAAGAGTGGAGAGGAATCTTACAAGGTTAAGGAGAGGATGGATCTTGCACCCTGAGGTAAACACCTTGAAAATTGACTTGATTTAGTATACTATCCTGTTTGACATCCCTAACCAAGAGCTAATTGATAAGCTCAAGATAAGACTGGCCTTGATGACAATGTTATGATAGAAGGAGAACTTGATAAAGAGCTCCATGGTGTCAATGTGAGACTAAGTCAAACACCTCGAGGTTGACCAAATAGAGTTGTACATCATGTTCGAAACTTACCAAGAAGAATAGATCATCCTACTCGCCAAAGGAATGATGTTGATGTAAGGGAGATTAATGAAGAGTTTGATGAGGACTATTATAAAGACAAATATGCTATTCAAGCTCCTAAAGTATTAAAAATGTTAAACTTCAAATTTCGAGCTACTTAGGTAGTAGCAATGTTAATGAGTACTTGGAATGGAAGGATTGAGTGGAAAAGTTATTAGAATGTTACCAATTTACCAAAAAGGACAATGTTAGAGTGACTGCCCTAGAATTTACTAGATACACTTACATGTGGTGGAAGAAATTGTAATTGATACGGAAAAGGGATGGAAGACTAGGTTTTAGGACATAGGGGGAGATGAAGAGAATAATGCATGTCAGATTCATTCCCAATTCTTATTATCAAAACATTTTTGCTAGGTTTCAAGAGTGGAGGTAAGGGAACTGATTTATTAATGAATATGTACACAAGTTCCAAATGATAATGATTTGATGAAAAGTAGATGAACGTAAGGCTAGAACTATTTCTAGATTGGTTACTAGCTTACAACCTGAACTTAAAAATACTGTCAAGGTACAATTCTTTCACACCCTTAATGAAGCTATCAAGGTTGCCCAATAAGTTGAATGACAAAGAAAGTAGTAACCTTATCATATACCAACTTCTCAAACTATTCAAAATATACAACCTATTCAAGGAAGTAGTAAAAGGCCTAGAGTTTCAATGCCAAGTAAGAAGGAAGGGTTGAGATCACATACAAAAAGAGTAAGGTTGGAATGAGGGAAAGAGAAGGAATTTGAAAAAGGGCAGACCTTAAGAAGAAAAAGAAGTGAACTGAAGTGCTTCAAATGCAAAGGTTATGACATATGGCCACCTAGTGTCTAAACCAAAGAACTATGGTAACCAAAGGTAATGTCCTAACTTTTGAAGTGTACAATACTAATAAAGAAGTTAATAAAGTTGTAGAAGAACTAAAAGAGGGAGTGAAGATAGAGACTATGGGAGATAACATTTATCTAGAGGAAAGGGATATACGAACATTAGTTGTCCATTAATCTCCAAGCATGGAACATGATCAGCAAAATGAGTAACAAGAGAATTTGTTTCATACTACCTACAAGGTAAGAGATCAACTTTTTGCTTTAATCATTAATAGTGGTAGTTATACTAATGTTGCATATACAAGACTATTCAAGCAATGAAATTTACTGACCTCTTAATGAGTGTAATTTTATACTCACGACTTATATTATTTTCATGATTGATTTTAGTTACTTTGATATAATTTTGACAATTTTGCAACTGAATTGAGTCATTTATTAATTTTAAGTCTTTAATAGAGTAATAAGATGAAAAAATTAGAATTCATGCGATTTTGTAGGAGAATTTCACCAATATTGCAAAATGACTTAAGGAATACAAGTGCCGGAGAAGATTTATCCAAAAATCAAGAGCAAAGAAAGACCATGGTTGAACTCCACCACTGTGATCTATAGTCGTGATCCTCTCGTAATTTAATTCAAGTCAATTACTCAAAGAATTATTGTAAGGAGTAGTCTATGCTTAAACTTTACACCAATTTTCATACTCGCAGATATGCCATGATTTATGAAAACTTCTCATTTGAAATTTATTTTGTTAAGACCATATAAATAGATGTTAGGCATGAACAATTGAAAGAGAAGGAGATGTTAGTGAGAAAGAAAAAAGAGCTACATAGCATTCTTCAGGGTTTTTGTTCATTTTATCATGAAAGTTGTTATTTTTCTTATGTCCATAGTGCAAATTTATAGATACCTAAACTTGCAAACCCTGAAGTAACATGTAGCATACTTAAATTGTAATTATTCTAATGAAATTCCTTTATTCTTGTTAATTCAATTACATGTTTTGTATTAATTAAGTTGTTATTTCTAGCATTCCAACTTAATTATTAGATTTTATGTATTGATATTACAAGGCTAATACATGAATAAATCTACTGTAATTGGAGGGATCTCTTATAAGTTATAGATTTCTTTTAGAATTAATATTGTTTGTTTTTTTGGAAATCTTATGCTTTATGTTGTTCTAATTTGTTATATTGTAGAAATGATTTGGATAGAATATAATTAAGATTAGGAATTAATAAAAAAGAGATTTCTATTAATTTAGTAATTAAATTCCTCAGATTAATAATAATAAGCAATACATTAGAAACCTTAGAATTACTTCATGTTAAACTCTTGGTGATTATAGTTTAGATATCACTATTTATGGTTTTTAAGGTTTTTCTTAGTTGTTTATGTTATTTATTATTAGTTATTAATTAATCTTTATTTCTTTTAATCAATTTGATCTTTCATTTCATTTTTATAATCACTATCTTCTTTTAAGTAAAGTAATTTAGTGCAAGTGAGTAAGTGTACAATCCTTATGGAATTAACAACCCTAAACTTTAGTGTTCTCTATACTATCACTTAACATATGCACTTACCTAAGCAAACTAATTACCTCTTTCCCCCTAAGTAGTACAAACTACGTTAGCTAAATGAGGAGGGATCATTACATGTTGCAAAACAAGTATTATTACCAATTTTTGTTAGGAGTTATAAAGACAAGATATTGTGTGATGTAGTGCTAATGTGTCCTTTACATAGCCGCCCTTAGTTTTTCTACAAAAGAGTTATACATGATGGCTATAGAAATAGCCATACCCTTGAGAAAGATGGCTAATTTGTTCCCCTTTTCCTAAAGACGCCAAGACAAGTTAGTAGTGTATAATCCAAGTTAAATCAAAGAACTAAGAAGATACTGGTAATGAGCTGATTTGAACTAAGAAAGGCTATAAGGTTTGACAAGTTGACCTTTTTGTTGATATAAAGGCCATTAGAGCTATGGAAGCATGCCGACTTACTTGAAGAGTTTACGAATTTGTTAGATGCATTCTTCTATCTATTCCTTAAAGAGCTACCAAGAAAATTGCTATCAAAGCGAAGAATAGAACACAGCATTGAGTTACAACCAGTTGCTACCCTGCCTAATCAACCAGCTTATCAAATGGATCCTAAACAAGCTTTTGAGTTGCAAAAGCAAGTGAATGAATTGATTAACAAAGGATACGTACATGAGAGCATGAGTTCTGATGCTATACTTATGTTATTAATACCCAAGAAGAATGGTAGCTAAAGGATTTTTGTTGATAGCTAAGTTGTTAATAAGATTATTATCAAGTATCAATATCTAATACTAAGGTTAGATGACATGCTAGATGAGCTACATGAAGCAAGAGTGTTTTCAAAGATCAATCTAAAGTTTAGATATCATCAAATTCACATGAAAGAAGGTGATGAATGGAAGACATCCTTGAAAACTAGGCATAGATTGTATGAGTGGCTCATGATGCCGTTTGGTTTGTCTAATGTGGTAAGCACATACATGAGGCTAATAAACCATGTATTGAGGAATTAGATAAGGAAGTTCGTTGGGATGTATTTTGATGACATTTTGGTATACAACCTTATCATAACCAGTCTTATAAGTCATCTCCGAGCTGTACTTAAAGTATTGAGGACTGAGAAGTTGTTTAAAAATTTAAAGAAGTGTTGTTACTACCAAGATGAAGGTATGTTTTTAGGATATGCCATCAGTAGTAGAGGCCTAAGAGTAGACAAGGAAAAGGTAGCATTGTTGTACAATGGCTTACTCCAATCTCATGTGCTAATGTTAGGAGTTTCCATGGCTAAGCTTCTTTCTATCATATGTTCATTTAAAACTTTAATTCTGTTGCTATACCCCTTATTAAGCTTACAAAGAAGAATGTCACATTGAGATGAAAAAATAAGGAAAAAAAAAGGTTTACTAAGCTAAAGAAGAGATTGACTTCAGCCCTTGTTCTATTGTTACCAAATTTCAGTAAAGTGTCCTAGCTAGAGTATGATTCTTTTGGCATAAGAATTGGAGCAATGTTAATGTGAGATTGCCAACCTATTACCTATTTTAGCAAAAAGATCAAAGGTTCAACCCCGCACTATTATGTCTACAAGAAGGAGTTGTATGCACTTATCAAATTTATACAAGCTTAGCAACGTTACTTATTGCTAAAGAAGTTTGCTATCTATTTTAACCATCAAACCCTGAGGTATCTGAAAAATCTACCCAAGTTTTTTAAGTGACAAAGAAAATGGGTAGAGTTTCTCTAAAGGTTCCCTTATGTGACATGGTATAAGGAGGGGAAGATGAATGTAGTTGCTAATGCCCTATTTAAACAGCATGTACTACTTTTTGACCTATAGGCAAGACTGATAAGATTTGCCAGTATTAAGGAATAATACTCATAGGATGAGCATTTTGGATCAATATATGCTTAGTACACTAAAGGGAGGATGCTAGATGATTACTTTGTTGAAGATGGCTATCTCTTTCAAGTTGGTAGACTATGTATACTAACCTACTTGATTCATGATTCACTCATCAAAGAAGCTAACAATAGAAGATTATTAGGACATTTTGTAGAAAAGATGATATATAAATTGTTGAAATTAACATTTTATTAGCGAAAGATAACGAGGGATGTGCACTAGGTCATTAAAAGATGTGTGATTTGCAAAGAATCCAAGTATCGAATATAGTAAGCAAAGGCAATGCCTTTACCAGTACCAACGAAACCATGAGCCTAACTTAGTTTGGATTTTGCTCTTGGTTTACCAAGAAGAATGCCTAGAAGCGATGTAATCTTAGTTTTGGTTAATTGATTTAGCAAAATGATACAATTCTTACCTTGCCACAAAACTAATGATGTCTTGGCTATTTCTCTTTTGTTTTTGCATGAAATTTTCAAGCTTCATGTAGTTCCAAAGAGTATCATGTCTAATAGAGACTTAAAATTCCAAAGTCATTTCTGGAAGACCCTATAGTACCAACTAAAGGCCAAATTGTTGTTCAGCACATCATGTCATCCTCAAACAGGTGGATAGATAAAGGTCATCAATAGAACATTGGCATCTCTATTCTGAGTAACTACTTAAAGGAACCAAACCAATCAGGATATTTACTTACCTATTGTTGAATTCGCTTACAACTGACCTATCTATAGTACAATTAGTAAGACCCCATTCGAAGTGGTCTATAGTTTCAATCTAAAGTTGCCTTTAGATCAAATTCCTACACTTCAAGCCAAACCAAAAGACCTAGAAGCTAAGAAACAAGCTAAGGCCGCCTTATAAGAAATCTACTAAGGAGTCACTAAGCAAGGGACATTAGTTTCTAAGAGGCTTGAGTAAGGAAGCTATTATAACTTAAAGAACTTGTAAGGCTACACTTTAGTAAGAAGAGGTTTCCATGCAAAAGGAAGAGTAAACTACCACCTTTAGCTCGAGGATCTTTTCGTATGCTATAGAAGGTAAATGACAATGCCTATAAACCTAAACTCTTTACAAGGTACGGAGTCTCTAATATCTTCAACATTACTAACCTAAGCCCATACTATGCCAAGGAAGAAACCCCTATAGAGCATCCCAAGGATTTCATTCCAAATCCCAAATAACTTGAAGGGAATAAGTAAATGACAATGCCTATAAAATTAAACTCTCTAAAAGGGGCGAAGTCTCTGAAATCTTCACATTGCTAACCTAAGCCTATACTATGCCAAGGAAGACACCCCTACAAAGCATCCTAAGGATTTCATTCCAAATCTTCAATAACTCGAAGGGAATGATGGGAATCAACTAAAAAGATTGATTACTCACCATCAAGAAAAATGGTTAATTGGCATAGTCTACTAAATCCTTAATCATTGCCTCACCTCATAAGAAGCTGACCTATTAAGTTACCCTAATATAGCTATGTTTTTAGCCAACATGAATTTAGCCTCATCTCCACACATAAGCAAGGTCATATAAAGAGGTTTCTTGAAAACCATAGTTAAGCTCCAAGCTTGATAAAGTCAAAAGGACTCAAAATCAAAAAGGAAACAAGAACAGAAGTGAAGATGGAATTGAACCTGGCAATTGAGTGGCTACCTAAGGAGTATTAGATCAAAAAGCATCGAAAGTGCCATTTTCGTCGACTTGTCCTGAAGCCTACTCTCTACCTAAGTCTATGCCAAACCAAGTGCCAACTTCATCTTCTCAAAGTTTGATAAGCATCGAATCTTAAGGACCACCACTAAGCATCACATGCCCCACTACTTGTAACGTACCTCCTAATAACCCAATATTCTCTTTCAAAGTAGATTATGGATTTGTCCTTTGCACCATTAGATGTATATAACTTTTACCCTTTTTTGTAAGTCTAAATGCTTATGCAACTCTACAATGTATGAGTATGAAAACCCCTTGATAAGACACTGTAAAGGATTCCCTCAATTATCTTTTGTTCATATTTAATAGAATTTCCTAAGTTTTCCTCTATTTGTTGGGAATACCCAAAACCCCCTTAGCTCATATCGACCTATTGAATTGGACTAATGAATAACATCCAGTAAGGCATTAGCTATGAGAGTTCGAGTGGTGCATTACATTCATTGGCGACTTACAGATTTGCTTACCTTCTACGCAAAATCCATCCAAATCCATCTATTTTTCTTTAATTCTTCTCAAAGGACTCATCCATACTACAATACGACCTCTTCCAAAGTATGCCTTCAATTTACTTATCATATCAGACTATGAATCATTAAGGTACTTATAGAGCTAGTTAAAGCTATACAAAAGACAAGCGGAGTAGATTGAGTTCTTGAAGGGGTTTTCTGCATGGTGAAATATAAGAAAGGTAAGACTAATGTGGTTGTTGATGCCTTATCCAAGCAACGTACCCTCCTAATCGACCTATAAACAAGGCTGCTTATTTTCACCTTCATCAAAGACTTATATGCCTAAGACCCCTTTGGTCTAACTGCTGCTAAGTGTTGTAATGGGTAAGTAGTTGATGACTACTTTATTGAAGACAAATACTTATTTTGTAAATGGAAGCTATGCATCTTAACTTAGTCCTTACGAGAGTTATTGGTGCATGAGGCATATAGTGGAGGATTTGTTTGGCCGTTTCCACAAGAAGTCAACTTACAAGTTGCTAAAGTCTAGGTTCTTTAGTTGAGGATGATCAAAGATGTGCATGTAAAGCTTGATAGATATGCTACATATAAGAAGGCTAAGAGCTAAGTTGAGAAGGTCAATACCTACTATTACCAATCCTAACTAACCTATGGTTCGAATTGAGTGTGGGCTTTGTCCTTGACTTGCCAAGAACATCCTGTAGGAAAGACTCAATTATGGTGGTTATGGATGGGTTCAACAAAATGGCATACTTTATGTCATACTATAAGACTAATGATGCTTTAGCTATCTCTTCTCTTTTCTTGTATGAAATTATCAAGTTGAATGGTATACTCAAGACCATAGTGTTCGACGAGGACTTAAAGTTCTTAAACCATTTCTAAAAATCCCTATTAAGGCACTTCAAAATCAAACTACTGTTCAACACTTCTTGCCACTCTCAAACAAATGGATAGACTGAAATCATCAACTAGACACTTAGCTCTTTCAACCGGGTTGCTATAGGAAGGAACCTAGCAGATTAGGACTCATGCTTGCTCATGGTGGAGTTTACTTATAACAGATTAGCACATAGTATGATAAGATAGTCCCATTTAGAGATCATATACAAGTTTAACCCTGGCTTATAACTTAGAAGCCTCGCCTAGCCACCAAGAAGACCAAGAAGCCATGGACTAATATGAGGTCCTAAAGATTATACACTAGAAGGTAATCGAATACCTAACCCAAATTGCCTCCAAGCTCAAATAGAAGGGCCAATAAAGATAGGTCAAGGAGTTCAAGATTAGTAACCTAATGTGGGTTCATCTGAGTAAAGATAGGTTACTGGGCTTAAGGAAAAACAAGTTGTCACCTATGCAAACATATTATTTCGAGTTCTTGAAAGATCAACCAAAATGCCTATAAGGTCAACTTCCTAGAAGGGTATGGAGTATCTGATTTCTTTAACATTATTGACTTGAGTTCGTACATCCTCAAAGAAGAGCAGAGTAAAGTTAGGTTAAATTAGATCCTAAATCTCAAATACCTAAGCTCTCACTAATACCTCATTATCTCTACGGTGAAGTAAGATTTCCCAATTCAAGACCTTTCCTTAGATCAGCTTAGCATGTTATCATCCATAAAGCATAAGCTTAAAAACAGATATCCAACTCGACCAATGTTACCTTCTACTCAACCAGCATACCTTCGAGTCTCCCATCAAGTTTACCAACCTAAGGACAAATCTCCATATTAGGATTTTCCAATCATGGATTGAAACATGTTACCACCTTCTTTTGATAGTGTGCAATTGTCAAAAGTGCAATAACCATCCATTGTCCCTTTTACCCTTGTAAATTAGTATACATTCTATCATTAGTGATCTACCCTTTTTAGTATTTATGCAAGCCTTATAAGTTTCCCTAAGAGGCAACTATAAATACTCCATTGTATATTAGTTGCATCATCTAATGAATATTCTTTGTATCTTCCTTCTTATTATGCTTAAACTTAGCCTAGCTTAGTTAAGTTCGAGTGTTTACTCTTATCTAGTACCCTGTGCAAGAGCTAATGGTGAGCAATCCTAAATAACTTTCCGTACATCATATTGGTTGGAGACTTAGGTCTACATAGGATGAATGGTGCATAATATCCCATCATTGGTATACAGATTTTAGCTTACCTTTGACTATCATTTAGCCATTTAGCCATCTCGTGATTGTATATATCCTTTTGTGATTACTAGCCTTCCTATGTTCACGTACAAAGCTGCATCATGGACCACTTTGGCATGTGATATGAAGTTATTGCACTTAATAAGTAAAGGAAAGAAATAATTTGGGCGTGGCTAATTTGAACGAACCCTTCAACATTCTCTTTCCCCACTCCCTTCAAATTGCAAGACATCTTATCTAATTTCCCCCATATAAAGCCTCAATGCCAAGTAAAATAGGAGCTGATAAAACTTATAATTTGTTATAAACCAAAGCAACCACGTTAATTAAATCAATAGTGGATTGTAAATTTGTCAAAATACCACCCTTATGCTCTAAAGGTAATCTAATAACATTGAAATGCTCCCCTGAGCTTAATTTCTCCTGAAGCTTGAAAATTTTGGTTCCACTACATTTAGCATAAATGGCAGGAAAACAACAAAGCTCGTTAAAGAGAGGATTCCGAAACTTAATGGTAAGTAGCTAATCACTATTCCACCGAATCTCTATTGAGACATTCCACGCGATGTAATCCATGATTTTGCTTTGCAACTTAGAACTCCTCTGTCGGGTCCCAACTTTTAACCAAATTCAATAAATTGGCAGCATCTAACATTAGTTTAGTCAAATGTTCCAATTAAGACAAGGAATTATCAGCATCACGTCTACGAACCAAACATCTTGCAACACTTGGGAGTAAAACACGTTGCAAGCGTTGTTCTTTTTGCCTTTTATATTTGGCTATATCTTCCATTCTTCATGCAACTAAGAGTTCTTTCCTTTCAGTTCAGCGTCAAAACTATCAGATAAGTCTGCGTTGTTATCGTCACTAATGAAGCCGTGATCCGCTTCTATTGTATTACATTGTCTCCCTCATCATGTGCCAGCAATAGATTTTCCTTTTGCATGTACCTAAAACATATCAACATTGCGCAGTACAGCTGGCTCCAATATCATTCCATTCTGCATTAAAAAAGATCTTAAGTTCGATAAGCTTGACTCTGATTTCAGTATTCGCTACATTAACCAGATCGGTAGCCTCCTTCTCTCCAATTTTGAAATTTTCTTTATCCATCGATTGCAAAGCATTCTTTCTGATCGCTCTTTTAATCCTAGAGCCTTGTTTTGGGTCATTTGTTGATGAATTTTTAATAATGCAAACATCGACACCATGTCCAATCTTAAAGTTATGTTTATAATATTTCGAAGCATCTTCATAAATAACATCTTGATAATAACCTAATACTCTAGCAATCCATATAGGCACATCTCGTAAATAACATCTTGAAAGTTAGGGCTAGATTACATTCTTCTTCCTCCAAAAGATACAATGTGGTTCTCTCTTAACATCTTGAAAGTTAGGGCTAGATTGAGTAAATGATTTAGGATTGATAAACATCAAATGAATTTGCCTACATAGGTTTCCAGCATTACTGATCCAGTGAAACTTCAGTGTGATGATTTGATACTGGAGTGGTTGCGCAGGTCAAGGGACTCCAGCTCCAGCTTCATCTAACGTAAAGTCCAAAACATATGCTATAAAAATAGTCGTACGAGAAATTGTGCAAGGAGGATGATGTTGAGGTCTTCAAAGTACTGGAGAGGATAACATGATTAGACTGTAAGGGGGTGAGACACGTAATGGTTAAGCTGAAATCTACGAATCTTTCTCGAGAGCCTTGTAGAGGCCTCAGACTAAGATGTAAGAGGGAGTTTGGTAATGTGTGTTCACTTTATTCCCAAGATAGCCATTATGTTAGCAATCCATATTTCAAGATGTAAGTGCATTTTTCTTTCGTACCGCACATGGCATAATCTAGCTTGAGGATTGTTGTTTGTGCTTTGATTTGATGCTATCACATTCCTTCCCATGGCGTTGTAGTGCTCATTTTCCTGAGCTGGGACCTGGGGATTCAAACCAATATCTTCAATATTTATTATTGAACTGAGTGACTCGTACAAAGGAAAATAGTCATACAAACTTAAGCATACGAACCAGCATATTCCAAGCACATAATAAGCATACACCAAGTATACAAGACAGCATCTAACCGAGCATACGACCAAGCACATTCAAACATATTTTGGTTCAAATGCCAATAACATACTAATGCATGTGATATACACTAGCACCAGCATCTTACCTATCAAACCGCAGCCGGTTATCCAAAACTTAGTAGATCATAAGTAGTGATCTAAAATTAAGATGATCAAAGGTCCAAGTTGAGAAAATACCACAACTGGCAATTATAGATATCCCATCTTTGCGTTTTTGTACCTCGAGTCAAAAATTAAAACGTGAAAAAAAGAAAAAAATTTGCAAAACTGGGAAATCAGAAAAATGAAAAAAATAAAAAAAAAATGAAATACCCAAAAGATATTATAAAATAAAGAAACAGAACCAAAAAATAAAAATTGAAACATAGCCAAAAAAATTCTTTGGGGTAAAATTATCTTTCTCAAGGGGCCAAATCATTTTTCAGGGTAAAGTGATCTTTAGAGTCAAAATATCATATGCGATTTCGTTGGAATCAGTGTTTTAGATGATAAAAACGTTGATTTTTATTTATTTTTTGCAATTCAATTTACCTTGCTTATTCACAAAAATGATAAAATAAGAAGGAAGCCTGTAAATGGTTCAAAAATTGCATACGATTGAGGCACCTGTAGGTATCAAGACTCAAATTGATTGAGGCTTTTGTCAAATAATATGCGGAGAATTGATCTAACCACCCTTAAGCCACCATACATCACTAGAGACGATTCAAATCCACCATAAAAGCACATGCCAAATAAGAGCTAAGAAAGCGAAATTTTATTTATTTTGCTATTTTTTCAAAAATTCTATAAAAACTCAAAATTATAAAAATGGTGAAAACTGTGTTTGTTTCTATTTTTTTGCTATGGTTGTGAATTGTTAATTTTACATATTTGGAATGAGCACCAAAATTAAGTCCTTTAGGGTTTTTTATGGAAAATTGCTAAAAGTTTTTTTTGGCCAAAATAAAATTCATAAAATTTTAAAACTAAAATTGAAACCATTTTATTTCTACCAATCTGCTAAACTTTTCTTAAAAGTGAAAGGGGTGAACTATGATGGCCTACATCTGCTAACGGGTAGATAAGCACATTCAAAGAGGCCACAAAATGAATAATAAGATAATTTTTTTCCCATAAAAAACTATTAGAACTGATTTTCTTAGAAAAGGCTAAAAAGAAGAAAAGGGAAAAAAAAAAAAATCTTCTTGTTGGCATGATAGATTCGATATCCATATATATTCAATTATATACCTTATGTAATATTGTCGTGAACATCTGAACATCTCGGAAACAGGAAAACAAATTTTTTGAAATAGAAAGCTGTTATTTGGAAACCAATCTGTGTTTTAAATAAATTAGCTCTTGTATCTATAATATATTATTTCCTAAAATATAAAAGAGGAGAATTTTTTTTAAGACACAAACCAATAGCCAAATTAAGATATATCTTAACCTAAAAAAGTATTAGAAATGACTTTTCTTTTTTTAAAGAAAAAAAACTAAGCTAGAAAAATTGAACAGGAACAAAAAAACAGAGGAAAATCTTCTTGTTCAAATGATAGATTCAATTTCCATTTATGATTAATTATATACCCATGTAATACTTTTGTAATATTTTGTGAATATTTAAACATTTCTAAAATAGGAAATCAAATATTTTAAAATAGAAAGTTATTATGTGGAAGCCAATTTGTGTTTTAAACAAATTAAGCCCCAAATCTATAATTGATTAAATAAGACATCAAATGGTGTCTTATTTATTTTGTTTAAATGACTAAAACTCATATGAGATTTTATTTCATTTAGAACTTTTGCTTTTTTATTTTTTAATTTTATTTTACACATGCATAACAAGAGCACTACTAGCTAGTTTTTGTTAAAAATGAAACTTGTTTCTAAGACATTGTTAGTTAGTTACTCCATCCATGTCAACTTTGCCTATCTTTTTTTAGCATCTTTGGTTGGTCGGCGCAAAGAGTTATTTTAATTTGGATCTTAGACTAGTTTTTAAGCTCTCAACTTTGCTTAATTATCTCATGCAAAGAATAGACTTAAAAATTGCCCTTCTAAATTTATTTAGGCTCATTTAGCCTTAATATGCCTTAAGAAGTCTTGAAGCTCTTAGGCTCATTTTATAGGAAAATGGACCTTTTCCTCTAAACCTTACAAAGTCTTAAGTTTAGGCTTAGCCTAAGACTAAACCTATGGCCCATGAGTTTATAAGAGTTAGAGATTTCAATCTAAATTATCAATAAAAAAAAAAAAAAAGATCAATGGCTCTCATAAACAACCCATTTAGTCTATTCATTTCAACTTTATCCAATAGTTGAAATTAAAGGCCAAAATCTATATATAAGAACCTCTTCCTTCCTATTTGCAACATGCAAAGTATCGGCAAGCTTTGCCAAAATGAAATTACTCATGGAGTGACCCTAAAGAAGATCAAACGTCATAATCCATCGAGAGCAAGTCGAGCACAACATGAACTACACATTCAATTTATTATCCCAAACATGCTCTGAGAATTCAAACTTGCCTTTTTATCGATTAATTTTCGTACCCGCAGCTTCTAGGACGACTCGAGGAGGTCTATGGCGCTCGAAGAAGTCATTCGTCAGGCAAGAATCAGAAGTTTATCGACCTGAAAGCCTATATATAATATAAAAATGCTATCTTGCGTGTTACCAAGGAGGAAGACTTCAATTGTACCAATGCATCAACTACTAATCTATCATGTGCTTTAATGAGTATTGGGTATATTTCAACATAATTTTAACATATAAAGATATGAAGACATTATTATTTATATGTATCTAAATATCATTAATATTGCTCATCGTTCATGACAACACTTAAGTTTTAGCATGAATGACTCTTTTTTTAAGTGATGAAGAGCCATCGAGAGCTTCATAGGAAATGAAGAACGCGACTGCTACTCTCCGGATTGAATGCCACTTTTGCGAAGTCTAAAATCGAATTCATAACATGAGCAGTAAATTATTGCCACTTCGTGAGAGATCCGAAAAAGAAAAATATCGCTTTCTATTAACAATCTCCTGAGGCTAAAAGAACGCATATAAAGGGGCTTACAAGATTTAAAGAACACGGACATTTGTACTTTACATTTTCCTTTTGAAATTGTCATATACTCTACTCAGAAATTACCATTTTACCACTCTTGCAACTTTCCTTCGCATACTACTATTTTGTTGAACATCTATCTTTAAGGCAAAATCATCTACCACGACGGTTTTCCACACAAGTCTTGGCTTGGTTTGAATCCTTTTATTTGCTAAATTTTTCACTTTTCACCTTACATTTTCTTTCAATGCAATCATACTTGCAGTGAGAGTAATGTAACGTAACCCAATTTTAGATTGAGACTTTGTCTTTACAAGTCCATGGTATACGTGCTAGAAATTAAACCACGAACAGGACCTTTGACTCGTGTACGAAGCCAATTCACCCATCGACTTGTGCCTTGGCTTAATTTAGCAAAATTAAGCGCGACAGTGTAATAGAAAGTTAGAGCTCATTTTATTTGATCGATATATAAAAATCGATTCTAGACAAGGTATGTTTGGTTTGCATGAGTAGATATAGAAATAAGTTGGAAAAACTATAAAATAGCTATCCCTTTAGTACTGTAAAGAAAGAACATTTTATTATTTCACAGTAACAGTAATTTTGGGGAATAACTACTCCATCAAATAAATTGACCATGGGACTGGTAACTGGTTCTTAAACTATGCGTGCCAAATTATATATTCAAATTATGTAATCTTGCCAATCAATCATTAGAAACACTAAGGTTTTATTGGCTAAAATTTATTATCTTAGTCTTTACATGTTGATCGTGACATTTTGTAATTTATAGAGTTCCAAATTTGTTCTGAGCAATTTGCATTTAATCAGGGACGAGCACAGGAAAGATCCTTTCTCGTAGAAAATTTTTGAAATTTTCCCTACCTTTCATGGTTTGCAACAAGCCACTTTAGGGTTTACCCCCATAATTAAGGCTAAATAGTACCGACATTATTATTAGCATCTATTCTACTCTAATCAGCATCATATCCATCAACCCTAGTGGAATTAACATCATATCCATAGATTGAAGATCGAGAAACTACTCAATTGGAATGGCCTTGCTTCTACTAGACTCTTAGATAACATCATTTTGGTAAAGCTATCATTTACTATCAATACGGTAGCACCATATACATGAGGTAAGTAGCTTTATCATTGGTTTCATGGTGTGGCCAAGACTAAACTAACTGTTTTTTTCCTTTTTACCCTATTCAATAATTGTACCCATGCTCTCCCTCCGATGTTTCCGCCCGCATGAATGGAAGAGCAAAGGAAATGTATGTTATAATGCAAATTGTTAAACCCATAATTGTTAAGCATTCTAAGGATTCTACGGCGCTGTCTTTCAAAAGTGACTGACAGACAACTTTTTCTCTGTTAATGGACGTTGTTTACGTAATTCAGGGTGAATATCTGTAACTTAAAATTAACTATACCGTAAAATCCTCTAAAGAAAATCTTTTCATTTTTCCGTGCAAATACCCTTTTATTGTCCATGAACTCTACAACCAGGGTAGAAAATGCGATGTTAAACTTTATCAAGTTTCAGAAACTCGTTAACAGAATCCTATTTCAATGTGCACCTAAAAATCAAAATTTGAGAATTTGCTATGTATTGCAACTCTTATTGGATTCGTATATAAATAATTGCATAGACTCGTGCGCAACGATCTCATTAGATTGGATTAAACATGATCATTTGAGGCGTGCAATAGATAATGATTGCAGATATCCAAGGTCAACAGTAGCCGAGCGGTGGAAAAAAAGAAACTTTCGGTGCTAGAAATCAATCATGATGTTCTTAATAATGCATATATTTATGAGAAACGGAAATGCCACTCAAGGGCGCACACGAGTTGTATATACGTGCGTATATTAAGAGTCCATCATGCTTTACGAACAAGCAATTATGAAGTATGATTTTCATTTGAGGTAGAGGTATGCAGATCAGAGTTCATTATATTTTATAAGCAAGGTGATTATATGCCATTATGTGGCCTTTTATCTTTCCTGTGATTTCTGGCGTGTTGATGGAAATTTGTATGTAGATGTAAAAGGCATGACTTTTCCATCATTGATCGGTATATATCCGATAATTGCATGTGATTAGCAGAAGTAGAGACAGGTATACTTAATAATATAAGAAAACTTTGCATAGAAGAGTGTTCTTCGGAGAAAATTTGAATAATAATCCAAAGGAGCTAATGGAACTTTAAGTCAACAATAGGATTTAAATGAACTAAGCCAGCTATTATATGGAAGCATGCAATGGACGAGAAATAATGTCCCATTATGTGGGTCAAAAAAAAAAATCAAGCAGACTAAATCGATTTGCAAAGTGAATAAAACCGAACAGAAAATACGTTTTTTTTTTTTCTTTAATTTTGTTTGGACAATTTTCAAACCGAACCAAACCCTCAATTTATAATATGTTTGAAAAAATAACTAAATTGACCAGTAAGACAGAACTAAACCATTTCATAAAAAAATAGTAATATTTTACATGCAAGTGAAGAATTGTATTTGTTATATAACATAGCATTTAAAAGAATTTTCAATTTATATTTATTGAAATGTATATGTATTGAACTTTTATTACTATAATTTATAAATTACATATATAGATTTACTTAGTGTTTATACTATATTTATTATTATTAAACAAATTCAGTATTACATATCATGTAAATATGCTTTCTTAAATTACAAAAAAAGGTTCAATTCATAAACCGAATCGAAATTTCATAATTTGAAAAAAAAAAAAAAGTTTATCTGAACCATATGGTATGGTTCAAAGTTATGAACAATCAAATCGTATTTTTATGATTTAGCTTGATTTGTAAGGAAAACCGAACTAAATCCATTCCTACATCACAATAGTTACAATCAATAATAAATGAGTAAAACAAGTAATTGAGAAAAAAGATGGACCAAGATTTGGTAAGAGCAGTTGAATCCATCACCAAAGTTTTCTGCTGATTATTGTATTATGGTAATTAGTAAGGCTCTTCATAGCCGACTTTCTAGTCAATTAGCTTATCATCCACATGTACATTATCAACTATATAAAAGCCTAAAACATGGCAACAAAAAACTCATCTAGGGTTCTATCATCTTTAGGGTTAAATGGCGAAGATAAAACCTCGATCCAACAATTCTCTATCCGACTTAAATTCCTAAAGTTGTTCCACTTGAAACTAAAATGATCAAAAAAATTGTAAAACAATCCCATAGTGATAAAATGAAGCAACAATGTTTAAATACATATTTCTATACGACCTATGCAGGCCTATTATGATTAGTGAATCACAAGAACTAAATCTAAGTAATTCTCAAACCTCTTGTTGTGTAGATGTTTGTTAACATGTCAAGTACATTTTCATGTGTAAAAATTTTTTAAACAATAATATCACTAATCACATCACATGCAAAATGTTAACAAATATCTATGTTTTGCCCTCATGTGATGCATGGAACCCTTCCAAAGGTTAACAGCACCCTAATTGATGTAAGTGACAATAATCGATCTCTTTTGAGTAGCAAAATCAGAAATCAAAATCCTTTATCCTTGCCATAAATTTAGACAACATATTAGCATGTTGAAGTAAGGTCTTCCACCTAATCTAGCAACATCCCAAATAAATAGAAAATATATTAAATATCTCTTATTGTCCAAGTCTCATACAAAATCCTAATTACAAAACATAGAGAAATCATAAGAGGTTTTGCTAAACTGTAAATAAGCATTAGATATTCCCCTTAGATGTTGTAAGATCCAATAATATTATCCCACTAGCATACATTAAGATAAGTCATGTAATAAATAACCACGTTTATAGCATTTGCAAGTTAAGAGTGTTGATGAAAGTATATATTGTGTTGTCAATTATACTTGAATAAAGGGACTCTATTCATATTAAGTTTTATCCTTTAATTAGATGTCAATTCTATAGATAACCTAAAATGGGTAGTCAATGGTATGGAGACTAGGTTGGCATCCTTTACACCAAAGTAACGTATCAATACCTCTATTAAGACAATCATAACCTACATAATTATCTATTTATATTAATCTCCATGCCTAGAATTTTGTTCACTATACTAACATCTTGCATCTCATACTTTACACTATGCTTGGCTTTTAAACATTAAGTACCATACAAACCCCCTATCACAATTTGTATTTCATTAACATATAGTAGGAGATAAACATGAGCCACTATGCAACCTCTAAAGGTATACAAAAATATCATACCTAATCATGCTAATGCTAAAGGGCAATACAAAAGAGTCAAACCTCTCTTATCATTGTCTCAAGACTTCTTAAGACTGTATAAGTACTTCTTTAACAATTATGCTCAATATTCTACTCCTTTGACAATAGAACTCTTTGGTTATCGAATTACAATCTACTATTCAAGATCTCCATGCAGAAATGTAATCTTAAATTTTAATTGCTCTAAATTATACAGGGAAATAAGAACAATCAAAGCAAGTATTTAAAGTATCATCGATAACATGTGAGAAAATATTATAAGTTTACACTCTCTAACATCCTTTACTAAGAGGTGTGCCGTATAACTCATATCCTCTCAATTAACTCTTTCCTGCTTATTGAGCACCTCAACCCATAACTTCCCTCTCAATTGACTCTTTCCTTCTTATTGACCATGATGATGAGATAAGCTCCTATGTGCCATTTATATGAGGATACTTATTCTCCTTTAAAGAAAGTTGAATTTAAGTACTTTACCCTGTTTACCACTAAATATGCATAAGCTATCAAATCTTAGCGATGGTAGAATCCATTATCATCATTAACCTCTAGCCATAAAATATGTTTGGAATGCCTCTATGGCTATAGTCACATTACTAGACCAAACTATAAATGACAATTCATCTTTTTGAATAAGAATTAACAACTCTACTGTTTCTCGTGTGCTCTCTATTTCAACTTAATTTATTGACCTTGATACTATTGATTATGGTATGGTAGATCATCAATGTAATATCCCTATTCATAACTACTTTCTTCATGTCTATGATGTATAACCAATAGCCTTATCTCCATAAGCATATCTTAAGAAGATGCATTTCATAGACTTAGCATCAAACCTTATAATGCTTTAGAACCTAGAGTGATATACTTGCCACATATGCTTACCGAGAAGTGATACAGTAAGATGTCTAGAACCTACATTAGACATCTAAAATCACAAAATCATAACAAATGTACCAACTTACAAACTAATTCTCCATAACAATTGTATAGTATATGGTTCACTAGATTCTCCTTAATTGATTGAGTATGTATAAGGTCAACTAATGCTCTGAACTTAATCTTTACATACTACTTAAGTCAATCAACACTCAAACAACTAGTATCAACAAACTAGCAATCAAATAAACCGAAGTCACAAGTGATTCTCATAAGTAATAGAGTCTAGTAACTAAACATAACAACAGCTAGAATTATAAAGTATCCCTTCCCCCTAAATTCACAACTTTAAACCAACAACAGCTAAGCAATCCTACTCTCATCAACTATACAATAACTTAACTCACTTCCATTAATATACTCAAAGCCACAATCATCTACAACTTAGAACTTATAAAGAATCTACAACTACAACTAAAACTAAAAGTTAAAGGATTCTCAATGCATGAGTTATGCCCAATGCAAAATACAAAAGCACATGTACATGAACATACATTAACAATCTCACATGTATCATTTAACATAATAAGCATTAGTTTAACTGTCATTATCAATTAAGCCAACAAGTAACGCAATCTTGGCATCTCAAGACTTTAGGTAACTCATGTCCTCGAACAAGAAGCAATATATATACCATATAGTGTTAGTGTTGAGTTCTATCCAACACCCAAGTAATCCTTCATAGAATCTACTTAGGTCCTCTCAATGTAGGATTCCACTTGAAACAACATTGTGCAAAGATCATTAGGTGCTTTGCCAACATACTGGTCCTACCACGATAGTAGTTAAAGCTATACAAACACACTTATATTCATTAATTAATCTAAGTATGCGTTAATTCCATTTAAATTGTCTAACCTAAGACATATAACCAAACAAACAAGTATCTTGTACCTAACTCTGATGGCTCAAAGGAATTTGATAGATTTCCTCTACTAAAACCTGACAACTAAGAAAGAGTTTAACTTATAACTAAAAAATAAGCTTTATTTTGATATAAGATTAGAAAAATACTTGATTTAATGTTTAAAAAGGGTTTAGAGAAGGTAAAATGAAAGGAAAAAAGAGTTTAGAAAATAGAACAAAAGATACATAGCCATGCTTGAAGGCTAAGTGGCTTTTTACTTGAGGAAAGGAAGAAAAAGAATAAGGAATAATGAACATAGGCAGACATGGTCTTGTAACTTTTTGAGCATCTTCCACCTCACAACTAACATGATCACTCAATATGGTCATGTCTAGTGCTCGTACCAGTCTTACGAACATCAAAATTTGATTTCTTCCTTCTCCTTCACACAAACACTTATCTAACTTGAATTTTCCATTTTCATACCATACAATGCCATATCCAAACCAACAAAACTCCTACATTTAACTAGTTAACTCATTGAAACATCCAAAAAGAAACACTTTACAAATAACATTCAACAACATAACATAAGAAAACCGAGAACTTTAAAAGAGGGCATAAGATTAGGGATAAACAAACTTAGATTATTGTTTTGTGATAAGACATCTATGCAACTCTCCTAGAAAAAACACTACAAGCAATGACCCAACACTTAAACCATCAAAATCCTTTATCACTAAGCCCAACCTTACAAAAGAAGCATGAACTTATCATTATATTGATTAAATTTTTTTTCTCTCAATTCCTTCCCAAAAAAAAAAGAAGAAGAAGAAGAAGAAGAAAAAATTTCGTATACTAATTTAAACTAACTTCTTGGTAGGAATATGCTAGAGAAATTGCCAAGAGTTAGGAACGTATTGAAAGCAAGAGAGAAAGAAGGAATAGAGAATAAGGAGGAGTAAGAAACAATGATCTGGAGTCATAGTTAAGGGAGGTTTAAATTAACATTCCCTTGCTCACTAAAGGATATTACAACATTACCCTACTTTTGAAAGGACTTGTTAGGCTTATTTAGTTCGTCCTTTTTTTTCCTAAAATTAGGTTTCACAAACTTGCACATGCTCATAAGCATATATCTTGAATTGAGAACCAGTACTATGCTGTCTATAGTTCAAACTTAAGTAAGGACAACTGACTATTACAACAAAACACAAACCAATTTTCATGATTACCGCTATTAATGGGCTTCGTGAGACTATTTTAGCTTACACATGGCTAAACTCTATTAAGCGAAGGATCAAAATCTCTTCTTAGTCTTAGAATGAAAAGAAAAAAAAAACAAAGACAATTTGCATTTACCTAAACATGGATTTAAATTCTAATGTTGAGAATTATATATTTAACTTTCTTTAACAAAGTCCTATTTATATACTCTATGGCTCCATTTTGATGTATGATATGGGTAATTATACGGGCTATTGTGGATGAACATACTAAGCCTAATATCATACGAACCAAAGGAGTAGGTTCGAACCGTAAGATGTTTTGAAGAGTAAATGGTAGTTAAAGGAATGAGCAGGGGGTTCTCTTGCATAAATAGAAGATATGATGCACTAATGGCTTACATGAGCTCAAGTCGCACTTGATGTTATGCATAAGTGTGGCCAAAGGGCACTCGCCACTAATTCATCTCATGATGAATTAGATAAGAGTAAACGAAAGTAAGCAAGGGTCACTTAGCTTACGTAAGAAGAGAATTTCTCAATATCAATGTCATTAATTGTTGTAGCTATTACAATTTATAAGTATTTATATGACCCGATTAGGATAAGTCCTAAGTTAGTATAAATTACAAAAAGATTCATATTAGAAAGGAAAAAGGAATAGATTACAAGAGTAGAGTTGTAATTAGACGAAAAGCGGATATTCAAACACAAATAAGGCGGTACGGATGTCAGAAAAGGGGCACGTATCAAATGTCCATTTCTGTGGTCCCAAAGATGTTATTTGCTAAGTAGAGCAGGTTTTGAGCAGATCAAGTTGAGGTCAGGTGCTCAACAACTCGGATGTTCCAAACTGAGGAAGGGTTGGTTCAAGATGTGGTCCATTGTCAAGTCAACCTCAATTGGTTAGCTCGAGATTGGAGTCAGCTTGGCCTCGATAATGTGTTGAGTTAACAAAATGTGGGCTCAGTACTTGACCTTAGACTGATGCACTGTAGAGGAGTTGGCTTGGCCATTGGTTAATTAGCTCAACAATCCCTAGGATAAGGTAGAAAGTAGAGTAACTCAGTAGGTTGGGTTGGAGAATGCATTGCTCTTTTGAGTTTAACTCCCTTCAGATAGCTTGATGAACCATATGAAGGAGTCCTCGGGCTCAAAAGCATGTGATTAGACCGTGATTCCAATCATCTCCTCTACGCTGTTTGAGATTTAAGATCAAATCTAGCTTAATTCCATGATGCTTATCTTCAGGAGTATACAAGTGGAGGTCGGCAATGTTAAAGGAGTCTGAGACTTCATAATCTTCAAGTAGTTCAACTCTATAGGTATCAGGATTGATCTTTTTAAGCACTTTAAATGGTCTATCTACCTTAGGAGATAACTTGCTCTTTCTTAAACTTAGGATTGACTCCTTACTGAAGTAGATCCAAACCAAATCACTTAGCTAGAACTCCCTATTCTTCTATCCTTAACCTCATCTCTTGAGCTTGGTAGCAACTCGGCTTAGATGTTCTATAATCTTTTAGTGCATTTCCCTGATGGCCTTGAACCTTTCTACAGTTGATTAATCATCATCCTAGCTTAGAAAGGACATCTAATCTAATAGATGCTTAGGGTTAAACCCATAAGCGACCTCAAATGGCAATATGTTCGTGATACTGTGGGGTGGTTCTATTGTAGGGAAACTTAATTATAGGTAGCTATAGATCCTAATTAGCTATGTTCTAACCAACAGCAACTCAAAGTAAAGTTCTTATTGTCCTATTAACAACCTCGGTTTTGTCCATCCATTTGTGGATGATAAGATGTGCTATATAATAGCTTTGTTCCCATTCATCTATATAATGTTCTCTAAAGTAGCTCATGAACTTTGAGTCTTAGTCTAAAACAATGGCCTTGGGTACTCCATGTAATTTGATGACCTCCTGTAAGAAAAGAAAAGAGATAGCTGAAGCATTATTAGTCTTAAAACAGGGCATAAAGTATATCATCCTGTTGAAATAGACCATAACTACCATGATGGAGTCCTTCCTTCGAGACATTTGTAGCAACCCTAACATAAAGTCCATGCTCAGCTCAAACCATGGTTTAGTCGAGATCGTCAATGGTGATTATTGTCCCTACTTGACTCAATTCTTTTCCTTTTTGTAGGTAGTATACCTTTCCAACATAGCTTGGACATCTCTCATCATCTTTAGCCAAAAGAATCTTAAGGATAGTACCTCATGAGTTCAATGCTTGCCGAAATGTCCAGATTATCCTCTACCATGTGCCTGGCGCACTAATAGCTTTCTCATTAACTAGGTTAGGATACACAATCACCTCTTCCTAAATAAGTATCCATCATCCCTATAATAATCATCAAGTGTTTGGCCTTCTTCGCATCTGGCATAGATTGGACCAAAATGTGGATCCTTAGCATATAAATCGTTAATCATAGAAAATCCCAATAATCAAGTCTGCAACTTAGTCAAGAGGAAATGTCGTCTTGATAGGGCATCAACTACTAAAGTTTTCCCTTTGTTCTTATACTTCAAAACATAAGAACATCCCTCCATAAACTCGACTCATTTAGCTTGTCTTTGAGACAACTTGGGTTACCTCTTCAAATATCTTAAAGATTTATGATCAATATAGATCATCACAAATTCTTTAGGTAGCAAATAGTGTTTCCATACAATCAGGGCTTGGATCAAGGAGAAAATCTCCTTATCATAAACAAAATAATTAAGTATGGTTACTCAAAGCCTTTCACTAAAGTAAGCATTATGTCAGCCCTCCTACATCAACACAACACCTATGCCTAATCTGAACACATTATGCTTTATTTCAAACACTTTCTCAAAGCTTGATAGAGTTAAGACAGGGACTGTAGTCAGTTTCTCCATTACTTCTTCAAAATTCCTTTGTTCTCTCTCTCCCCATCTAAACACAACATGTATGTTTGATAATTTAATGAGTAGGGCCACAATGGTATTGAAATTTCTCATAAATCGTTGATAAAATGATACTAGGCTGTAGAAGCTTTGTACTTCAGCTAAACAAGTCAACGTAAGCCATTCCATAATTGCCTATATCTTCTTGTCACCAACTTAAATGCAATCACTACTCACAACAAACCTTAGAAAGATTACCTCAATTTAGTAGAAGTCACATTTCTTCATATTAGCGTAAAACTTCTTGGCTTGGAGTTTTAAGAAAACTAGTTAGAGATGCTCTCCATGAGTCTCCAGATCGGGACTATAAACTAGAATGTCATAGAAATATACCACCACAAATTTCCCTATTAGTTCTCAAAGCACTTGGTTCATCAATCGCATGAACGTGCTCAGTGCATTTAACAGTCTAAATGGCATCATAAGCCACTCATACAATCCTTGGCATATCTTGAATGCAATCTTCCATTCTTCTCCTTCAAATATTTAGATCTGAGGGTATCCTAAATTGAGATCAATCTTTGAGAACACTCTTATTCCATTCAATTCATCTAGTATATCGTCAAGCCTTAGTATAAGGTATCGATACTTGATGGTGATACAATTGATTGCTTAGCTATCCACATACATCCTCCACGTCCCATCTATTTTTAGTACCAACAAGGAGGGTTGGCACGGCACATAAGCTTAAGGACTCTCGTATACACCCTCTCTTCAATAGCTCATCCACCTATCTCTATAGCCTAGCAGCCTGTTTAAGGATTAGCCTATAGGCAAGCTTATTCAGTAGTGCAACTCCTAACTATAAGTCAATTACATGCTCAATGCCTTAGAAGGGAAGCAATCCTTCGGGCAGTTCTCCAAGGAAGAAGTCAGCAAACTCATTCAACAAGGTTTTCACCTCGATAGGTAGCAACTCCTCATCCAATCCCCTCATCTCAAGTAAACTTCTAACCAGTAGAAAAGTCGACTCTTCAAGCTCCATCTCTCTCTTTAGTTCAACTCAGGTCATCATCGAAGCTTCTTTCTTCTAAACATGGCTCCATTGACTCTGCATTCTTTTAACTTGATTAGCAATCATAAGGCTTAACTTTACTTTCTAGCCCTCATACTCTAAGGAACTTGTCTTCTTCCTTCCACATATATAACACTTCGATCAAACATCCATGGTTGTCCAAGTACAACATGTGATGCACTCATAGGCAATGCATCACAGAGCACTCCATTCTAATAGTTTCTAATACTAATCAGCATAAATACTTATTTATTTACTTATAGGGCTCCTTTGTTACTAAGCTAATATAGTTTAGGTCGAGTCAGCAGCTTCAATCGCTAAACCATGAAAGTTGAGGCTGCATTGGTGTAATTGCCACCATCAACAATCAATGTATACAATGACCCATTCACCTTTCATCTAATGTAAAATAGATTTTCTCATTGTCATCCTTAAGAATAGGACTTACACTCATTGTTCTCTTTAATATTAGGGTGGTAGACATAAAGTTACCTTTCTCACTATAAATGACTTCCTCCTCCTTGGACAATTCAGTATGTCTAGTCTCTTTCGACTCTTCTACATCCCCATTGATACCATTTACCTCAATGGTTGGTGCTTCACCTTAAATTACCATGGTTCTTCTATTCAAACATTAAGTAGCCATGTGTCCAAATCCTTAACATTTGAATTACTTAATCTCACTTGTCTTCCTACCTGAGCTTTAGCCTTTCTTAAACTTCCTCAGGATCTCCTTCTCTTATACTTGAATAGCTTGAATAAGTCAAGTTTCGATGACTTTACTTGGTTCCATTCGCATAGGTTTGCTAAAAACAAGTTGGTTAGGGGTAATTCGACTGATATGAGGTTAGAATCTTCCAATTCGGTACCTCTCAATTCTTTGGGTGGCTTAGATAGCTTCATCAAGTGATCCAATGTCCTTGATCTCCAAATAATCTCCAATCTCATATTTCAACCCATTAATGAATCATGAAATAGTTTGGTCTTTAGGCTCAACAACTTCACAACCAATCATTAGTATTTGAAATTCCTTCACATAGACATCAACACTCGATTCGCTTTACCTCAACTCCTGTAATCTCTTGAAGGCATCCTACAAAAAATAGCTTGGGGCAAACCTTCTTCTCATAATTCTTTTCATCTCATCCTAATTTCTAACTTCACGTTCTCCTTCTTGTCTTCGAGTGGCTTACAGGTTCTTCTACCATAAGGCGGCATAGCTAATAAACTCTGACACAATAAATCTGGCCTTAGCATTATCAAGCATTTCATGGCATTCAAAATGTTTCTTGATCTTATTTACCCATTCCATGTAGTCCTCTATATCACCACTTCTAGAAAAACCTAGGATACGCATCCTTAACCCTTCTACTCTAGGAGCTCGAACATTACTTTCTTTTAGCTCATAGTACTCCTCATCACCTTCTTCTTCTTTGATCTCATCTAATGTTAATCTATGCATAGCAACTCTATCTACTTTTCCAATTTAGGGTAGTCAAACTAGGACATTAGCTTAACCATAATGACATTACCTCTCTTAGGCTATTCATGGGCTCATCCTCTATAGGGACCATTTCTGACTCACTATTTATCTTCATTTATGGCAGTCACCAGACTAGCCACTAAGTCAGTAAGTCTATCTAGTCAATCATTCGTAGATTAGGTTATAGAACTTCCTTATTAATCCTAGCCAATTGAAGTGCCACTCTCTTAGTTACCATTGGCTGCTTGAACACTAAAATCAAACATTGTTAACTATTATAATAGATTAATAGTTAAAACACTACTCAAAATTTTCTTCCACGAACAAGAATAAAACAATGTTGAATACACCAATAGCTAATATAACCAACACACGATAAAAAAAAAACAAACACTCATACTCTGTTTTGCATATAAGAAATACGGGTAAAGGGAGTAGTAAATTTCTTTAACACTATACACCTTCCAAACTCTCGTGATAACAACAAAACTTCTAAAGCACACAAAAGTAGCAATAAATCACCCAAAGCATAAAGTAACAGAAACTTTCTTGAATGCAACCAAGCTCTAATACCAAGGTTATAGATGCTACAGTAGATAAACACACAAAGCCAAGTATTACAAACCAAAGGGGTGGGTCCAAATCATAAGATCCTCTAAATAATAAATGGAAGTTGAATGTTTAAGCAATGGTTCTCGTATACCGACGGAGGATATGACACACCAACATCTCACATAAGCTCAAGTCATACTTGATATTATGTACAAGTGTGGCCGGAGAGCACTTGCCACTAATCCACACTCTTGATAGATAAGATAAGAGTAAATGAAAGTAAGCAAGGGTCACTTAGCTCACACAAGAAAGGGATATCTGAATATCATTGTCATTAACTATTGTAGCTATTACAATTTATAAGTATTTATATGACCCAATTAGGATAAATCCTAGGTTAGTTTAATTTACAAAAAGAGTCCTATCAAAAAGGAAAAAGGAATATTTTACAAAGATAGAGTTGTAATTAGACAAAAAGGGGATATCCAAGCATGAATAAGGCAGTGCGGATATCAAAAAAGGAGTGCATATCAAATGTCCATTTATGTGGTCCCAATGCTATTTACTGAGCAAAGCAAGTTCTAAGTAGATTAGGTCAGGGTCAGGTGTTCGGCAACTCAGATGTTCCAGATCGAGAAAGGCTAGTTTAGGAGGTGGTCTATTGTTAGGTCAGCCTAAGCTGGTTAGCTCAGGATTAGAGTCAGCTCGACTTCAACAATGTGTTAGGTTGGCAATATGTGGACTCCTACCAAATGATTTCTGATAACTTGGATTTTAAACATATTTCATAGGGAAATTTTATAGTATTTTCCTCACATTTTTTGTTTTCTTTAAAGAAATTGATACTTAATTGAGTAAAATTTTGATTTCTAGGTTTGAATGCGTTCTATGATCGAAAACGAAGAAAAGGAATCAAATTTCACTCAAATCGGAGTTCAAATGAAGAAGTTATGAAATTTTGAAGTTGTGTAGAAAATTTTGCCTTAGTGCAGAAAGTTACACGACCTGGGGACACGGTCATGTCCCAGGCCGTGTCTGGTGACGAAAATAGAATCCTTTTGATACACTATAAAAGGACATATTAGGGTTTCAAAAGACAGGAGAGACATTACAGAAATGAAGAGACACAAGAGAAGAGAAAGAGATTTAAGGAACAACATCAAGAAAGAGGCGGAACAACATCAAGAAAGAGGGAAATAACATCAACTTCAAGATTAGAGATATTGTTCATCAATAAAAGGGGTTTCCATGTTTTATTTTATATTATTGATGAAACTCGTTCTTAGATTCATTATGATAGTTTAGAATTCGAGTATTTAGGATTATGGAACTTAGGGTTTCATGTGATTCTTGGATTGATTTAGAAATTTCAATAAAGTTTCTATCTTTACTTGATTCAATTATGTCGTTAATTATTGTTTGATATTTCTAGAATATCAATATATGATATTATGCATGTTAATTGAGAAATTGCATATGTAATTAGATCTTTACATAATTGAAGAGAATTACATGTATACTTAGAGATAAGATACATGTTTCTTCCGGAAAGTTAATTAATTGTATGGGAATTCATTATACATTAATGCAATTCTAAATTATATTACTAAGTGAAGAGATTCCGGTAAATAATTTAGGATTAGGGTTAATATGCTTGAGAAAAGTATTAACTTTAGTTGTGAATCCCTCCGGTCAAGAATAATAGAAACCGAATTGAATATATTTTAAGTGATCACATGATTAACTCTAGGGGAAATAATTCCTAAATACGTTATTACTTTCTTGAAGTCGTTCTTAATTTTATCGTTTTTTCAATTGCTTAATTAAGTCTTTTAATTAAAGTAGTTTGTTAATTTTAGTATTTTTTAATTAATTCAAACTTTCATAATTTTCCGGTTAAATAATAAAGCTAAGGTTAATATTAGTACTCGAAGTCTCTAAGGGATCGACTCGGACTCACATCCGCTATATTAAAACTGATAGGTACACTTGCCTCATATCAATTTCCCTACCAAGTGTGTAAGCTAGTTTAAACAAGCGCACAAATGCCACTTACCATACCAAGGGTACGAGCCAAAGCCTAAGTGGTCCCTAGATTCCTACCGTCTCTCGAACCTTTCTCAAGATTCAAATGGCTAAATAGCTCATGGCTCCTTCGAGGGAACCCAAAGCCTCCCGAGCCCTCCTAGCCCAAGCTCCAAGCAAATGTCTATCACAATTCGATGGTCCATCACTCAACTAACAAGAAGAGGTACGCCCATTGTCTAAATTATCCTTTGGGAGGCACATTGCCTAGCAAAGCCAAGCTCTTCTTCTTCCACCTCTTTCTTTCTCTCTCTCTCTCTTCTTTAATGCTACATGACATCTTGATGTACAGCATAAGGGCCTAACCATCAAGTCATGGAGGCCGCCTACTCAAATGTGATAGGCTCCCTTCCCAAGGCTTACTAGTCATTAGAAAGGTGTATGTCATTTCTCATATTGATAACTCCCTCACCTTAGATTGCATTCAAGTCAATCCTTACGCGCTACTAGCCATATAGATCAGCTACCTTTCCTATAAATAGAAGGTAAAACTCTAGGTAAAAGGATTATATCCTTTGACTTCCATTCATCCATCCTTGATTACATTCTCTCAAATCAAATCCTGATTACTCTCTCCATTAACTTGAGCGTCAAGGAGCCCTCACTAGCTATGCAAAAAGAGGCTTTTTGCAGGTTCACTACAGTTGATGATTTTTGGACAATTAGAAGTGCAACTAAAGACCACAGTTGTAATAACTACCATCACCATTTGGTACCTACCATTTATGTAGACCCAGCATCATTGTAAAGAGTAAAGACACAAACCCTAATCCATCACTATAGAGTGGTAGTCAGTGGTCATCAATACCATCACCACCATAAACAAACCAACTAACTTTAGACTTGGAACATATGAATACAATGTTTCACCAATTGATGAAGGCTAACCATAAACCTTCTATTTCAATATAAACCTAAGATAATATCTAGTGGCCACACCAAAACTTAAAGATAAAATTAACTCTAAAGATAAGGTTAATACTAAGGACATATCCGCTAGCTCCTCTAGCAGACTTAGTAGGTTCCTTAGGTGCTTACCTATACCCATAGCAATGACCACTGCATGCCTACACAATCGTATCCAATTTAAGCACCATCCCATGGAAGACTTAGGCAATCAATTGAACACTAATTGTAGAAAGGCGCAAGGCCAAGGAGAACTATTAGGCAATCGCAAGATATGAAAATACACTTCCTCCAAGTGCTTATAGAATTAAGAAATGAATGCGTAAGAGCTAGATGAGCATATTTGATGAGCTTCAAGCTTACGTTATCATAAGCATCTCGAATCCACTATCTAACAATTAGGCATAATAGCAAGTAAGAGCCCATTCACTCCAATCATCCTAAAAGAAACCTTTTCGCAAGCTGTTTGGCTTCTCCACCTAAACACTTATGATGGCTCAAGTGAACCAAACAACTATATGGTACACTACTGTATAATGATGAGTTTACATAACTTCTCTAACACAATAATACACAAAGCTTTCTCGAGCACACTTACTAAAGTAGTATTGGTAAGGTTTGACCAACTATTATACAGCTCCATCTGTTCATTCAATGACCTTGACACTAGGTTCCAACAATAATTTCTTAGCAACAAGATGCCACATAAGGACTTGTCCACATTACAGAACATCCAACAACGCCCTAGTAAAGCCTTATAGGCTTACCTTGAGCGTTTCAATTATGTTAAACTCTGAATTACCAAGGTAAAGACCATGACAAACCTTTAGACCATCATTTATGGCCTAAACCCTAATTGTAAGTTCTTCAAAGCCATAGCACTTCATCACTTGAACACCTTATAAGAGTTCGTGACCATAGCCAAGCAACACATTACCAAAGAGGACATCATTCGAGCATGTTTAGAGAATGACATGCATCAAAGAACATTCATGAAGGATTGACTCGATCCCTAAGAAGATTATCCATCTTCCTCTAGGGAATTCCGTGAGACATAGAAGTAAAAGTTTGCGAACTACCTTAGCTATACTCCACTGAAATGCCCTCTTGGAGAAGTCTTCTATGAAGTTTGCAAACAACTACCCCAAGCACTACACATCAAGGAAACCCTAAAGCAATAGCTTCAGGAAAATTTTGCAATTATCATGGTGTGCACGACCACAACTCCAATGAATATCACTAATGAGAGAAATCAAGCTTAACTAACTTGAAGCCGCTAAACTAAAGATTAGCAATAGAAACCACAACCATCGTAAGAAAATCTACCCAACAACATACACCATAGGGGCAAGCGAGGATATGTCTAGACAATAATAAAAGGTCTTGGGTTATCAGACAAAGCATCCCTTACCACCTTAGCATAAAGTACTATTTGTCTAGGTAAAGAAGTTAAGAATAAACACTACCATCTCTTTCTCAAACAATGATAAAGAAGTTATTGAGTATCCTCACATCGGCGCATTAGTGATCAACACCAAAAGAGGGTATTTCAGTGTCCCCATAACCTTCATTGATAATGGGATCTTAGTTGACATCCCATTCTACTCAACCAATAGGCAAATGAAAGGCCAATTGGAAGAGCCCCTTTGCCCATATAAGTAAATCTTAGCCGACTTCAATGGAAAGTTTTTCTCAGCTAAGGGTATAATCAAACTTCCCATTCAGCTACGTGATGATGAACACATTGCCTTACAACCAATCAATTTCATCATTATCGACCATTAGTCCCCTCATAGTGCTATCCTAAGGTGACCAAGTCTTATCATATTCAACTTATCGATCACTCAAAGGTGCCTCAGGATGAAGTTCCCAATGCCCATGGAGATCGATACTGCCCATAGTAACTAGAAGCTATCTAAGAAATTTTACTTAAGTGATATCTCACATAAAAAGGTGATGTACATTGAATCAGCTCTAGAGAGCACACAAAACTCAGGGGGGAAATTGTGGATGAAAATGAGGTCACCCAATTTAGCTACTGCCTTAACCAAACTACTCAAAAAGGAACTTTCCTATCCATTGAGGATAGGGAAGACATCATTACCTTCTTCCATTCCAATTTACATGTCTTTGTACCCTCTCCTAAAGAAATGACTAGGATCATAGACATACCCATATCAACTTCGAGGTGACTCACACATATGCCCTATCAATTAGAAAAAAAGACACTTTGTACTCGAGCGATAAGTTGCCATCAAGCAAGAGATGTAGAAGCTATTACAACTGGCTTCATCAGGAATGAGCACTACCTTACTTAGCTAGCAAACACCATCTTAATGAAGAAATCCAATGACAAATGGTGAATGTATGTTGATTACACCAATCTCAATAAAGCTTTCTCAAAGGACTTTTTCCCCCTTCCAAGAATAGACCAACTCTTCAATTCCACCTACAACCATGTGAGACTCAACTTCATGGATGCCTACTCAGACTATAATCAAATCCTCATGCTCCCTAAAAACCAATTACATACATCCTCTTTGTCACTAACATTAGGACATACTATTACAAAGTCATGCCCTTCAATTGTAAAAACATCACGGCAACATATTAAAGATAGTGACAACTATCTTCAAGCCATAGCTTGGAAGAAATGTAGAGGTTTATGTTGATAACATGATCATCAAAAGCGAACTAAGGACTGACCATATTAAGGCTTTATGTGAAACCTTCAATGATATAGAAATATCAAATGAAGTTTCATCCTTAAAAATGTATCTTCAAGGTGAGCACCAACAAATTCCTTAGATTTATGGTTATGGAGCATGGCATCAAGGCCAACCTGATAAAATAAAAATAATCTAAGATATGAAGCCCCTCAAAAGATCAAAGATCTCCATTAGCTTATAGATAAGATAACTATGCTTAACTATTTTATTTCCAAATGTGCTGAGAAGTGTTTCAAGTTCTTTAAATTATTAAAGAACCTATCCATCAAAATTTAAATGGACAAAAGGATGTGAGACTGCCTTTGACAAGTTCAAGTAGTTCCTAGAGAACCTACCTGTACTTTCCAAACCAATACCCAACGAATAGCTCTATTTACACTTAGTAGTAAGTGACTAGACCCTATCCTCAATGCTTGTCCAAGTAGACAAACATGAATATAAACTGGTCTAATACATTAGCTACATTCTTCAAGGGCTAGAAATCAGATACACATGGGTTAAGAAGTTTGCCTTAGCTATACCGATCATTACTTAGAAATTGAGACCATATGTCTAAGAATACCCCATCATTATCCTTACTAATCAACCATCGCAAACAATCTTACAAAAGCTAGATGGATCAAAATGCATAGTCAAGTATTCCTTGGAACTTAATGTCTATGACGTTCAATTCGCCCTAAGAAAGCTATCAAAGTGCAAATCTTAGCGAATCATTATTGAATATCCTAAAGAGGAGGAAACATCAACTCACATTAACATTTCAGTGTAGATTCTCAATGTTGAATAAACCTAAAAGGTAGACAGGCTGTCTAAGCTTACATATACGGCTACACCCCCGCCTTATACAAGTGACAAGAAAATCCTTCTCCAATACATACCACAATGTACTATTGATGAGCAACTACATGATGTTCTTGAGATCTATACCACATCCACCGAACCCTCTTAAATGGAGTCGATCCTCAACTACCTTAGGACCAATGCCTTACCCTTAAACATGGGTATCAATTAGGATAAGTTTGCAATGAATAGGATAGAATGAAATCCATAAGGCTCACCTACAATGCAACCAACTACACGAACATTAATAACATTCTTTATCGACATATGCATAATGTACCCATCTACCGTTGCTTAAAGACCAAAGAAGGCCTTCACACCCTCGAAGAAATACATTCAAGGATTTGTAGCAATCATGTCTTGGCCCAACCTTTATATATCTAAGCCCTTCGTTTTGAGTATTACAAGCCGATGATGAAGGAGGACGCAAAAGCCCTAGCGCGATAATGCTACAACTATCAGAAGCATGTGCCCCTTAGTTGTACCTTAAGCACTGATCTCCACCACATGATAAGCCCATTGATCTTTACTTAATGGGGACTCAATGTCCTCAAACCATTTCCCAAGGCATCCAAAAGATGCCAGTTTTTCATAGTAGTTATTGACAAGTGGGTAGAAGCCTAAACAATCACAAGCATAATTACAAGGGTAGTAGAAGAATACGTTTTGACCAACATCCTCACTAGGTTTAGAGTTCCTTATGCTTTGATCACAAACAATGGAAGTAGTTTGATAACGCCTAGTTTAGGAAATTTTATGATAAACACTACATTAAGCTCCATTATACCTCGATTGCTTACCCCTAAACCAACAACCAAGTTGGGACTATCAATAAGATAACCCCTAGAATCTTGAAAAAGAAGGTAGAGCAAGTAAGTGACTAATGGCCGAGTGAGCTTGCCATAATCCTTTAAGGATACTAAATGATGCATAGAATGACAATTGAAGAAATCCATTTATACCTAGCATTCGGTTCAGAAGTCGTACTGCCGATTGAGCTAGAACTTCCAACGAACAGAGTTCAAAACTTTGATGAAGGTGCTAACTGGATAGCCCTTCAAGCTTGCTTCAACACTATCGATAAGGTAAAGGATGTCACTTGGGCTCAAGTAGCCACCTACCAACAATAAAAGGTTAGGCACAAATTCTTCCAACTCTCAAACCTAGCCTGTTGAAAACTCAAAGCTATTAGGTAGCAAGAAGGGCAGGGTAAGTTGTATCTAAACTAGGAAGGCTCCATTTGGGTTAAAGATAATGCAATTAATAAGGCTTATAGAATAGAAACCATGGACAGAAAGCCTATCCCAAGAACATGAAATGTTGATAACCTTAGACCTTATATTTCGTAGAATGTACAAAAAGCCAAAAACACTTCGTAAATGTTGTAGAAAATGTAATGAAGTTGAGTTTTGCACTTATCTATCCCACCTTACTAACTATTTTGCTCTAGCTCAACTAGATCACCATCAACCCATACCCTTATCAATCAACAAGGATAAAAAGCACTAAACCTAATCAAGTTATTTCTCATCCTCGATGTCCAAACATTCTCCCCGACCATAACACCCAAGAACATAAAGCCTCGAGCCTCAACTCGAGCACCCGATAGGTTCTTCCGCTCAAAAGGTTACATTAGAATGAGCAAATCGATTGAATCAATACGTTCAATTCCCATTTAAAACATAAACACATTAACCGTACTCAATACCATTGGCTATGGAGTTCCTAATCCCACATAAAAAACATGGTAGGTAACCCATCTAAAGTTGTCCATACACTTGAGCAATGTCGTTTAACCATGTAAATAGATGTAGGCATCTAAGAAAACAATCAAGCATAAACAATAAAATAAAGATTTACAATAAAGAGGCAATAAAACTTTTCAAATATCTATGAGTGTAACATTCTAAGCTATACACAAGAAAACCAGAATATGGGATTTAGTAAAAATCATAGACCTCTCTAACTTAACCATTCTCTATGTCCTACTCAGCTTCATCATTAATAGGATCAACCTATGCATTAGCCCCTTCCTCATTAACTAACCCCACTTGTCTAACTAAGACAAAAAATCGAGATTGAGGTAGGGAAATTTCTCTCGCACCTCCTCCCTCTATAGCCTGCCCCTGCCCAACTTAGCCTGGTCGATGGAGTCCTTATAATTGTTGCCTCCTTAAATTCAATGAACAAATTCTCTACAGTAGCCTTAAATAGATCATAGCCATCCTTAAGTTTAACTTACCTATCTATGAATTGGACCTTAGCCTTCTCAAGCTCTTTCTTAGCTGCTTCAACTTCCCTTCTTGTCAAGTTTGCATTTTTACCAATAGCCTTGGCTTCCCTCCTTGCTACCTTCGCCTCTTTCTTAGCTAGCCCCAATTCCTAAGCATGACCGTTCAACGTAGTTTCTAGATCCTTGGCACACTCCTGCACATCATCGACTTCAACAGTTGCCTTAGTCACCTCCCACTCGAACCTCCCCTTTTTTGTGCCCAGTTACTCACAATCCTCTTGCACATTAAAGTTTCATGCCCTTAGCCGTTCTACTTCCTTTTTCAGCTCCTTCAACTCCCTCTCCAACCTTTGACAATGATAATGAGATGACTATAATAAGCAAAATTAGTATAAAAGAGCCCCCACAAACACTTGATAAAATCTAAAGGAACAAGGTCATACCTACTCAAGTAAAGTTTGCCCACATGAAAACACATGCCTTCATACACTCATCACATCCCCTAACCCTTCTAAAGCGATCAACACGGTTATACACTTTTTCTTAGAAGAGCAAAGCATACTCCCTATTTAAGGGCCATTAGGGGATGATTAGACCTAGCTACTAGCATCACCTCTTACATCATCCTCCAAATTGATGACACAAACGATGTGCCCCTCCACTAGCCCTTCCATTCCTATAACCTCCTTAACCTCCTATTACTCAAGCACCCTCTAAACCCTCACATCAACCCTACCCTTTGAGGCCTTATCCTAAACTCTTTGGTTAGAGACAAGTCTCTCTAACTCCCCTTTAATAGATTCCTTGCTCTCAAGTGTTAACCAGACTGAACCTCCTTCCAGAGCTACTTACTCCTCAGGAAGAGCTACCAATGGCACTCCCCTTAGAACATCCCATGACTCTTCCACCAACGTTAGCCTACCCTTTACAGATGTTGTAATGACCCGATTAGAATTCCTCCTAGCAAGATATTGTCTACTTTAACATGTAATGCTATACAGTTTTATCCCTTGATGCAGCAGCTTCCTAAAAGATTACCCATCTTAAGATTGCTCTAGCCCAAGTACGCTTAACTTCAAAGTTTTAACATACTTTAGGTCCCTACACCAAAAGGCGCTAAGATAATTAGAGTTCATTCTCTAAGCATGTAAGGGATATTACAATCCACTACCCTTATATCATCATCAATTTCATCACATAAGTTTAGAATCACTACCAGGTAAGGCTTCACCCTTCCAACTAGTAGATTGCTGTAATATCACTTGTAACAACCTGATTGGAATTCCTCCCATCGAGGTATTGTTCTCTTTAGTATAGAACGCTAAATGGTTTTCTCCCTTGATGCAATAGCTTTGCAAAAGGTCACCTATCCTAGAATTGCTCCAACCTGAGCACACTTAACTTCAGAGTTTCAACATGCTATAAGCCGCTATACTAAAAAGCGCCTTGATTATTAGAGTTCATTCTCCAAGAATGTAAGGGTTATTATAGATGTCCATGTACCATCTTTATGCTTGCTCTTCTTGGTCAAGCTAGCTACTTCCTTCCTAATAGCAACCTTCTTCCCCCTCTCTTAGAGCCTACTCTCCCTAAAATGCATCATTCTGGCCTTGAGTGAGTCATCAAACAAGTCATAAGTTGTGAGCACAAAACATTAGTTAACACAAACAAAAAACAATAATAAAATAATGTACTTATCAAAGATGAGTAGCTTCGAGCTTTACCCGACCAATGTCCAACGGCAATGAACTCTCAACCAACCTCCTCCCCCCCTACACACCAACCCACCCCCTCCCCTACTCTACATACAAATGTGCCCATACCTATCCCCTACTCATACAACATCTCTTTCCATAGATAACAATTCACAAATTGTTCCAAATGGAACCCCTAACCTAGAAAACATGCCATATCCAGCACGTAATCCCTTGCTTAGTCATCCTTAGGAACGAAATAGTTCATGTTGGTCGTTTGAATTAGCTTATTCCACCCAGTTAGGAAATTTATCTCATGTAGCAACTTCACCTAGTAAACTTGCTTTTATTAGTCCTCTACCTTTGGCTTTCTTCTATAGAAGATGTCTGCGTACCTACCTCAGCTAGCAACGTACACCTAACGTTCATCATTCCCCTTAAGTTAGAAGAAGTAGCAAAAAAGGATAACTTAATGTCAAAGGCCAACAACACCTATTGTACATTCGAATAGAGAGAGCTCAATGTCACTTGGAAGTAATTAAGTACTTCTGTTTGGAACATAGAGAAAGGTAGCTAGAGCCACATGTCCATTGCCTTCCAATATAAAGAAAAGGTATTTTTGCTTTCGAGATCACACACCCAATTATTTGACCTAAGCATTTCAACTACCCAAAAATTCTTTTTCATGTACACTTCCTAGCAAACTCAATACCATCGCTCCTCATTATGCTTATATGCTACATCAATCATAAGAAATCCCTTCTCCACAAATGGCAACAACCTTACCTCAGCAAACTTGTCCTTAATGTTGGGTATATACTTTCCCCGAAGCTTATTCTCTACAATTGTTCTCCTTGTACACCATGTTCATCGACCTCCACCTCCATTAGTTGTTGCTATCATTGAAGTTTGAGGGGGAATGGAGTTAGGCATGGCCTTCCCTTATATTTCCTGGATAGTAGTAACCTTACCTTCAGATCTTTGTAATCTTAATTCAGTCACCTTTAGTGAAACTCTAAGTTTGAGGAAAGTGCAAGAAAACCTAGGAAAGTGGTCTGAAGAGAACTCAATAGAGTTTTGACAAACTAAAAGTGAAAGTATGGAAAGAATCAATCTTGAAAGCCTTTATATAAGCATAGGGTACCAGGTGAACCATCACCTAATGAATCCTCACCATAGTTACTTACATGTCCAGTAAAAGAGTCAACGACCTAAATTCATTGGATAGGCAGATTGCCAACTCAGCATCCATGTACACCTTTATGGTAGCTCATGCCCCTTGAGGGCCTTAAGCATCCCAACGATCACATCAATCACACCAACCATCACATCCTTCTTACAAGTAATTAATTATGATATCTTCTCGACGGGATAGGCTTGCCAAAACTCATCCTCTAATGTTCGACCAACAACTCCTCCTAAATGGTTCCTTAGAACATCTAAGCTCAAGTAAATGCCCCATGTGCTCGAAAAAGGTCTAAGTGCTTAGCTATGATCTTAAGTACTGAACACACTATAATAAAAGAAATGAGCAAGGCAATTAACAAAGTGATAAAGAATAACAAAAGAAAGGAAAAGGAGAGCAGACAAGCATATCTAGAAACTTAATTTCATTCATTCAATTCGAAGTTTTTACAAGGCTTTATGAGACGATATAGTAGCCTTGAGTACAAACAAAAGCAAAGTTACAATGGAAAGAAACATAGTGAAGTTCAATGTACCTTCATCTAGCCTGTACTTAGTTACTTTGCTTTAAAGGCTTCTTGATCCCCTTACATAGCTCACACAATTGGCTTCTTTGAGTTTACCAAGTAGAGATTCTATTTCATCTAACAACACATGGTAGTAAGCTCTTCCTTTGTCGTAACCTAAGTTCAATATTAGCATCCTTAAGATGAATTCCCTACCTATCAAAGTGGCTAATGGACACTTAACTTATTTAGAAGACTCATCCAACTCCTAGGGAAGATTCTTGTTCAATTGAAGCCTCCCCAAGCACCCTTAACTGCCTATAGTAGCTACTATTAAACCAACACCATAGGAGCACATAAACTTGTATGAGAGGGAACCCAAGTCCACTCATCCCCCTCTTAACTTTTGCATACCTACAACTCAAAACATCTGGGATCCTCAGTTGGGCACATCCAAACCACCAAAGAACCCCCTCTAAACCTCTAAAAACACTACAGATAATTGACATGCACAAGTACTTCAGTAGTGATACACGTACATCCACTAAAGTAGCCTTGCATATGTAAGCACAACTGTAGTGTTGTCCCATTATGATAAGAGGATGTACACTCAAAGATCCTTCACTGTACGAACATGCATGGCTTGGCAAAGGACCCGATTGAGAGGTCTATGTATGCTCCCCATTTGGTACTCAAAAGCTATCCTCCACCATAAGGTAACCCTCCACACCCTTCCAATACTCTAGAACTCTACTTGCTCACAACGAAGATGTAGGTCAAGCTTGTATACTTTACCCTAAAGCTTGATCTTTTTTCACTTAGATAATTCTCACAACTCTGTATTAGATCAAGCTTTTCTACAATTTCAAGAGAATTCATAGATGGTTATATGGAACTTTGAAGCAAGAATGAGGAAGAAGGGACCTTATTGGACCTCTATATGGGTAATGAAGGGAAATTCCAAACTGTCCATGTGTTTACACCAACCTATCCAATGGTGATCATAGCATAACAAGAAAGATCACCATTAATGCGGTGATTATCCTGTAATTGTGACTTTCCTAAGGCATATTAATGGTCATGCATGTTATACATTATCCCATGCGCTATCACTATGCTTGGGAAAAGACTATCTTGGAAAAAAACCAAATACTACAACCCCATTAGTAGTCATGTCATACAAGCTCCTAATAGCTCCCTTCACACCAACTATCTAAAGCTAATCATTTTCTTCCCTATAGTGCATCCAAAATGAGCTTTGACCTTAAGCCTAGATGAGCAATATTATCCTCATCACCTCGATACCAAAGAAAGTAAGGGTGCAAGTGTTGATTATTGCCTTTCATCCTAGGGCTTTGAAAGCCCAAGCTTATCATTAGGCCCACTCAATGTCTGTAAGTGCTTCTTTTGCCCTCGCCAAATGATTTCCCTACCAACTCAGATAAGTGCACCAACGCTACTACTTTAAAGAGGGCATAAGCTAAAGCCTAGGTAATCCTTATACACTTACCATCTCCCAAACCTTTCTTAGGATTCAAACAGTGAAAGAGCTTATGAGCCCTTTAAGGGAACCTAAAACTCCCCAAGCCTTCCCAACTTGAGTTCCAATCACTTAAGAAGTCCATCAAAATTTGATAATCCACTATCCGACTACTAGGAAGAGGTACACCCCTCGCCTAGAGTACCCTTCAAGAGGCACATTACCTAATAGAGCCAAGCTCTCCTTCTTCCATCTTTCTCTCTCTCTCTTCATTAAATGTTAGATGATGTCTTGATGTATGACCTAAGGGTCTAACCATTAAGCTATGGTACCCACCCACTCTGATGTGATAAGCTCTTCCTAAGGCTTACCAACCAATAGAAAAGTATATGTCCTTTCTCGAACTAACAACACCCTCACCTTGGATTGCACCCAGGCCAATCCTTACATGCCACATAAACATGCAAATCAGCCTCCTTTCTTATAAATAGGAGGTAAGACTTCAAGTAAAAGGGTCAGATCCTTTGATTTCTCTTAATCCATCCTTGATTGCATTCTCTCCAATCAACTCCTACGCTCTCTCACTAGCTATGACAAAAGGGGCTTTTTGCAAGTCTACCACCATCAACAACTGTCAGACCACTAGAAGTGCAATTAAGGACTACACCTATGATACCCACTATCACAAATATGTATAAGTACATATAACAAATAATGGCTAATTAATTGTTACTTATTTTGATCTTTAGTTTTTCACCAAATGATTCTTGTCAATTGAAAATACCATGTTTGTTTTCTTTAGATATTCGCCAATTACATGTTGCTTATCATTCTATAATAAAATGATAAATGATAACTTAGTAACGAACATTCATCTTTACTTTTACAAGGCCCAATTAGCTCTTTGTATAATAATCCTTTTATCAAGAGCTTTAAGGTTAAATCGATCTAGGTGAGATAATCACTATTGTAATCTAAATGAAACTTAAGGAAGGGTCAATTCTAGCTTGTAAATCGATTCGATGGTCTAATGAACCAGATTGAGCCTGTGAAGCTTGGCAGGTCATGTCAATCCATGCCAACCTACTGAATTGGTAGGTTAAGAACTGGGTTAATAACCTGGCAGTTTAATCCGTCGAAAATTTTTTCAAAAAAAAGGAAAAATAACATCATTTTCATAGTTTACAATATATATCCTATATCATTATTTAATCTTAACAAATTAAGAGTTGTTTTCTAGTTAATCTTGTAATTATTTTCTTCGTTATCAATAAACTTAATTAAAAATAGTATCATTTACCTTTTCTTGAATATTTAGATAATTAATGCTTTTAAAAAGCAATTGCATTTAGCAAATCCTTTAATTAAAATTGTTCGCTAATAAAATGAAATACATCAATTAATTGGGATAATCATTTGATAAAATATGGAGAGTTCAAAAATCTAATTTATTTTTGGGTTAATGTCGTTTTTGGTACCTAAACTTTACTAAATTATTCAATTTACTACCCAAACTTTAAAAAGTTCAATTTACTACCTAATTGAAGTTTTCTCTATCATTTATAGTATCTAACTTAACTTCGTTAAACACCATTTGCTAACGTTGATTCATGAACGAACCATGAACTAACACGTAGCATTTGACATGTATAGAGAAATAATTTTTTGAAAGGTATAATATATTCTAAGATAATATATATTCATGTATGAGCAACTATTCTTCAACTTATGTCCATGGTATATAATTTCCCAACAATAAAACAAAAGATGCCTTATTATATAGAAGGCAAAAATTAGTAGCTTAACCATGTGGGATAAGTTGTAGTAGCCATGTTACATATTGCGGTTTATACACATGAGAAACCAACTTCAACTTAATTTTTCATACTCCATTTTACTTTCAATTTCTATAAAATCATCATATTTTGAATCTATTATGTGAGTACACTTATATTATACAAAAAAAAAAAAAATCAAGAGAGCACATTCAAAACTTGTTTAAAACCCAATTTAAGTGAGCCTTTCAATTGTTTTTAAAAAATTGCAGTAAGTATATATATGTTTGACCACAACTTTGATCTAAGTTTAAAATGTGTTTTAAATAAATTTTTAAAGAAATCTTTAAATGATCTAAAAGTACATATAGAGTAGAATATATTTCAAGCAAATTTGATGAAAGAAAATACATTAAAATGATAAAAATCGAAGATACAAGTTATGAAAAACAGAACAAAGTCATAGATTGAAAAAAAATTTATATGATATAAGAGATTTCATGGAATAGATTGAATATTGAGAGTTTGTTTTTTTATTTTTAAAGAGAAACAAAATAAAAAAAAAAAACAGAACAAAGTCACATAAATAACTGTAAAGTAACAATTATTTAAGCTCTTTATCTACAAGTCCTACATTGCCAAACCACAAGAAACTTCCCTCTACATATTAAACTTAGGTTAATAGTAGATTGAGTTTTCATATATGAAGAAGACCATAGTATGAGCACATCATGAAAGCTTGCATATAAGGTAAACCCCAATCAACTTTTTAATACGCCATGTCATGTGAAGCCATGTCACTTACCACATGTCAATTGATGCTATGTCAGCAAGTCCATTATTTCCTACCATATTGATCAACAATAGTACTAATCATATGTTTATTACTTCATGATAGAAAATGGATTTCAAAAGTTAGAATTATGGTAGGAAATTGTTGTTTTGGTGGAGGATATTTCGGTTGGTTAAATTTAACTTTGGAAAGATAACATTTTCATACATATAATTCTTTACCATAATAACTTTAGCCTATTGAAGATTTATTAAAACTATTAAGTATTTTAGGACTTTCTAGTAAAATCAAAAATCAAATAATTAATTTTTTCTAACAATTCAGTCATATTAAAAAAGACACCAAAGATAATTTCACTTTAATAATATAAATAGATATATATATGTATGGATAATATTTGATATGACTAGTTAATTAGAGAATAAATAATACTAAAATATATGTAGATAGAAATTTTCTTGAAGACCAATAGTGAATAGCTTTTAAGGTTTTTTTTTTTAAATTACTACAGTTCCTAATAACTGCCACATATTTTTTCTTAATAAACAATAGTGGGATGTTTTTTATTGTTGCAAAATAGTGAAACTTAGCATTATTTTTCTCATTCCTCTCCTTGTTATATTCCTACCTATAAATACTTTAATATTCCACTAATATTTGGTAAATAACTACATAAACAATAGAGTATTTAGAGGAATGTTTTCATATGGATCCAAAGATATTATACTTTAGAATATTCAATTTTCAAATAGCTTAGAGAAATAAGGTGAGGATGTTGATTTTTAAAAACCTTTATTACATTTAAGGAACTGACAACTTCAATCACCACCTGGCATCACTCTTATCAAAAAATGCAACTAAAAGCATATGGTGAAATAAAGGTATCGAACAACTTTAAGGCATTGAGTAGGTGTTCTATTTTTGCCCTCAATTTTTATTTTTTATTTTTTAATTTTTTCTTAGTCTGCTCAAAACATGGGAAGAATAAGAAATATGAAAGAAAAAGGAGAAATTTGAAACTAACAACAAAAGTAAGAGAAAGAAATGATAAGGAGAAAATTTTAAAAAATGAATAAATAGGTAAAACTAAAAAAAATGAATGGATGTGTTTTTTGCAAAGTGCATATCAAATACACCCTAACATGAAAGAAGTTAGGCATGTGTCATCTTTAACCTGCGTACAAGCCTAATGAGAGAGGAGGGGGAGAAAAATGAGATAAGTTTAGCAAATATGATTGAATGTCATCAAATCAAGGCCAATTTTTTTTATACAAGTCAAACGATTAACACATATAGATTTAAAATATATTAAAGTTTGCACTAAAAAGTGATTAAACCAGGTCAAATCAAGATTGAAAATTAGGGTTTATCTTGAAATTGAACTTGTGTTATTAAAGCTAATATAAATAAATAAAACAAAATTTAATCACATTTCTATATATATTTGACATATGAACCATGTATTTTGTTTTCCCTTACTTATTTTATCATGTTAAATTTAAAAAAAAAATAATAGAGAGAGAGAAAATTGTAAAAGAATTTTTTTTAGCTTTTACTGCAATTTTTTAAATAGAATAGAAATTTTCTTCTTTTTTTATTTTATGTGTTATTACAATTTTTTTTTAAATAGAATAAAATAATTAAAATGCCTTTTTTTTTCATTTTTTATGTCATAATTAAAATAAATTAGGATGATCTAAACTTCGAGTGATGCAATTTAGCTATTTCTCAAAGACATTTAGGTTCTATATTAGATTTTATCTATAAAAAAATAAAATAAATAATAAATGAAAAATAAAAATGATAAAACAATATTTTTTTCGATTCACAAAGAATAAGTTAAGTCAAAAGGTTTTCAAAAAACAAGTCAGAATATAACTTTAAAGGATTGTTTAAAGGGTCTATCAAAACAATTTTGTCACTTAAAACATTGTTTTCATAAACAATAAAACCTTAATAGTTTTTTTTCCCCCTAAAAACTAAGGTATGCCTTTGATCTTTCAAAATGAGGCAATAAATAAAGCTTAAGATTTTGTAGGATCTTTCTTAAAAAAGAGTAAATTAGTTAGTAGCATAAAACTAGCAATTTTTCTTAAATAAAAATATGATACACAAAATTTTTATTAAAAAAATTATATGAGCTCGATCTTGGTTAGCAAGTGCTGCATAGGTGCTTTAAGAGGCCTTTGAAAATGATAAAAGTACTTTTCCAAAACCTAAAAATAAAAAAAAAAATAGAAAACAAAAGGTATCTCCTCATTTTTGCTTTATCATTTAGGAAAAATAAATAAAGGAAATTTCAGAATTAAGCATTATAATTAATCTTTTCATAAAGCCCACATGGTAAACTTAAGGTTTAAATACATTATTCCTCGAATCTTTATTTTCTCTGGTTAACTATTTTTTAAATTTTCTTTTTAGCAAATTCATAGACTAATTGCTCAAATTAAGATTATCTGCCCAATTAATCCTAATTACGACATTTTCCAACTTTGATTGGTGACGACTCTAAATTTTAAAAGAATTTTCTAAAATTTATGTGTTTCCTTAATTTTACTATTAAGTGACTTATATTAAATAAACTAGATTTTATATACATTAAATTAAGGGAAAATAATCAAAATTGGGCTCAACACACTACCTTGGGGTATTACCAACCTAGTTGAAGTTTAAGTAGGTACATCGTTAACAAGGTGATATTTATCATGACATCCAAGAAGGTTAACTTCAAATTAAAAAATATTGGTGTCTATCGTAGGGTAGCTTAATAGAGATTTAATATTTTTCTATGGTTTTTATGTGTAAACCTTATTCACAATGCCTTTTACTAAGACTTCGTTCTTGGACATTATCCGTGATCATTTTTATTTAGATTACATATTTAAATTCTTCCGAGCTTAGTGTATGTACTTAGAATTTCTTTGAACTCTACGTTTCGACTTTAATTCACATTCTGCATCTATACACTATACAAAGGTTTTGGATTGTTTTAAATGCCAATCAATTTATGATTATTTAAATAAACATTTTAAATGTTTGCATCTACTTTATTAAACTTAAGTGGTCACATATTCTACCTCATTCAAAATGAAATTATTATTTACCTTATTTTGTAACTAAAGAATTCATTTTGTTAAAACAACCATATACTATAATAAAACTAAATAAATATAAGTTGATATGTAACCTTCATATTTATATAAATTTTTAAATTAATTTTTTTCTTTTACTATTACAATCACATTTATATTTTTCTATTGTAAGACAAATATTAATAATAACATCATAAAAGAATAATGAATATATACTAAAAAATTTTCAAAACATTATGTACATTCTATAATATAAGTTATTTATACCATCTTATAAAATAACAATACTAAACAAAATTAAATTTGACAAATATATTAAATACCAACAAAATTTACTTAATTTAGCTCATTACTAGATAGTAAAATTTGTTGTATCTTGATTCATAAGAAATTACAACTTAACAACTCATAAGTCATAAAAATAATATTAGAAAAAAGAAAAAATCCATAACATTATCTTACATAGCAATTTTCATTTTCCCTCTCTCATATTCATTTTCCCTTCCCGACTTTTTCCCCCTTGTTTAAAATTTGCCCTCTATCTCTTTTCCCGCTAATTATTTCTTTCTCACTCCCATTTACTCTTATACTCTCATACATCTCTCTCTCTCTCTCACTTGTACACATATACACACACATACTTCAACATTTCTATTTGTCATAATGTCTACATCTCTTACCACTCCCTCTCATTTCATGGGCATCTCTCTTTCTCTCAAATCCACTTTTAAGGTTTTTTTTTTTTTTTTTTTTGCTAAATTACAATTTAAGATTATGATTTTATGAGGAAAATAATGAATTTTGATTCATGTTTTTGTTCATTTTTTTAGGATTTAACAACTAAAGTTGCTTGTGGAAGGATATTTAGGTAGTTTTTCTTCCATGAATGTAGTCTTCCATAATATCCAAGATGAAACCTAAACCTAAAAACTTTTTCTTTATGCATGACTTTCTTAGATCCTTTAAATCTATCTTTATAATTTATATTTTATTTAATAATTATTTGTTGTTTTGATTAGACGAACATAACAATAAAAACTAGAAGAAAATGGTTGCATAAGAGTGGAAGTATTTTTCCTTTCAAGAAATTAATTATTATTACTAAGAATTTCAATCTAGGTGATAAATTTGGTAAAGGTGGTTTTGGACCGATGTAGTATTACTACCTTTTTTCTTTATTGAATTATACTTGTCCAATTAGATATAAATTCTTTTACTAGATTTTATGAGAATTTTTTTTTATTTCAAAATTAAACATAGAAAAAGGGCAATCAGATTGTATTTGTCTTTGCAAATTTTCTATTTAAAGTTACATACAAAAATATCTAGGGTTCATAATATATATAAAGAGAAAATTTTGTGGAATTAGCTTATGAAATGATAAAATTTTATTTAAATTTAATGAAAATCATTCTTTTTTTTCTTTAAATGGAATATTTTAATTTTTCTTCATTAGTAACGATATTGCAATCAATGATATATTCTATAACTTGAAAATTCTTTATAGATAGTTGCAAGATGAGAAATGCTATTTTGATTGACTGTTTCTAACAATAAGGACTGTAAGATATAGAAAGATAAGGTAAAGAAGTTTGGATCGTTTTTCTTTTCTTTTCTGTTCTCCACTTAAGCTTAAAGTTTAGTTTATTTTAAGGATTTAACTTGTCTATGTTTAAATATCTATAAATTTTTATTTAAAGAAATAAATTCTTCAACTTCTTGAAGTTTATGTGGAATCCTCTTTCATGGAGTATGCATCTTATTGTTGTTATTTCTATAGAACTTGGTAACAAAGGAGTGAATTCTTTCAACTCTTTATTAAGAAATTTATGGTATAAATATAGTAATATAAATCTTGAAAAAAATTTTGTGGAATTGGTTATAACTTTTTCTTCTTCTTTTTTTTTGGTACTTTTTTGTAATTGATTATGATTTTGTAAATTAGAAGATATACATATATTTCCTTTTAGCTAATTAACGAATAATACACTTATATTGTAAGTGACATACATTGGTTTTATATATTTTTAAATATTATGTATTATTTTTCCTTTTCGATTAGTATTTCATACAATAAACTCAAATCTTGAAAAGATCTTGATTAATTTTTTTTAGTTTTTCTATAAGTAAATAAAATTACATGTTTGTATCTCTAAGTTCTTTTAAAAATAACATAATCTTTCATTATTTTTTTCTTAATTTCGAGGTTTTTGTAGGGAGATGTCCTTATGGAAATTATTTTTCTCTTTTAAATGAAAACAAGTTTTGTAAGGATACATCCTTATAAAAGTAATGTATAAGAATGATTTCCTTATCGATTTCTTGCTGGAAGATTTCTCTGCTATGGGTTTTAAATTAGGACATTCTTACAGCTAAACATTATGGTGCAATTATTTCCTAAGATAACTTTTCAGAGGAAATTTCTATCATTTTGTAGAAATTGTTTTGTCTTACTAAAACTCCAATTTTTTATAGTGATTTTTGTGAAACTATATGTTAAGCAGACATGTTCATGAAGTTATTGATAAATTTCCATGAATTGTCTCCCACGTAAAAATGTTATCATTAAAGCATTTACTAAACTTATTATAAAATATATTTTTCATTTCAATTGCCGTTAATTTTTGTCAGTTACACTCAGCATTAGTTATTTTCATGGTATAAATTCCAAGGTATATTCCACCAATGAAGCGGTAACTTTACCGTTTTCTCACTTCTTGTCCTCCTATTTTTCTTTTAGATGCTACACATCAAATTGCATTATATAATGATCAAGTTAACGACCCTTATAAAAGCCTTTAGTATGGTGTTCCTAGCAGTGGATGATTGATACTTACATATTAAGAATAATCGAAGTTTCTAATGTTGATAATGTATCGCCAATAGTGATAATTTGACTACATAATTCAAATTTCAAATTTCAAATTGGCCGGTGGAATGCTGAGATCTTTCTTTCCCCTTTACTCTTTTTTTGTTTTTTTCTTTTTTTTGTTTTTTCCCCGCGAATTGGTGAAGAAAAATGTGTACTGGTTCCAGAACTATTACGTTAAGTGCATCAATGTATTTTACAAAATATCGAATTTGTTGTAATTATTCATTAATGAATCGGGTTGTGGGATAAACATACTAAGTTATCTTTTAATTTTATTTTTATTTTCAATGTAATACAAATATCTATTTTCATAATTTAGGTTTCCTATATTAATTTTACATTTCAATGTAGAGATCCTTTTTATTATTTACACATTGTGGGGCTTTTTAACTAGTATGTCTTTAATTTTTTTTTTCAATGATAAAATTTTATTTTAAATAAATAAAAAGCCATCAGACAAACATCAAAAACAATAATCTATGGAGCTAGAATGGAGGATCATATAACTATAACTCATTCCTTCCTACTCTGTTTTGAATAACTAGCCAATTGGTACAAACATTTTTTAGGAACCAAATTAACACAATAAGAAATAAACAAGTTGTTAAGCGATCTAACATCTTCAAATATCCCTCTAATATTCGCTGGATCTATTTCTTCCCTTCTGTGTTAATTTTCCAAACACAATAAAGGAAAATTTCTCTCCCTATATCCCACCCTTCTTTTTTTCTTCCCTTGATCTCATCAATAGTAATGCGAGCATGGCCAGCAATGGCTTGGCATGAACATACACGTGCAGGCCGTGCTCGGCAAGAAAGCCACAACGTAGAACTTCCTATGTTGGAATGATACTGGCGCCTTGAAAAACTAAATGGCCGATTTGGAATGATTGGTCAAACGGTCGGGACAACCAGTTGGGTCAGTTTCCGTTTCGCAAATTTATCCATTCTCTATATAGCATTTGCGACAATTTTCAGTTTCAATAAATGTGCTAAGACATTTTCATTTTGCCTCGAAATATTCATGGCCAAAACTGTAATGTTTGGGGCCACGAATTGTATGATCCGAATGAATACCAGATTTCCTTGAGGTAACATTGTCCATCATTGTTTAAATGTTGAGAATTTGTGTAGCAAAAAAAGACTTCTATGCTCCAAGATCTAATTCCTAAGGTGTACCAAATTTCTTAGATAGTGTTGGCAACGTTGTCTTTTACTTGGTTTTACATTTTGGAAGTTTTATAGATATTGCTTAGACATCAATCAAGTAAATATTTATCCTGAAAGAATTTGAAAGAAGAGAAAATATTTATACTCCATTCACTTCATTTAATAAAACAAGATTATAATATAATAATTATTACTGAGTTTTAAAATATAGATATAATAAGTTATGAATAGATATTATATTACCATTTATGATTTTGATGAGGATATTTTGGAAAAAAAAATTTATAGTATTTAACAACTATTTATTTAATTTTATAGCTGTGAAAGGTAAATAGTAAAAATAATAAATTAAAAATAAAATAAAAAATAAGATGAATCTCGTAAAAATCATATACGAGACTAAAGAAAAATCCCAAATATTAATACCATTAAGTACTATAATACACACCAAAAAGCTGAACACGCATAAACCGCAGGAGATTCGGGACTTTTTTGCAATATGGAAATGGGAACATTTGACAAATAATGAAACGGACAATTCAGGCTCTGCGAATAAATGACTTATTTAATAGATTAATGTCGCGAGATAGTGTTTGTTCCAACAAAGAAAAATATATATAGTTTAAGGATAATGACAGCTGCGGTGGTGCCGAATGGTCAATCTTTCATATTCCCCCATTCCCAAAAGGAAACCCAGAGAACAAGGCTACAAAATAACATCATCCACTTAATCCGCCAAAATTAAAGTTTGGTGTCCCTCATGATCTAAAAAGTCCAATCATTCAAATCACACATAATAGTTAATTTATCCAAGACGTAGTTACTTTAACAATTATCTTACATCATAATGACCATATTTACTTGTAACTTGAATCTAATAAATTATTTAACAAAGTATTACAGGTTCTATGTTGAGTTTAACAATGTTTTACTTACTAAATTGTATTTCAGACAATTTTTTGCCAACAAAAATATGTTAGGTTATTCTTTACAACCATAGTATATTTATTATTGTTCTTTTATCATCCACTCAGTTTTCTATTGATAATATCATTGGAAGAACAGTAATTATTTTGTATCAATCAAGAAAGATTTAATATCTATGTATAGTATTTTTATCACTTTTACATATGTATTATATTTTAATGATACCAATATATAATATTCTTTTTTTCTTCCAGCCAATATATGTATTATATTTAATACGTTAGGCGTATAATTCTAATTTCCTTCTTAATTTACTTCTATAATTATATTTCATAATGCAACGATTATGAAAATGCAAGTGGCGTGCATTTAAAATTAGAACAAAGTAATATAATAGATGCACGTACAGTACGCTTTGAATATATGAATGCGAAATTTTGGCCCGACCAACCGAACCTATTGGTAGGTCCTACCAACAGCACCCGCTTCTCCATCTAGACCAACTGCTGGGCCGCACCGTCCCACGTTCTCCTCTTCTCTTCACTTTTATTTCCATTCCACCCACTGTCTCTCTCTCCCTCCTCACGTGTACATCCACTTCAAATCGCACCCGTTCATTTACATCATCATGAAACTAGAGTAATCCGATGCACTCACACCCTGTGAATGTCCGCATGTAATAGCCCCTTAACCGAATTGAGTAAAGCGAACGACGTTCTCGTTGACCATAGACCAAAGCGCATAACTGTGACGTCACCTAACCTTTGACTCTTTCTCTCTCTTACTCACTCTTTTTCTTTCTTTAAACCCACTCTGTTCTCTGTTCTCCAAACTCCACTTTCTCTCACTTTCTCTGCGATTTTCTCTCGTTTTCTCATTAATCTAACAGGTTCCATTATGACGAAAATGGTGAGGGATGATGTCACCATAGCTGTTCCTAGCTTCTTCCGGTGTCCGATTTCACTCGACGTGATGAAATCTCCTGTGATCCTCTCCACCGGCGTCACCTACGACAGGGCCAGCATTGAGCGATGGCTCGATGAAGGTAACAATACTTGTCCGGCTACCATGCAGGTGCTTCAGAGCAGAGAACTCGTTCCTAATCTCACCTTGCACCGCCTCATTCAGATCTGGTCCGAGTCAGTCAACTATCGCAGAACAGAGCCGTCAAAATCGCCGGAGTCATCTACGGTAGCGGTTACGAAGGATCGAGTTTCAAAACTCGTCCAATACCTTGCATATTCAAGCGATCGCGGTCAAGTCGATTCTCTGGAGGAAATCGCACGTTTCGCGAAGGAATCGGAGGAGAACTCAGAGTTCGTTGTGAAGATCGATGGATTTCAAACAACTCTTCGAGGATTTCTTCTAGAAAGATCTCGAAGAAGCACCGGTTTAGTGGAACAAGTAGTGGTTTTGTTCGATATGATGTTAAAAAGAGCCGAAAACCGCGAGGAGTTAATAAATTCGCTAACGAATCGGCTCGATCGCGGGTCGATCTTGAGTTCTCTAATGTCCGTGATGGAACAAGGAAAAAGAACCGATTCGAAGATCGCTTCAGTGAGAATCATCGAAGCGATCACAAATGACACTGAATCGAGGCTCCAGGTAGCCGAAACAAGAGGTTTATCACTCCAGTTACTGAATCTAATCTCTCCAGGGAGAGAGAACGATCAAACCTTAACTGAGACGACCTTATCGTGTTTGACCACAATCTCAGCTTCAAAGCACGTGAGAATCAAATTAATTCAACTGCAGCTCGTCAAAACATTAACGAAACTCCTATCCCTAGCAAATTCTACCGCCTCATCGATAGAGAAATCTCTAAAGCTTCTCGAAATGGTGTCATCCTGCAGAGAAGGTCGTACGGCCATATGCAGCGACAGGGCATGCTTGGAATGGGTGCTGCAGAAGGCGTTTAAAGTATCGAGTGCAGCGACGGAGCACGCGGTGGTGATAGTGTGGAGTTTGTGCTGCATGTTCCAAGATCGGATGGCGAAGGAGGTGGTGGTGAACTGCGATGGATTGGCTAAGTTTTTGTTGCTGATGCAGAGCGATTGTTCGATTGGGGTGAAGCACATGTGTGGTGATTTGCTTAAAATGTGTAGAGATAGGGATATGTGTTATAAACCGTGTTTGGTCGCTAGTTATCATACGAAGACTACGCATATTACGCCCTTTTGATTGTAGTGATATGGGTAATGGATGTAAATATCAAATCAAAGGAAGAAGAAAATCAGGCAAGGTGCTTGTATGAGAGGAAAAGAGAACTGAGGATGTATAAATCCAAAAGGAAATTTTCGAATTTTTTGTTTAGTGAATACAAAGAGAAAAATCATTAGAATTTGTTCATGTTCATACATTTGGGTTCGTTTTGTAAACTCGCGAATTTCCTAGTTTGCGTTTTGTCCAGCGGATCCTTGGATATAGGAAATTTTCAAGATTATTTTCAAGATTTCGTAGCCTAGATACTCAATTTCTATTCCCACATAATTTTAATTTTTGTTTTTAAAAGATCCTAATTTTAAAATATAAAATAAATAAAAATTTTTGAAAAATAATAAAAATATAAAAAATGGAAAAAAGAAAAATTATAAATTTTTTTTTTAAAAATAGATTTTTAGAAAGCAAAACATTTTATGGTCAATTGATTTAGTTTTAGCTTATTTCAATTAGTTTTATTTTAAAAAATCATAGAAATAAAATATAATTTAATTGTATTAAATATTAAGATATGGACTATCAACCTAATAGAAAGTATTTAAGCATTGATAATCTCATTGGATACACGTGTCTTTTTATTTTTTCTTCTATTTGCTATTTGAAAAATGGGAGTGCAAGATTTTTTTTTTTAAATAAAATTTTAATCTTATCAAATTTTTTTTTAATTTAAGAGAATTGTGTTTAAATCACTATTATAGACAATACAAATTTAATACGATAGCATTAAATCCAAAAAAATAGAGATCTCTATAGATTCAAATTTAATTTGATTTTTATCAATATAGATTTGAATCAATATAAAAGATTTGATATAAAGTTATATGTAGATAACATAAATTTGACATGATAGTGTTAAATAAAAAAAAATAGAGATCTCTATAGATTCAAATCTAATTTGATTTTTAATAATATGGATTTGAATCAGTATAGAAGATTTGATATAGAGTTATATAAATATCGATCGCACAACATAAAGTAAGAGAATTAGACACTGGCTTAAAAATATGAATCAATTCTTTTCATGACCATCAACCCATACACCAATCAACATTCACTTTCCTCATGCACTCCATCACTACTGAACAAACACATAATTAAGCTCCAATCCCATAGACAATAACGGCCAAGACACTGCATACACATTTAGCTCATTCATGAACACAATACACAGCATTCGTTGATATACCCCACTATAGTGTATGCCCCCAGCTCTTCATCTTACCACCCAGTCTACAGTATAACAATATACCATACCATACCACCATCTTACAAACAATCATAACCAACCAATCCTCTCCTTCGTACGTGACCCCTAAACAATAGCCCATCCTCAAGCCAATCTACGATCAAAGAACTCCAATTTAAGTCCGCCTATTACTGTCACCATTAACAACGAAACATGTAAGCACACATCTACGATTAGTTGAACTCCCAAGCACCATATCCTTACAGGCTCCATCCAAACTTGAATACATTAACATCCAAGCTACGAGTATGCCTATCATCCTTGAACATAATAGCACTCAACTAAACATCATCAAACCTGCGCACAAGAACCATCCGTGAACCTGTGTACAGGCACCGTCCACGAGTGCTGCTGTATCTATCAACTTCTCATTAACAACAACATGTCATAGTAGTCCCAGCTAATCTCCAACTTCACTGTAAAACGCCCCATCAAGCTAGTAGCAACAACTCCAATTTCTACAACCAGCCTACATAAGCTACTAATTAACCATCAACATCGATCACAACTACTTACTGCACCATCTAGAGTTACACACAGTCGGTAACACATACATATGACTACTATTACTTACGTACGAGGCAAACACCACTTCACAGATCGCACCTATTGCATTGACCATGACTAACCATACTTCAACCACAACATCCACCACTACTGAACATACACGAATATGACAAACTCTTCCCTAACGGCGGCCACAACCTCTCACTTTCAATTTCATCCTTACTAGTACTTCATACACCAATTGCAATTGCTTTATTGCACAACAGCCAATTCAAGATTCAGTTTGACATATTATTATTATTATTTACTTATTTATTTATGTTGATATGTTTAGTGGACTTTTTTTTAAATATATATATATATATATATGTATTAGATTAGGAAACTTTTTAACATTAGGTTTTTTTAGAATTTTTCTCATTTAAAAATTTATTTTTTAGAAATAAAAATTGATAACAAACCTTTTTTAAAAAAAATTAGGACTTTTTAGAGTGTTTTTTTCTTTTTTTAAAAAAAAATAAAAATACTCAAGGATTAAGTTCCTTTTAGAATTTTATTTGAATAAACTAAATTGATAACCACATAAACTCGGTCAGTCTTTAAAATTAAAATAAACCAATATACTAAAGTTTTCGAAAAAAACTACAGTTGTCTAGTCTCGACTAGCGAATACATAAGTATTTTTAAGATGACGGTAAAATCTATAAAAACTTGGGTTTTTTATTTATTATTTTTATTAAAATATTAAAAAAGGATAAAATCTAATTTCAAAAAATCTATAATGGTACTTGTTAGAGTTTAATAGGTTGTTCCCAAATTTGGAATCCTCTAATTTTTATAAAATTGAAATTAAAGATCGACAACTCAATCGTAGTCAATCTACCCAATTAATTATGATTTCTCTTTTTCTTGACTCCAATCAGATAACAACTTTAAAATTTAAAAAAAAAAAGAGAGAAAAAAAAAACCGGAATTTCTCAATTTCTCTAGTTGAGAATTAATACTAAATGGATTAGATTTTAGTATTAATCAGAAAGTAGAAAATGAAATTAAAATAAGAAACCGAAAAATCAGGCTTAACAAATTGGTAACTCCACTGGAGATCGTCCAAAAGGGCTAGTGATTAGAATTTATCGAAATTAGGATAATTTAAAAAGAAAATAGTTGAGTTGATTATTCTTTTATTTTGTTCTTTTTTATACTAACATGTATGTTGCAGCTTATCTAGGGGGGATTTGTTTTGGGTTCTTTTTATTTTTACTTTATTTTTTTCTCATCATATATATGTGATAGATACGATTAGAACTAGGCCATCTTAAGACTTTAGGAAGGGGATCATTGTGTAACTTCAGATGTTGTAGGGCAATCACATTCTCAGATTGATTAAACTACCCCACTCAAGTTCAAATGTGACTACAAAACTATTACTTTAAAAAATGCGATGGTCGTAGAACTTAAAGACCTTTAGAACCCATCCTTTGTATACTTGAAAACCTTTTTCAAAAAAATTGTGAAAGCCTATAATGTGGCGAACTTAGACAAATAAGGGTAGTTGTGAAGCTATATTTTCTTGCATTTTCCTTGATAGTCTCATTGTAATATTTCCTTGTAATAATTCTATATAAAGTTTAGAATAACCTTTGAATGTAATTTTAATTTTTCTTTAAAAAGGTATGGTTAGATTAAGTCAAGGGGCTTTCGAATATATCTATGTCCACCCACCTCATTGGTGTTAAAAATTACTTCAGATGTGGTTCCGACATTTCAACCCAAATAAGCAAAAATTTATTAAAAACAAGATTGGGCCCATCTTGTCCTTACAAAAGATCTTTGTGAATATTACCTTAGTATGGGTCTTAATACATCTATAAGAGCTTAAATTTGTCTCTTTTGTTTGGGCTTACATCAGCTAAGCCTAACCCTCATAGGGTAAATAAAAAACAAAACAAAACAAAACAAAAAGAATCAAACTCATAAAATAATTTTAGATAATTGCCGTTTTATTAAGTATTCTACCAACTAAGAGTATTCATTCTTTTGGATAGATTAGCACTTTTTCATTTATAATAAATAGGATTTAGATATTTTCTCTGTTTAAGTCTTTTATCCTTCATTCTTTAGAATTCCTTTTTTGTAAATAGACCCTCAATAGTGTTGTTCTATAAGTAAATTAATTTTGTAGGCCTAAATATAGAATTCTAAGAAAGTAATCTTCCATTTTTAATTTCATCACTTAAGTTTTGTAACATAAAAGCCCTAACATTTTCTCTCTCTTTCAAAAAGAAGAAAAAGAAAAAAGAAGAAGAAGAAGTGGCTAACGGTTACAAATCCTTATGGGACTTAAGACAAAAATGAATCACATGGTTCATTAAGGTAACCAACCCAAACACAAACTAAATGGCCTGTTAAGGCAGCCAACCAAACATAATCCCTAACCCATCAAGAATGTTGAACCAACTTAAAACTTTCGGTTCACCAAGTCCAATAATGAACCAAGTCAAAACATGGAGCCATGAAACACCATCCTAAAATTGATCCCCAATACAAAAAAGAGGGGCAATTCATAGTCCCTTCTACCTCAAAAGATGTCAATACTAGTCCGTTTAACTTTAAAGAACTGAGCTCAAAATCACACATGAGAGCTAAGGGGCATTAAGACCTGTAAGTCTAGGGTAATTTAAGCAAGAACGTGGTATGAGGTATTTGGTCTTTGAAATTCCATTTTGAACTCAAATCGAGTAAAAGTTATTGTTCACAACTTGGGGCATGTTTCAAGAAATCAAGGTAGGCAAGGTCAATCTCCACCTTAGGGAAAATCAACATAGGCTCTTACTTAAGGAATTAGTAACTCACTTTTGGAAAGTTTAAAATGAAAAGAAGCAAGTTATATCCTATACACTAACCTTTAAACACTTTGAGAGTTGAATGATATAATAGTGAGGGATTTTTAGAATCATTCCCTAAAGGAAGTCTATTTTAAATTTGATATGTAAACTGAAATGAAGTTAGGCATTCATTTTCAAATCCTAAACACAATTATCATTTATTAACCTTGTTGAATTGATTTGGAGTTCTTTCAAATGTAAACTTTGTCAAAAACCAAACCTTATCAAGAACCACCCTATAGTAGGGTAATTTAAAGGTTAAGGTCATCGATTAGGAAGGAAGGTTAAAAACTGGTTTATGCTTACCTTAATAATCGTAATTCAAGAATAACTTTTGTTTTCAATAAATTGTTCCCTTTAAAGAAGAGACAATACTTTTCCATATACCTCAAGACTACACATACCTTAACCAAGCCTATACACTTGAAACCTATAGATTTAGAGCCTTGAGTCATCTAAAGATAAAGACTCAATGAAAGTGATAATTACTTTTGGGGAGGAAAAAGCACAAAATGATGGGATAAGAGAGAGAGAGAGACAGAGAGAGAGAGAAGAAAGAGGAAAAAACGAGAAGAAAGGAGAAGGAAGAAAGATTCGAACATTGGCCTTGAAAAAGCCCTAACAAAAGAAGGCTTAAAAGCCCAAAATGTTCTAAAAACACAAGGTCCTGGATCACATTCCCAACTAATAACACAAAATCCCATATTCATTTTAGAATTACATTCTCAACCATAAACACAAAACCCAATATTCATTTCAGAACCACATTCCTAACCACAAGCCAAAAACCCGATATTTATTTCAGAATCACATTCCAAATCATGAATACAAAACCTTTTCATCTACCTAAATCTTAAACATAAGACTTTTGCTACCCACAATACCTCCCTGCTCAAAGCTCTTCTGATCTTGAGGGATAATTTATCTTTAATAAAAATTATTTTTGAAACTAGGGCAAGTGCAATTTTAGTCTTTTCTAAGGTTCTTTTTCTTAACTTATACACATAGGTTAGATATAAGTATTTCTTTCAAAATAGGCCCTCTCATTAAGCCCTTTGGAAATCATTTGACCAAAAGCCTAATTAATAAATTCAAAAAGACCTAATAGATTAATCAAGGTGTATTACTTGCAAATTGGAGTGTGATTTTTGGAATAGTAGTCAAGAGTGAAATCTAGACTAAGGGTATGCAAGGAAGTTCTCTTCGACTAGACTAATCATGAGTTATCTTTTCTTTAGGAAATGAATGTTTAAAATCATAAGGCTTATCTAAGAAGCTCAATATCAATGCTAAAAACTCGAATGGATACGTGATACCTTATAAGGTTACCAAGCAAGGAGATGGTTATAACACTTGTATCTGTTAGTAGACTTTTAAGAAAAAAAAAAAAAAAAGAAGATGAGAAGAGAGATAAAAGAAAGGAAAAGAGGGAGAGAAAGTAAAGGCTTGTTACAAGTTTTTTCCATTTGTTTTCAAATCCATGTCGACCCTAGAGACCAAATCTTTAGTTCATGTCATAAATAGTTTTCACCAAATTCATCGTTTGTAAATTTCTCAAATCAAGAGGTGTTTTTTTATTTTTTCAAAATGTTACATCCTCTAATTTTGCTTTTCAAGGTTTTTAGCCAGCCAGTAGAGCACTTACCCTTATTCTTGAAGGATCTAGCTAGCTCCTAGAGCATAGTCCTGATTTACAGGTTTTGAGGGTTCTAACCAACTCGTAGAGTGTTACCTTGATTCATGTCTCTTTTAGGGGTTCGACCAGCTCATAAGAGCACTATCCCAATCTACGTTGTCTTTTAAGTTCTAGTAAGCTCATGAATTACTAACCTAACTCAATACCTTTTTAGAGTTTTATTTAACTCAAGGAGTGCTTCATCTATTTCATCTTGATTAGTCAACTCATAAGGGTACGGCCAAGTCTTCAATATTTCTTTAGTGATTTAACCAGCTCATGGAGCACTTTACCCATTTCATCTTGGTTAGTCAACTCATAGAGATACGACTATGTCTTCAATATTTCTTTAGGGTCTTAGTGAGCTCAAGAAGCACTTTGCCCGTTTCATCTTAATTAGTCAGCTCATAGGGGCATGACCAAGTCTTTAATATTTATTTACAATCTTAGCGAACTTAAGGAGTGCTTTGCCTATTTCATCTTAGTTAGTCAACTCATAGGGGTATGACCAAGTCTTCAATGTTTCTTTAGGGTTTAGCTAACTCAAGGAGCACTTCGCTTGTTTAATCTTCGTTAGTCAGCTCATACGGGCATAACCAAGTCTTCAATATTTCTTTAAGGTCTTAGCCAAGTCAATAAGTGCTTTACCCATCTCATCTTGGTTAGTTAACTCATAGGAGCACAACCAAGTCCTTAATATCTCTTCAAGGTCTTAGCCAGCTTAAAGAGCACTTCGCCTGTCTCATTTTGGTTAGTTAGCTCATAGGGGTATAACTAAGTCCTCAATATTTTTTTAAGGTCTTACTCTACTCAAGGAGCACTTTGCCCATTTCATCTTAGTTAATTAGCTCATAAGGGCACGACTAAATCATCAATATCTCTTTGGGGTCTTAGTTAGTTTAAGGAGCACTTTGCCCATCTTATCTTGGTTTGTTAGCTCATAGGGGCACAACTAAATCCACAATATGTCTTTAAGGTCTTAACCAGCTCAAAGAGGACTTCACATGCCTTTTCTTGGTTAGTCAACTCATAGGGGCATGACCAAGTTCTCAATATCTCTTTAAGGTTTTAGCTAGCTCAAGGAGTCTTTTACCCATTTGTTTAAGATGACTAGCTTATAGGGCCCCACCTTCCTTTCAATATTCTTAGAGTTTCTATTAGCCTACAAAGGCGCTACCTTCACCACTATTTTTTTCAAGTTTTGTCACTAAATCCCTAATGGACCAATCCTAGGATAGTTAGCTAGTTGTTGTTCTTCTTAGGATAGAGTTATCCATAAGGAAAAAATGGTGTCGCTTTTTCCTTTGCAACAAAGTTTTACTTAAACTTCATCATAAAGAGGGATAGCTATAGACACCTAATGTAAACTCTACTTTTAGTGGGCTAATGATTCGACTAAGAGTACTTCTTGAACGTTCCTAAGGATCAACTAAACTAAAAATTCAAGTTTACATTTAAAAACGAACTTAATTTTCTAATTTGAAAACTTATTATTGATAAAACCCGAACATGAAAAACCGCGGACTCTAAAATCACTTAAGACCCTAAAAGCTAAAACAATTTAGGACTCGTAACCTTAAGTAATTAAATTGATAATTTAATTTGAATAATTGCATTCAACGCTAGAAAATTTCATAATTTTATAAGAATTAAATCATAATCTACAAAACAATTTAAGAAGCAAATTTTCAAATAATTTCCTATAAAATAATTTCCTTATCTTCATGCCTAAGCCTTATACATGTGAATAAGTAAACCAACTAATTATTCTAAATGACTTATCAATTAAGAGTTGGAATCATTTATTAATCGATAACTTATCAAAAACTAGTGATAAGACACACTTTCCTTATCACTTCTTAACTTATACTATATATAGACAAGATAGCATAAGATCTCACATGCTTAACTTTAATAAAGTAAACAAGACAATTTCATGCCATAAAGGAAGCTTATATATGGCCAGTTCTTACATAGCTTGGGGGGGGGGGGGGGGGGGGGGGGGGGAATGCCTTATCTTTCATCCATTATTCACTTTGTCTTGCACTCCACTATTTACCCCTTAATGGTTACATCATCTAGAGTTATCAATTGTTGACTTTTGTGCATGCTACAAGACAATAAAATCAAACTTCTTAAACATACTTCCCACCCCTTACACAATCAGCCACTCTTTCTCTCTTATCCCTTACTTTCACTTTCATTTTTACTTCCATTTCTCTCACTTGAAAATCAACCCAAAATTGGAAACATAAAACCCCACAAATCTTACACATTGCTTCCACTAACAAAGCTTCCATACGTATGACATTCAACTCTACTTTGTATATTACATTTGTCAACTTCCAAACATTACTTTTAGGATCCTTAGAACATTCTTCAAATCTTACTTCAAAGGACCAAAACTCAAAGTTTCCAAAAGGTTGCAAGAAGGAAGAAGTAAGATAAAAAGCTTAAGTGAAAATTTAGTGCTTAACCACCATACTCTTAGTTTGTGGACGAGTAATTGTTTCTTTGTGTTAGTAGTTTAGTATTGAGACCATGTTTTCTTAAGGATATGAGTATGATCAAAACTTGATGAAACATCTAAGACTACCCTAAGAAGCAAACTCATGAAACCTTATTTGAAAGTTGACATATGAGTATATAAAGTTGGTGTTATGTAAAGATACTTATTTAACACTTAAGATTTTAAGTTGATAAAATCTTGAAATGAGAACTTGAATGAAAAGGAAGCATGCTGGACGTGAGAATTTGTAAGTCATTTGGATGTTATTTTCAGTTCTAATAAGTTAAACATGCTTAAATCTAGACTTAGATAAGGAAAATCCACTACATGAAGCTTTTATGAGGAACCAACTTTGTAAGACATGAGCCATGATATGAAAGTTGTAATAAATAAGAGATTTACTATTTTATTGTAAAGCATAAGCTAAGTAATCATCCCATAGAAGAGAAGTCAAGTTAAGATTTGAATATAAATAGCTTAGGTTTTTTTATCTAACCTCTAAACTTAAGGAAATGATGAAACAAGTTGAACAATTAAGTTAGAAGCTTTCACAGCAAACCAACCAGATCTGAAACCTTGATAAAATACACTTAAAAATATGAAAAAAAAGTAAACAAAGCGAAAATACCAACCAAGACAAGTACGATAAGTGTATTTAAGCCTAAAACTCAAAACAGAACTTAAAATTCTCAAAACAAGCCACAAACACCAAGTTGAACCCTCACTAAATTTCTGACCAGCAACTTAACACAACAATAAATTTTTTTTTAAGACATAAGAAGCCCACAAGACACACTCTAAGCCTAACAAAGTGACTATTCTTGATTTGGATAAAAAAAAAAAAAGCCTATTCGACAACTTAAGCCTACTCAAAAGCCTAAGAAGTTATTGATAGCCTTAGGAGAGTAAATCAAAGTTGGGAATTTGAACCTAAGGAGTATTTTAAGCATATAATGAAATCCTAAACCTAAGCCTAAAGGATATCCCAAGATATTAAAAAGCCCATTAACCAAACTAAGCCTAAAAACACTCCAAAGCATGAGGATCTCTACTGTTTTGACCTATAGCCAGGTTTTTGTGCCTCATCTCGAAAATATAACCTCATCATATTAAAGTACACTTAAAACCGATGAAAATTTACTATAAGATCATAAAAATTGGATTTAAAATGAGAAAGTTATACGAGATTGAACTTTTAAGTAAAATTGGGAAAAATACGAAACCAAGTCAAAAGTATAACTTAAAAGGGTTTTAGATTAGTTTTCTAAGTTTTATTTCAAATCCTTATAGTACTATATTTGTGATGTCTAAGGGACCCAACTTTTGGAGATGACCTACCCCTGGACACTTCAATTGATCCACATGGCTAAGTGAGTAAATGAATTCCTAATGACACCTTACTTGACTTTACTGGTAGAATAGATGCACCTATATATTAATTTTATCTAAAATATATATTAGCTAAATAAAACGTTTCTCTAAGTAGGGAATAGGCCCAATTGGTATCAGAGCTAGTCTCTAATTACTTGCTTAACTGCAATTAAAGTAAAGATCATGGCATTTAATACAGTAAGCTTTATGGAAGGGCAAGCTATAAATAGACAACTACTCTTAACCGGAAATAATTATCCTTATTGGGAATGTAGAATGAGTACATTCTGAAAAGCACAAAATAGATTATTATGGCAAGGAGTGGATAAAGAACCATTTAAGATAGAAGGCAAAGTAGAAGATAATTATATCGATAATGATTAGAAGTTGTTAGACTTAAATGAAATAGCTATGAACATCTTGCATTGTGCCATTAATGAAAATGACTTTAATAGAGTTTGTAAATGTAAGAGTGCTATGGAAATTTGGGAAGAATTAAAAGGTACATATGAAGGAGCTAGTCGAGTAAGGGACACGGATAAGCTTATTATGTAGATAATTTGAAAACTTTAGAATGGATCCAAATGAAACTATTGATGAGATGCATAATAGATTCATCAATCTTTTGAGTGTTCTTGGAAAGACATTTAATAATTTTGAAATAAATTCCAAAATTCTTAGGTCTTTACCAAGAGATTAGGAAGCTAAGAGAACCACAATTGAAGAAGCTTATAATCTTAACACAATGGCAAAAGTGCAACTTCTTGGAACTCTTTAAACTTATGAGATGATTAAGAAGCAAGGAGAGGAATCCAAGAAGAAAACAATTGCTTTAAAAGCAATCAAAAAGAGCTCTAGTAGTGATGAAAGTAAGGATGATGATGATGATGATGATGATGATGATGTGGCAATGATCATGAGAAATTTTAAGAAATTTATTAAGTTCAATAGGAAATTGGCAAAAGATAAGGATGAAAACATATCTTGGTCAAGGAAGGAGAAGAAGGAAGTAATCAAGTGCTATAATTGCCAAAAACTAGGTCATATTCAATGATATTGCCCAAATCTTAAGAAAACTGAGAAAGGAGCAAGGAAAAGGCTATAATGACAACTTGGAGTGATTCAAGTGACTAAGAAGGAGAAATGTGCTTTATGGCAATGGAAAATGAGGTATATTCTACTTCTAATGATTCTTCATTTGATGAACTCAAAAATATGTATGATGAGTTACTTAATGAATTTATTAAGGGTCAAAAGAAAAACAAGATGATGATTGAAATAGGAAGTGAATTTGATTTATTTACAAATGAATATAATAAAGTGAATGATGTTAAAGAAAGTTTAGAAGAGGATAATAAGCACTTAAGATTAGAAGTTGATAAATTAAATAGAAACAATGAAGCCTTAAATCTTAGGAATGGGGAGTTGGCTAAGGAAAATGATCAATTGAAAAGAAAGTATAACTCTCTTGAAACAAAAGTTGATAGCATGAAAAATGAGGAGAATATGGTTGATAGGTTAAGAGAGCTTCAAATTGAAAATCCTATCTTGAAGTTTAGCCTAGATGATTCAAAACAAACTATAGCCATGTTCATGAATGGAGAAAAGAATTTAAATAAGCTCCTTGGCTCTCAAAGGCAAGGATTGAACAAAATTGAAATTAGCTATAGTAAGGAATATATTTACAAGTCTTACAAAAATCACTTTATAAAAGCAACAACTAAGACATGTAACTATTGTGGTAGATGTGGCCATATTACACATACGTGTGCAATATATCACAATACCAATTTGAATCATAAAGGTAAAATGGCTTGGGTTCAAAAATGATAAGAATATATTATTCCAACTAACCATAAAGGATCCAAACTCACATGAGTACCAAAGAAGCAATCACATGTTTTTATAAGAACTTCAAGTGGAAGCAACTTCAGAAACTCGAATGGAGAATGCTTAAAGAAAATTCAAAGTACCTCCAACATGATATTTAATTCAAGAAATTCATTCAAGTACATATCTACCATCTCTTAATTTTAATGTCAGGTGTTAGCTCCCATATGTTTAAATATGTTAATATTTTATAGTTGAATGGTTGGCTTGATTTGATTATGAAGAAATGCATAATTGATATATCTTCAACCATATTTGAGCTCAAATAAGTATTTAAGGATTTAACCAGTGTTTTTGCAATTACTAGCTTTGCAAGCTATGCTTAAACTCTCATCATATCATAATGCACATATAAATCTTACTTAAAATGGATAATTGCAAATATCATACTTTTTGTGCATATTTAAAGTTTCTCATGAATACTTAGAATCATGTGCATACAATTTTGTAATGTTTCGATTTTCGTGTTCAAATCCAATTTTTGTGCTCAAATCTAATTCTTGCATGTTTAATTTTGTCCATAGATTGTGGTTGAATGATTAAGTTGGCCTACTTTTGTTTTTTTTTTTCACAAACTTGACTCTTTTAGACTCAAATTAGGCTCTTATTGTTGTTTGGGAGGTCATGTGATCATTTTGTCTATTTGCATGCTACATATCTTAATCATGCTACCCTTGTATCTATAGACACCATTGAAACTTGTTTAGAATGCCAAATTATCATGAACTTGATTTAGTATGTCTATGTGACGTTAAGCTCAATTTATATTTAATGGTTGATTTTGATGATTTCAAGTGCTGATTTTAGGACTCCCAAATCCTTCTCATAATATTTTCTTTCCAACATGCTTGAACATGATGATGAAACTTACTTGAAGTATTGATTTGTGATAACTAAGCCTCATTGCTCAAAATTAGTCATTCATACATTTGTATGGCTCAATAGTGAACTTTGTAGCAACTAATGACTTAATTCTTGTTAAATCTTACTAATGTTGATGAGATACCAGCTTTTCACACTCAAGTGGACCTAAGAAACATAGTCATATAGATTTTATGCATAAAACATAGTGTTTAGCATGATTTAGGCACACTTGAAGTCATTTATAAGAAACTAAGTCGATATATGTACAAATGAATTATGCATTGGTTTCTTTACCCAAAATTGGGTCTCACGTGTTTATTTTCATCCCTAAATAATGTTTGAGTAGTCAAACTAGCTTGATTTGAATTTTCATGCATATTTGAACTCTCTAGACCCTTTTTAGGTTCTAAGTGCATCGTGGAGCATTTCATGACTATTTATGCCAATATGAATGTTGCTTGGTTTGATCATGCATTTTTTATGTTCTTAGTATCTTTCAAATATACTTAAACCATAAACTTGTCTTGAATTTGAGAAAAAATCCATACTTACTCAATAGCTACATTTATGCTTAACATTTGATTTTAAGGAACTCGGGTAATGATTTTTCAATTTGTAGAGCCTTAAAGCTATATTTTGTGCCTACCATGCCCTACCATGCTCAAACATGCATTTGAAATTTGCTTAACTTGTTGGTGTGCAAAAACTCAATGTTTATGCACCTATTTTACTCATAAATGCATAATTTCACTTTATCCTGAATTACTTGGCTCTATAGACTTAATTCGGATGAATCTTGGCTCTTTTGTTAAAAATTGAGTTTTTCAACCCTTAACAAACTTAAATAAACTTGTTTGAAGTGTTAGGATGTTGCTTGAATCTCTACAAATCAATTTATATTGGCAAACTTGCTCAATCAAAAGGCCTTACTGTTTTTTTGCAATTTTGTAGACAGCTAGCATGCTTGCTGATATACTTACGTATTTAACAACTTGTTTTTGCTTCTGTTTGTTTAGTTGGCAAGCCAATTCACCTAAGTACTGGCAAGCCAGTATACTGCTCTAGTTTTTCATTTATATTAAGTTCTGTTCTTGTAATCGACAAGCTAGTCCATCTCACCACCAACATACCGGTATACTCCACTCCTGAAGGAATTTGTTTTGCTTCTGTTCTCTTAATTGACATGCTAGCACATCCAAATATTGACAAGCTAGTTCATCTGTTTTTAGGCGCGACTTAAATTTGCGTCGCTCCATCTCTCCCTTGTCCTTCTTCTAAAACCCCTTTTTTTCTTCCTTAAACCCTAACCCCTTTCTTTATCTTCGATCCATCTCTTTCTTTCAATCAAAATCCAAAATTTCTTCTCTTAATCAACTCTCCACTCTCTTCTCTTTCTCTTTCTCTTCACCTTTCATCAAACTTCTCCCTCTTCATCTTCCTCTCATCACTTTCTCTCTCTACCTATACCCACCAACCATCACATTGCCACACACTTCCACCATCACGTTGGCTTCCCTTACACTTACTCTATTATCTTATCCCCTTTCCCCCTCCTTCCTCATCTTCTTCCCTATAATCACGTATCTCCATTCACCTCTATAACAACCATGGCACCACGTATTGTTCATAGCTTAGCACCCCCAACTCATAACAACCACCTCTTTCCCTCTCGACAACACTCTCAACGCTTTGAGAAATTTGTCAATTTAGAGGTTGATACCAGCATTATTTATCCACTAGAAGTCCTTGAGGAATTTCGCATTGCCGCCTTTCCCAAGGTCATCACCAATCATGTCCTTAATATCCTTCGGCTTCCTCAAGAGGTACACGATGATGCCATTAAGCATTTTTATTATAATATGTCAGACTCTCTAAATGATGAAGGTAGGCCAAAATTGAAAATGAATTCAAGTGCGTCGTAATGTCCTCTATACTTATGTTTATGGTACTTTAATTACTATTACGCCTGAGGATATTTGTGGTCTTATTAGTGCTGCTGTTGGTGGAACAGAAGTGAATGTAAATTACTATGGAAAAAAATTCTATGAGAAAGTTTTTTAGATTTAAAAGCATTGGAGCTGATTAAGGAAAAACAAAAAATTTGGCTGCCATCCGCCTCAACCTTAGGACAAAGATCTTCTACCATATTGTCATTCACAACTACTGTCCTCGTCGAGGCTAGCAATCCAATGTTACCCTTTAGGACTTATGGGTTTTTTGTATTATTTAATAATGAATAAGCAAATTGATTTCTTTAGTATTGTGGTCTAATGCTTTAAACATGTAAACAACAACCCATCTCAAGCTTTTCTTCACTTTGGGCATTTGGTTACATGGTTGCTTATAAGAAAAGGTGTTTAGTTGCCTTCCCCCCTTTGGGTAAGTCGAGTTAAGAACCTAAATTAATTGATGTTTGTCGGGGGATTTGGAAGAAATCTAGCAACAATTGCATTAGGTGGAAAGACCTTCCTCCTCTTGATCTTCCCTTACTACATGTAGACCACAAGAGCATATTACTTCGTTTGATGAGCCAGGCAGTCACAGTACTGCTACTCACTTGGCCGCCACTCCTTGCTATGCTAATACTTCTCCACCTGCGGGCTCTTCTCATCCATCTCCACCAAATTTTGGGTTTCCATCCTTTGATAAGCTACTCCTCTCGCCTTTCAACATCCTTTCTATCAACATTCTAAAATGCGCTACAATCAGCTTTGGGTGGACATTCATGATCACTTACACAGTGGGTTTCAAGGATTCTATCATCATTTCCAGCTGGACTACCATTGCCCCTCTTGCCCTTTTCTTCCTCTAACTCAGGACGATGATCCTCTTACTACTTAGTCATGCACTTCAGCTTTTTATCCTTACTTTGCTCTTTTTGTTTAAAGAACTTGGTATTTAACCACTCTTTCATTTCGTTGTTGTTTTGTAAACTTCGGTCCTTGATGGGCATGCTCTTTATATTGGCTATTTATGAGTGCTTTTGTAAGTTTCGTTTGCTGATCTTTTGCCCTCATATTAACCTTACTATGCTAGCTGTTTTAAATTACTTTTTGCACTCTCTCTTTCCTTGGTTCTGATCTTACAGGGGGCATATTCTTCGGTATAAGCTGGAGCTTTGCCGAACTTTTGACTTGAATCCTCTTCACTCTTCCCTCTTTAGTGCCTGGATCCTCCTCTCTCTCTCTCTCTCTCTCTCTTTTTTTTATGAGGCTAAAGGGAGAGAAATATTCAAGTTATTAGAATGTCAAAATGTGTATTACATTGAATTGATAATAGTTACTCAAAAGATGTTATTGATCCTATAACTTTATCATATCTTGATTCTATGAAAGTTTGATATATTCTTTATGTGAAGTTTTTAAGAAGTGAGACTTAGTTCCTTAACACATCAATATACTCTCATTTTGTACACTCTCACTTGTTCTTATTCAATTGTCAAATATCTTAAAATTGAGTGCTAAATTGAGGGGGAGTATTAAATTGAGGGGAACATTAGATTAAGGGGGAGTATTAGATTGAGGGGAGAGCATTTAAAGTATAAGAGTTTTGTCCTCATAAAAAAGGGGGAGATTGTTGAACCTAGGGTTCATTATTTGATTTTAATAAGAACAAAACAAAAAGTGTACATCTAAACATGTTGTTTTTTAAGAGAAAAAAAAAGTGGATAATTAAATTAAGTATTATTTGATTATTTTGAGATAATTGAATAAGTTTATTTAGCTTGCTTAATGATTAAATATATCAATTATCTCTACAAGAAATTTAATCTTTTGAAGTGGTGATCAAATGATCTTGAAGTTATATTGCAAAGAGTATTCGTTTGTTATGTATTAAAAGAATTTTTAGGTGATATTTGGCCTACCGAGTTGATGGCTCAAGAAAGAACTAGGCTGATAGTATAAAGCCTTAGAAAACACAAAGAAAATGTCACTGACTTGGAACCGGCTTGCTGGTAGAGTAATTTTTACCGGCTTGTCGGTAGTTCAAAGTACCGACGTGTCGGTAAGTCAGATTCAACTAGCCGTTGGAGCATTGAAATGCATTGTAACGAGAAGAAATGAATGGGATAATATAAATGCTCAATAGCTTGACCAAAGACAGTAGAGAATCGATCTTTTGTTGAAATATTTTAACATTATCTTGTATTCTTGTTGTTTATAATTCTCATTGTCTCTTGTACCATAAATTGCTAATATTTAGAGAGATTTGAAGTATGGTGCTTGTGAGCTATTAGTTGCAAGTATTGAGAGTCCAAAGCACTACACCAGTAATTCTTGAGATTGAGTTTTTGTATTGAAAGTTGAGATTGTGATTTGTGTTGAGAGTTGTGAGTGTGAAACTTGTGTAATCAAGTTTATGTTTATGTCGCTCTTGGAACTTGGATTGAGAAATCAATAAGGTGATGTGAAGTCTTCGACTGGAGGTATTGTATATCCATGAAGACTAGGGGGCAGTTTAAACTCTACGTTATATTCGAGCTTAATCTTCTTTATCTTTATCTCTTTTAATTTCTACATTTATTATTGTTCTATTGTTGCTTTGATTACTCTTATTATTGCATTTAGTTGTTTATATCGGAAAAAAATTACAGTTTATCCTTGAACTCAATTCACCCCCCTCTCTTGAGTTTAGCCTAGTGTTCTTCAATGGCTGCAACACAATCCACACTACAACACAGACTAGAATACAGTGGATAGTTCGAATGACTAGTGACACAGAACAGAAGAATCAATCAGTTTCTTCTTTTTTTTTTGAAACGTTAACCCTAAGCAACTCACTCTTCCAGTCTTCCTCTCTTCTCTAGTTCTCCTCTATCAATAGGAAATTTGGAACAATTACTATCGTACTACCAATCTCTAAAGGCCACAACACAATCCTACTCACCAACAAAGCAATGATAGTACGTCTCTTATACCTGTATTGACTCCTGTGTTTATCGTCAACTATCATAAGTAACTCGTAAGCATCCTTTCTCTCTCGTTAAGACTTAAGATTAAATCCTTTTATGGGTACTATTGTGCGTGTGTTTGCTGATGACTATTGTACATGTATCTATTGTAGGCAATTGCCATTCATGTCTGTACTATAATGTGTTGTCGTTAGGGTTACGCTTTGTACGCTTGTATACTGTTATGTTTTGTGTACGTATGTGCTGACTATTGTTAGGGTTACGTCGCTCGAGTGTTTGATGTCATACGTGTCACGTATGTGTACTATTGTCTTACGTGTGTGTGCTGACTGCTGAGTGTTGAGTTATGGGTTTAATCAATAGTATGCATTGTGCCTTGTGCATTGCCTCATCTTTATCCAAGATTCAACATATAAGCAGACAGCTAAATGCCCCAAGAAAATGGAGCCAGCTAAGTGATGAAAGAAACCATGGTTCCCCCATAAAAAAAAAAAAAAGCCACTAGAAACCATCATAAAACCTATGCAAAATATGCCTAGAGCTCCAATATAAATGGCCTGTGTAATTTGTGGAAGGAAAGCTTTCATTTTCATCTTATTCAAATGCTCATAAAGATCTACACGAGCTAGCTTCTGAAACCTAGCAATCTTACACAACTCTGAATTGTTTGCCTTCACAAAGAAGATAGCAAGGAAGACTTAACCAAAACATGTCATAATCTGTCAACTAATTGACAGTAATAGGGATAATCATGGCCTATGGGAAACTTAAAATAGCATCAACTAAAGAAAAAGGAAGAAGTAGCTGATAACCGGTTTGATTCTGATGTATATAGATCCAAACGGTGGATAATTAGAAAGAAAAATGAAAGCATATGATGCAAGATGAAGAAATATACAATTGAAGTCGGTAAAAAATAAATAATAAAAATAAATGAATCTTTTTATTTCTGGAACACCCAGTCTTATGTTTAATTACTAATGCCTTGATGTTTGAACTCTTACTAATAGCCAATTTTGGGAGTACAATGGAGGCCGATGAATTCTAAGCTTTTGTGTAATGCATTACATTTTGTTACAAGACCTTACTCTATTTGTGTATTAATAGAATGTAATGGAAGTAGGCTAATCTAGCTTAAATTATATTTTATTTTGGCTATCAAAACATAATTCTACTATATGTACATATATTTCTTTATTCAATCAAAGCATTCTTAGTTTGATCGAAAAAATAAAAACATGGCTTAGATAGTTGAAACACTTAGGAAAACTTAGTTTACTCCTTTTTGCTACTGTACTAGATTCTGAGTTGGTTAGATTAGTAATTTAATTATACTTAGAGATTTGACAGATAATTTGTCTTCTGTGTTTTATTTTTAGAATGGATCAAAATATCGATACCACTGATGATACAACCATCCAACATATCAATGTGGACGATAAGTCAGAAGCACAAGCACCTAGAAATGACCTTAGTGATCCATCTAATGCCACTACTACTGGAACATCTCAAGGTTCTATAGAACCTCAAGGTAAGAGACTTAGAGTAAATACTTCTCATGTTTAGAAAGCATTTACAAAGATAAGAAAAGGAAAAGATAGTAAAGAAAGGGCAAGATGTAATGGATGTAAGAATGAATATGTTGTTGGTGAGTCCAAGTATAAGACATCTACTTTAATTTGACATATCGAAAAGTGTCGTTTGCTTCCTAAGTATCAGGATGTAGGTGAAATGATCATTGATCAATCTGGAAAATTAAAGTCAAGAAAAGTGGACTATAAAGTTGCTTATGAAATTTTGTCAATGGCAATAATTGAACACAATTTTCCTTTTTCATTTATTGAACATAGGAGGATTGTGCAACTCATAAGACATTTCAATCTTGATTATATACCTATCTCTAGGAAAACAGCCACATTTGATGTATAGAGATTATACTTAAATGAGAAGAAGAAGTTGAAAAATGATTTGGAAAATGTTCCTGGTAGAGTATGTTTGACCTCGGACTTATGGATAGCTTGCACTAGTGAGGGTTACATGTGTTTAACTGTTCATTTTGTAGATGAAAATTGGAAGCTAAGTAATAAAATTCTTTCCTTTTATTATATTCCCCCTCCTCACTTAGGACTTGAATTATCAAAGAAAATGTTTGATTTTTTTGAAAGATTGGGGGCATTGATAGAAAAGTTTTTTCTCTTACCTTGGACAATGCATCTGCTAATGATTGCATGCAAGATTTCCTAAGATATTAGCTTAATTTACAAGGTAGTTTGTTGTATGGGGAGTGAGTTTTTTCATATTAAATTTTGTGCCCACATTCTTCACCTGATTATTAAAGATAGTCTGACAGTAGCTAGTGAGGCTCTACATAAGATAAGAGAGAGTGTAAAGTATATAAAGGGGTTTGAAAGCTGAATGAAACAGTTTTGGAAGTGTATTAATGAAGTTGGCATTAGTGATGCTGGTATTGGTTTGTGTTTGGATGTACAAACTAGATGGAACTCGACTTATCTCATGCTTGAGAGTGCTATCAACATACCTTTTCATGCTTTCAATTGAAGGATTCTCATTATAAATATTGTCCATTAGTGGAGAAGTGGGAAAGAGCATAAAAATTGTGTAGATTTTTGAGTCCTTTATGTACCATTACAAACTTAATGTCTAAGTCCTCTTATCCAACATCAAATTTATATTTTTTGTAAGTATAAGGGATAGAGTGTTTGCTAAATGAGAACTTGACAAGTGAAGATTTTGTTATAAGGGATATGTGTGTTAAGATGAAGAAAAAATTTGATAAATATTGGAGAGAATACAACATCATTCTTGCACTTAGAGCAGTTTTTGATCCTCAAATGAAGCTTAATTTTTTGAAGTTCTGCTTTAATAAAATTGATTCACTTAGTTGTGAAGAGAAATTAGATAAAATAAAGACTAAGTTGTATAGGCTATTTGAAGAGTATGACAGTAGTAAGGGAAGAAATACAATATACAGTAGCTCTCATGTTGGATCTTCTCAAATACTTGCATGTAGAGGTAAAGGGATAGGACTTGTGGGGAACACTAGGCATAGAAAAAATTTAGATATTGACTTTATTACTCTTGATGTAAGTTCAACCAATCTAGTCATTTATTTATTTATTTATTTTGTAATAATGTTGGGATGCATGCTTAATGAATAATGATTAATGATAGTTACCTTTTTCTTCCTTTACGATGTAAGAGTATTGTCAAATTGAGGTACATACTACCAGTAAGTCTTCCTTACATCTCTATTTGGAAGAACCGGTAATGGATATAACTTTTTACTCAAAATTGGATGTATTAGAATATTGGAAAACTCAACGTCAAAGGTATCCAAATTTATCTATAATGGCTTTCGATGTTCTTAGCATTCCAATAATTACAGTTGCTTTTGAGTTTGCTTTTAGTATTGGTGCTCATGTTCTTACTAAGTATTGTAGTACAATGCTTCCTGATAATGTGGAAGCTTTAGTTTGCACACGTAATTGGTTATGGGATTCAATTAGGAAGGTAGTTTTTTCATTTAAATGAAATATAATCTTGATTTATGATTTTTTTAATATTTCCATCTAATTATTTACTATTTTGTATATTGTAGATGAAGGTGAAAAAGGACTTGAAACAACATTGTCAATGGAGGATTGAAATGTGATCATTGATGACGAATGATTTATGTTGGAAATTTATCTTCTAGTTGATAAAAAGATAGATTGTTTCTTCTTTTGCTAGCTATTTCAGTCTTTGAAGTTGATGATATTTTGTCTTTTAGACCTCTTACTTCTATGCACCAATCTTTTGATTAAGGACCTATGTTATGCATACATTAAGGAGTCTAGCACTCCTTTTTCTTTTCTTTCTTTTTTTTTTTTTCTTATTGATAGCACTCCTCTTATTTAGGCTATGAGTTTACAATCTTTTATATACTCTGTAAATTGGGCTTTTGTTTCATAAATGTATATCCCTAGTTTTTACCTAGAAAAAGGGATGGGGGGTAGGGAAAGAAGGAAGACAGCAGCATCAGATCTAGAATTGTAGATAAGTAAAAATCTATCTATTTTTCAAAGTTTGATGAAGAGGTCATTATCAATATAGTAGTCATAACTCATAAAAGTCAATGTAGTTGTCCCGCTTTTGATATGACTAATATGTTAGTGAATGTTAGTCTTTTCTTTTAGACTAGTTAAAGTATGGAATATGCATTAGCTCATTTACAACAATAGTCTTCTTTAATTTTAAAATAAAAGTAATTTATTGTTTTTCTGTAAATTTACAAGCATGTGCTTTATGCTACATGTCCTAATTTGATTATGACATAATTGAACAAGACAAGCTAATTAATTTTTTACAACTTATTTTTAATTTATTAATTCCACTAAAAAGTTAGTGGGTTAGCTTATTTAATCCATAGGCCAAAGTGGGTTGGGCTGGGTTAGTAAAATTTTAGTCCGTTTGTAAAGTAGGCCAAAATTAGTTGACCCATTTAACCCACGAGTCTAAGTGGGATAGGTCGGGTTGGCCCATTTAACCTACTTGCATACCTCTAGTCTAGCTCTATAGTGGTCGAGTTAAACCATTAGGCTTTAAGAGCTCACGCGGTTTACCTAGATGGAACCACTTAAACCGATAGGTCATGAACCATTCGGCTAATCTGCCATTGAGCCAGTAGGTTGGCTCGATCAATTCACCCTCTTACAAAAAAAAAAAAAAAAGAGAAAGAGAAAAGAAAGTTCACTAAGTTGGAAAAAATAATTGGATAATATTCAGTAAGTCATTGCATATCAAAGTTACTTTATTTACGATGGTGAAGGATAATTTTTTAAAAAATAATATTATTAAACTAATGATAGATAACTAATCATAAGTTAATTATGTGTTAATAATAGATAGAAAATTTAATTTCAGTTAATGTAAATCGTTTTTGTGAAACTTATCAAAAGTTATGGACTTAAATATGAGAAAAAAATAAAATTTGAAAGAAAAAATAAAAAGTTGGAATCACTTCAATTCAGAAATTAATAAAAAAATAAAAATTATTAATGAATTAGTACACTTAAAAAAAGAAGAAGCAAGAAATGACATTATTAAAAATTATAGATCTATTAAAAAAAAAGAAATTAATAAAATTAATAGAAAAATGAGATCACATTATTAGAAATTATTAATCTATTTAAAAAATAGAAATTAACAAAATTAATAGAAAAAATTAAATATTAAAAAAAAATGGGTTTAAGGGCCTTGAACTGGTCCTTAAATCGCCAAGCTTAATGAACTGGTCTGGAACTGCCAGCTAATGTGTCAGTCATGGTTCACCACATTACCGACCCATGAACCAGTGATTCAGGGTTGATTTAGCCTAATGCCTAACATTAGTTATGATCATATTGTATATATGGAAATAAAGCATATGTTTATACGCAATCGCTAGTTGATAATAGGTTGATTGGAAAAAAGAGAGAGAGAGAGAGCAACAAATTGTTATGATCATATTATATATATGGAAATAAAGCATATATTTATATGCCATCTCTAGTTGATGATGGGTTGATATACAGGCATGTAAATTTTGTGTGTATCTATCTTAGCTGGTTTGTAATGAAACTTCCACATCAAATAGTTAAGATTTTTATCTAGGTGGATAGTATAAATGCAAGTAAATCCCGACATATATAGATACGCAAGCAATTCTTGTTCAAATTTGCTCTAGACCATATATTTTAGAGTCATAGGATTTATAGGGATTATAATTTTTTCTTATGGATCCCCTAAATTTGGGAGATCAAGCACTTTTTTTTTTGGGTGGGGGGGGTGGTTTGTATGGGAAAGGAAAATTGTCTGTATAAGTTTTTTTTTTATATATATATATATAATAAAAGAAACATAACCATAAAATGTAGGTCTAGAAATTAAATTGAATGTAAAAAAAAATATTAATAAGTATCATTTAGTTTAAAAAAACTTTTAATCCTTTCATGACTAACTTTTCTCATAAAATGTGTAATATGCTCCAATCTAAACATAGTTAATAGTTACTAATTACTAAGCTATTAGTAAGCTTTTTAATATAATTGGCCAAAAAGTTCTCATATGGTGTTGATTCCATATTCCTTACTTTTATCTATGAGCCATAATTATCTTTCTCCCTACAAATCAATTGAGAATATACAAATTATAAAATAAATTTGGAAAACATGAAGTGCTTCTTTTTCGGCCTCTATTAAGGTATTTGTTAACAGTACCCAAACAAGAATCATGGGGATATTATTAAAAACCTCCTAAAGTACTTAAACTTCAACCTTTCTAATAGATAAATATTTATAGGCTATTTTATATTATCTTCTTTTTATTTCTTAAATAAACACTTAGTGACTAACATGATATCTAAATCGGATCAGAATTTTGGTATCTAACCTATTAACTTAGATAGATTATTTTTTCTGAGTAAAACTTAATATAATTAATAAACAATTAAATCCACTTAGATATTTTTAAAAATGTTTAGTCTATCACCATAACTTGTGTTGAACATACAAATCCTAAAGACGTATCAAGATCTAAATCATAAACATATTTGAGATTAGGATTTCTACTATCTACTTCCTCGAACTTCTTCTCCAGTATCCACATGCACAACTCTCTCTCTTTCTCTCCCCTTCTCTCATCATTTAATGCTAATTGCCACCATTCTCAATCTAATTATGGCCACAATCCATTTTAACTCAAAATTGGTAAGATTAGTACCCTTAGTCATTGACTTCCTTCCACGTTTGAATTCCTAACATTGGCATAAAAGAAATAGTATAAAATATGTATATATATGTATATATGAGCAATTTTAGGGTTCATTTTTATATATTAATCTGCTAGGCACATTATATTTGTTCTTCAACATTATTAGTAAAATCATTTTAAATTGTCAGTAAATTTTGAACTAGATATATGATTCAATGTTTTTTTTTTTTTAAGTTAGTCATAATATTTTATGTATTAATCTTGCCAAAAATATTTGTTTAGGTTAGTGATATAATACTTAAAGTCTAGATCAATGGTTCACTTCAAAAAAAGGGGGGGGGGGGGGGTTGCGGGGAGGGGGCGCGGGGGTAGGGTGGTGGGTTTCTAACAATGATTTAATTTTTAAGCTATTATGTTTCTATCAAACTTGGCCATATATTTAGCCTAGAAGTAAAAAGCATCTTTTATAGTTTTGAATATTTGTTATAAGCATTTAGCAAATTGAAAACAATCTTGTGAACATAATTGTCAGAAAACATTAACAAAAATTACTTACTCTAATCAAATATTTCAAATTTAAACTGGTTGATCGTGGTTTATAAGTATTTTTTTTCCCTCTAATGTTAGTTTTTTTATCATGTTTATATAGGTTTGAGTCCTAATTTGATCAAATGATGTTAGATTATCAGATCTATGATTGTTAATTAAAATGTAAAAGGGGAAAAAGAGAAGTAGAATGTTATGCCTACAATATAAGGTGCAATGATTCCATAGCATACTCTTTCCTTGATAAGAGTAAAGTAAGGATAAAGAGAGAAAAAATCTACAATATTGACTTCAATAACCATACTTTATTTAATAATTCTTTACATAGGGGTAGTTTATTCAATCACATTACTGACTAGACTCTCCATAAATGAAATATTAATCAATTTGACTTATCATTTAAATTTTTCAAAATAAAAGAAGTGAAAAATGTCAAAATTCTACTTGTCTTTCTAACATGCAAGTCTCTTCCACTCTTCTTCACATGTTCTATCGATGCTCCTACCACTAGAACAAAGATTAAAGCCAAATAGTCATAATAATCTATATCCTTAAAATTATCACCTAAAATGTAACCTAAATGGGTAAGAAGTAAAGCTTAGAGCAAAGCTATTACATATATACACTTAAATATGTTGTACCACACAAGTGAACTAATTGTTCTATATGTAATAATCAATATGTCAACTAAATTTCAATTAAACTATTTATGGTTATGTGCATACATATGGAACCAAACCTATAAAGTCAATCTTTGAAAGTATGGACCCTTTGGTATTCTTGAGAGGCCATGAGATATTTTGAAAATGAGGATTAAAGCCCAAGAATTTGAGTTATCTTGAAAGTGCAAATCAAATCCTAAGAATCTTAGGGCATATTTAGAAACATAGAACCATTATATCATAGGAAACCACGAATCATCTTTAAAAAAATGTGGTTCATACAGTCTTAGGAGTCTATTAATCATTTTAAATGTATGGTGTCATATGATCGTAAAGTCCATTAGTCATATTAAGATTATAGAGTAAGTATATAGAGTCATGCTTAGAAAATGTAGAGCTTCAGTGGTTCTAAGTTTATAAATAAAAATTATTTTTGATAAAAAGATACAATAATGATTAAGTTTTAATAATTGGCCATAATTAGTCAAGCTTTTGGGGAAACCTAGCCTATACATCCAACATACAAGAGTAGCTTATGTACCTTAATTCTACTTAAAACATTAGTGATCTAAATAAGTTCTTAAATCATATTATACACCATGGATTAATATTAAATATAGCTAAAGATCACAATTTTCAAGTTTACTACTTGGTTTACACTCAATTGCTTGTTTACACCTATATAATAATCATCTTAGGCATCTATTACATTTAGCCAATTGATATGGGGTGTGGATGGTTGATTGGTTTCTAATGTGGTGAATTGATTTGAAGAGGTTAATTACGTGGTCAATTGGCTAAGTAGCCTCTCTAGTCTACTTATGCCCATGGTCAACCATGTTGTGTCCTAATTCGTGTTTTTTATGTTGTTTCTCCATATTTTATTATCTTAATGCTAGATTCTTCATAAGTTTGTTCTAGTTCTTTGTTTTGCTTCAAACTCTAGTTCTTAACCAATTTCGTCTATCGAGTGACTTTTTGAATCTCTAAATACATATTACATCTCCTAATTACCATGATAACATTTACTACACATCCAATTATGAATCAATTGATCCATTTTCTAAGCTTTTATATGGGACTTACTTTGACACAATGTAGATTTTCTCTTCTTAACTTACTTACATTTGTATCATAATAATATTTGTTTAAAAAAATTACATGATAAAATAAGACATAAATTACCTTTTCAACCCTCATAAGCCATTTCCCTATGGCCAAATATGATTCACCATTTTGGAGAGGCCAATTCGACAAAGTAAGTAGTTTAAATTAAAATTCTTCCTCAACAAAGATTAGAATCTGAAATGGAACTTTCACAGGAATCGGTAGACTAGAGCATGAACCCCATTCGTTTGTAATAATAATTATCAAGTAGAAAATAAATCGTCTAAACCACCCCTAAAGGGGAAATATGTGTGGAGTGGCTCCTTTTGTCGGGTGACAAGACAAAGGACAACTCCTTTTTTCATATTCAATTACAAGAAGTCGACCATAAATGGAGCCGTGAAAGAATTTAATACAAATAATGAAGCTAATCTTCGGGACAAAATCCATACCACTATTTGAGTCCAGCTTGCATATGTAGAAGGCAGCCTTCATTGACTGCCTTTTTTTTGGTATTCAAACCTAAATTTATATTACTTGTCTGACTTTCCTACTATGAAGATGCTTCTATATCCACAAAGAAGAAAGAGAAAGGTTAAAACTCCTTATTTTCAGTACACTTTTTCATTTATGATAATTTCTACCTATTATCTTTAATATAAAAGTATAAAAGACTGGATATAGTGTTACATCTCTAAAAGATTAACTTTTTTACAATTTATTCAATCAATTGTATTTCTTTCAAATTAAAAGTGTATTTCTTATCTCACAAATAGAGTTTCAATAGGCCGGTAGATTTTCATTTTCATAATTCTTATTATTTATACATCAATTCTCCTCTTTAGCAAAGAAAACTATATTCTAATAAATTAGAGTATGGTAAGGGCATAAATGAATCAAACTCACTCATAAGCTACTACAATTTGCTTTGATAACTACAATTTAGCTAATAAGTGGGAGTGATAAAAGCTAGTGTTGGGTGAATTCTAGCTAACATTATGTTTGTATGCCATATCCCATCTTATATGTCATAAACTAAACCATATAGATGGTGTCATAATGACTATTATGAACGAGATGCAATGGAAATTAGAGGTGTATATAAATCAAATTTGTATGAGAACTACTCTATTTTAGCTCAATGGTTATTATAATTTAATAGTACAATAGTTGAGTTTAAAGGCGAATTGCTTAAGTAGTCTATTAAATTAAGTTCAAGTTTTAAAATATTTAACTCGACTACCTGATGAACATATACTAATTTAATTTAAGTTTAAATGTTAGACAAGTTTAAATTGATTTTGGATATTTAGAATTATTTTAAATACTAAAAAATAATCTTTAAATAAATTAAACTCAAATGAGTTGAGTTTACATTTATTAAGTGCTACTTTGAATAAAACTTGAACTCAATATTGATTAAGTTTGAATAGAGCTCAAACTTGGAAATTTTGAGTCAAACTTAAACTTAACATCAATACTTATATCCTTTTAACTCTGTTGGTTTACTATCCTAATGCGTACTATAATAACAATGCATTGACATTTCATTTTGTTAAGCTCCTGGTTGCTTATTGCTTTGCTACTACTTTTGTGAGTCTAAAATTCCAGATCAGGTGGTCCACGAAAGTCATATCCAGATTATTCTCTTTATGCAGTTATAATATATTCTCTGAAAGGACAGGTATTACGTAGTTTGAAAAATATTTGTAGGTTCTATAGCTGTTCGAAGAAGTCTCTCTCACATTTTATGTCATAGAATATATTCGTAAGGTGTGTTTTGCTTCTTTCAGCAAATATTGGGCATGGGGTTGCTTTCCTTATCTAATCGTACAATCAATATTGCTGATTTCATTAAAGCTGTTTAATCGCATTGGTGTGGGGAGTCCCCGACAACTTTTATTGGAGAAATAAATAAATAAATTTCCTGTACAGCTCCTTAATTATAATACAGTCCTTATCTTTAAATTAGACCCTCACAAAAGTGCGCTTTGGCCCAGAAGATGACGATTATGCCGTTTAAGAAATAATAAAAAGTATTTTTACCATATTTTAATACTTTTATCGAACGGCAAAATAATGACATAATGTCTAAAAACACATTTATAAAAAATTTGGGGGTCTAAACATTTAGTTTTAAACATAAAAGATCTAGGTGCACTAGAAGTAAATATAAATGAATGTACTTATAATTTAAAAGAAAAATGATGCCTCTTCTATATAACTAGTGAGATAACTACACCTTATCAAATTCTAAACATACTTCTTATATTTAATTCATGTACACTTAGTCTCTCCATACTTGAAATTGAGCATTTGAGCTCATAAATCTTTCTAGAAAGTATATTTTGAACTACTTCATGACCACATTGCCTTTGGCTATGTTGGTCCCCTTAACCAATCAAGAATAGAGGGTGAATTGATTGTTAATTAAAATTAGTTTTTTTTTTTAATTTTATTTAGAATTCTCTTGATTACTTAGTGTGACGATGGAGAAATTTCAAGTAAGGTCCTTGTATTTTTGCAAGTAAATTAAAGAAACATGAACAATATAAAATAAAGAGATAAAAGTTAAAAAGAGCTTGAATATGAGAACTTATAGTGGTTCAGTCTTATGCTGATATTCACTTTTCCAACTCTACTACTATAATTTAGTCTTCCAAACCGGACATTTCACTATTTCAAAAATAAGAGACTACAATATGCTTTTACAAGCCTTAGTTACACTACTCTACCTTCAAACTCTCAACAAGCTATAGAAATTTATAGTGAATCACTCTCCTATTAGAAACACTTATTACACAAAAATTGAATTTTTCTAAGCCTTCAAAAAGCTAACTAATGAAATACTATAACCTTAATGCAATTTAGAGCAAAGTCTATATGATAAAATTTGTGTAATGTTTTATGATTTTCTTATAGATGTGTATCTATTTGTATCCTTCATACAAAGCCTTCTTTCTATTATGAACTTCTACAAAAAGGACTAGTTTAGCACTCGAAAGATTAATTCAAATCTCTTAATCTTTATTTGAGTTGGTAATACCGAAAATATGACAATTATTTCTCCTTTATATTTGGCCACTTCGACATTTAAATATCTTGATATTTTAGATAACTCTCAACCGCCAATTCTTGATCAATAAAGAGGATAAGAATTAGTTGCACTTGGTTCCACAAAATCTAGCTAACTTTTGAAATATCTTCTAACTCCAGCTTTCAAATAGTTTATTCATCTTTCCCTATGGAATTAGATAGTATGTTTTCCAAATACATCAGTTAAGTGGAGTTAAGCCTTAACCTGCAAGAAGATAAACAAAATATCTGTGAATTATTAGGTTTTAGCTCAAACTATAGTTCTTTTATCATAGCTTCTAAGTTAGCTTTTCGGTCTTATTGTTCTTCACTTTTTACTTGTAGAAGATCTTCTAAGTTTTTCTAGCATATACAGTTTTTAAACTATTTTTTGTCCAATCTTCTAAATAATCTTCTAATATGTTTAAGAACATCTTTTTCAACTTTATTTGACTCCTTCGAAAAATGCTTTTAGCTCGTTTCTTTAATCATGATGAGCTTCTAAGTCTCCTTCTAACTGTAGTCAATAGACTGTAACAACTTCTAACTTTCCTTCTAACTTTTATCCTAAAAACATTAATTCAAAAACTTGATTAAATAACTTTAATGTTTATTGTCATCAAAACATGTTACTTAAAAGAACTTAAAATGTTATATGTGTTAAATTTTAATTTTAAGTACTTTTAGTATTATATCTAATGACAAAGTAATAAAATATGGTTTAAAAGCATATTTTTGTAAAAAAAAAATAAGGCTAAAGGTCTAGTTTCATAGATAGGTTGATTAAATGCATATGAAGAACATATAAGATGTCGACTTAAGATTTATCCTAATTATTATTCCATTCAACATAATAGTTAAGTTATATACATCAGACATTTTACAATATTATATATATATATATATTGACATATATATAGTTGTAATAGAGGGTATAACCGTATTGTAACCTTGCTACCTCTTAGCACAAGAGCTACTTAGAAGACTTATGCACCAAGTGAGAATAGGTTAGGCCAAAGATTGTCTATAAGTTACCCTAAAGAGTCCTCTCAAGTACCCTCTTGCCTAACCTTATGGAGATTTCCTCTCCTAATATGTAGTTGAGCTGAGGTCAGAAAAATGGTAACTTGTCACTTCTCTTAGAGACTAGTGTTTCGTGAAAGACCCAATTTGTTCTTAGAATAATGCAATGTATGTCTCACTAAAAATTTCAGCCAAGCAATTTCTGTAAATAATTGTTGATTCAAAGCAATTTCATAGAGACTTACTAAAAGTGCAAGATGTAGATAAAGTATAATACATTACATATGTTACTCTCAAGCACTCATTTATTAAGCAACGTTAAAACTATATTGTAAAGCAATATATACAATAGGAAAGAAAGAAATAAATTCATTTTAATTCATGTTCATTAAAAACAACTATTTTATGGGGTTAGTTATAGGTAAAAAATCCTTGACTTATTAAGGAAATACCATGGATTCAAAAGATAAGAAAATGGATTACAAAATAAACCATAATAACTTTCCTAAATAGATGAAAATCTTTGTTAAAATTATAACTTATGAAAAATCGCAAGTTGACCTAAAAAAATGTGTCTAATAGGAAAAGTAGTTTACATTAGGTTGTAGTAGAATCATATCAATCTTTTTTTATATATTATGAGTCACATAACTTCTTGTACACGAAAATTTATAATCTATCAAATTTGTTCAATCTATAAGGCTTAGAATCAAGTTTATACCGCTGATCTTAGACCCCCTCTAATTTAAGTGTGGGCTTCTAACTATTCTAATTCTAACCCCTTCTGCTTTTGGTTGCTTCTTCTAATTCCTTACTTTTGAATGCTTTTACTTTTGATCCTTAGCTTTTGAATGATTTTGCTTTTGATATTTCTAGCTAGCTTCTAATTCTTCTAATTACAAAGTTCATTTAAATTTTTATTGCTTCAAATGTTCCATAAGTTGGAACCGTACTCTTTTGCATCATTGATTCCATAAATTCAAATGTATTTGATGCTTTCTTATAAATGTAAATTACTTTATACTTTCAAGGCATGTTTAGGCATAGAATTAATCATAATTGTGATTTAATTCTTAAGTTTTGGGTACTTAATTGTATAAGATATTGATTTTAGGTAAATCACAAGCAAGAGGATGAAATCTATACAAAAACAATAACTTTTAAGGCAATTATGGCCATAAGGAGAAGAAAACATTAAAGCAGTATCAAGATTTACTCAATCATGTCTGTGATAAAGAAGGAATAAAAAAACCAGCACTGATTATGCCCTCAATCAAAGGCGTAATTGAGGAAGTATTAACAATCCCCTTGTTAATCATGATTGTGATTGCATAGCAGGAAGGTAATTATGTGATCAGTCACCAGCATGATGAGATGTAGTTAAACGACAAGAAGTTTATGGCCTACATCACGGCTGTAATTGGTATAGAATTTTGTTTTCGAGACTATCACTCCTTAAGTAATAGGTATGACGAAAGAGGTACAACTGTTCTTTTCAACCTATTCACACGAATCGGTACGTAAGAAATGTTAGGTGAGGGCTTGAAGAGGTAGATTTGAGTTCTTTGATGGGAAGAATATAAATATACCACAACTTATGGAGAGAATAACAACATTAAGACATCAATTCACAAATTAACACCTAATTATCCACATTTATACCATTGTATTCCCATTTATAGTAAAGTTTATTTAAGTATTGTATCATACATTTCTTGGAATGAATCGGGAGGGATGATGAGATTCATTGTTTGTATGTAGTAAAGATTTCGACAATGAATTTCTAACAGGGTTGTATTTCTTACTTGTCTCATGTTAATTTTATCGTCACCTCTGCATTGTATTAATATGCTTTGTTATTTCATCATCTATGAGTAATACGTTAGGACTTACTACATCACTTACCATGATCAAGTGTATGGAATAGTAGTTTGTTGATAAATGTAAATTCCGATGAATTGCACTTGATTAATCTAAAGGACAGATTTTAATAGAATATGTCAAGAGACAACCCTGTTGAACATATCTAGTTTATTTGAACAACATACTCCTAATAATAGAGATTTTATTAAGAAAGTTGCTGCATCATTAGGAGAAACAATATATTAACATGACAATATTCCGATCCGAGTTAACTATTAATTAGAAAGATATTCCGATAGACATAATTAGGATTAGAAGTAAGTAGTTATAAGAAAAATGCTTACATACTATAATTATCCATAGATAACAAGTATTAGGAAAAAAAGTATTTTGGTAATATCATGTAATGTGGTGAAGTAAGTCTGCATATTAAGTGTGTTAGTAATTGTTTTTGTAACCATTGTGTTAGTGGCATTAGTTTTTGGATTAGTATAGTTTAGTCAACAATTTAGAATCTTAATAATTAATCATTCGATAAATTGGATTGCTGGATAATAGGAAGAATAATAAGTATTAGTGTTTAAATTTTTTTCCCAGTAGAGAAGACCTATACTCATCCGTGCTATAAAACGATAGATATACTTACCTATTGAACCAAGTTAAGCATAGAATATAGAAATTTAATTTGTAAAACTCAAAAACTCTATTTAGAGGTGATCACTTTCACTAACCAATGGGCATGGTAAAGGTTAGTATTGGATATCCCAATAAGTTAGTCTAAGAACTGTAGTATTTCCTCTTTTTCCTTTTTTTTTTCTCCTTGTATTTCTCAATTGGAACTTATGAATACCCAAAATCGAAATTAAATATTAAAATTGATAAACATATATTAATAAGATAGAAGTGAAGATATTTATATATTTATACATGTTCATGACACTATAAATGTATAACAATAATTTTTGCTGTTGAATAAATTGAAGAATTAAAATAATAAATAAAAATGTATGATTGTTATATTTGTGAAGAACACTTACATTATCTAAAAGATAAACCTAAAATTTATAAAGCAATTGAATTTAAAACTAACCACAAGATGAGAACCACTAAAGCATATCCTAAACACTATAAATATAATATGGAGCCTCTATGATAATTTACTCAAATAAGAAAACACTTGTTGTGATAGGAAGAAGAAACTCCACTCTACAATAGCACCATTTGGAAAAGTTTCAAACCCTAAATATTTGATTTCAATATGTGATCACAATTTAAAGTCTATAATCATTAATTGTAAAACATAATTACATTTGTTGTTGGGTGGTTTTTGGATAATTTCCTTCCTACAAAATACAAAGAACTAGAGGGTACCGCAGCTAGTCTGATGTGGCCACTTTGATATCTAAGTCAATAAATATGTTCTATAGAAGACAAAGTGAATAGTTGCATGGAAACAGATAGTTTTTACAATGCTTCTTCTCTATATTTATAGGCGTATGTTAGGTATCTAATGCAACAGTTAATCATATGATTATTAGGACAAGTAATGACCTCTCGATCAGGTACATTCCTAAAATGTAAGAATAGTAGCAGTTATGTAATATAACCATGCTAAACGATTACTGTTCACGCTACTTTTCTTAAATTTAAACCAAATACTGATCTATCTTAGTTGTCGTTAGCCAAGAAGTGAGTTACTTGGCCTGTCAATAGCCAAGTGACTAAGTGAATGTAATGGATGAAATCCATCTATCAATAACATCCATAAATCTTAAGGATCCTAAATCAATAGCAACATCTAATGAAATCCCTAATTTTGTCAAATCCTATAAAAAGCTTTTATAAATTTTAGGAAAGCTTAATAGATTAACAAAATATTAATAAAAAAATATATGTAGTATTTGCATAGTGCAATTTCCTTAAAAAGAAAAAAGCTCTCCTTTGATCTAAAACTTTGCATAAATATTAGAATTTAGAATATATAACAATAAGATGTTTAATCACTTATGATAAATTGATGAACTTATGATAAATTGATGAAACTATCTCATAAGATTAAAATATGAACTTACAATCTTAAATTAGGTACATATAACCTTGTACAAAGGTACATAGGTATACAAATATTACCCTATTTGACCTAAATAGACTTATTCATTGGAGTATCTAGGCAACTTAGTTGAAAACTTGGTTGGCCAAATTTCAAACTCGATCAATCAAGTTAGTTGAGATGATACCTAGTCAACTATTTCTCTAATCTATCCAACCTAATTTCTTCATTCTTTACATATGTATTGTTTAAAATAATTCTGAATTCATTGGAGAACTCTAAGGAACTTAAGGTATTCATTAAATTATAGGATATGTTGGAAAAATAATGATCAACATATTAAAATCACAAAAGAACACAGCTATGTGAGTAACTAAGGAATGGATCCTCTAAAGTTTCTTTTTTTTTTTTTCTAAAGTTCCCTAAAATTACAAATCAATCCCAATCCAAGCAACTATTATGCTTGTTTGTGCCATGTCCATGCTAAGCCAAGTTAATAAATTTCATGTATATACCTAGATATTAACTTAATATTGTATGGTGGTTGTACTTGTGATTAAGTTGCAATCAAGTGGTCATACACTAGTTGCTTATTGCCTATTGAGGCTCTAGTGGTTAGGATGTAGTAACTGATAGATTAGGCACTAACCTACTAAAGAAGGTAAGTGGACCATCAATATGATTAATAGCTCTAGTATAGTTCAAATTTATTAAAGAGAAGCTAGTAACAGATGGCACTGATAGTATGAGAACCTATTGTAGATGATAAAATGAACTTTTTTTTTTTTTAATGGTTGATACAAGTGATGAAACTAATATGAAACAAGTTATTTTTAGATTTTAGGTATAAATCTATAAATTTGTTCAATATTATTTCTTTGATCTTTGAATCTTTAAATCTTTGGTTTTGCCCTCAAGATGCTCGGGTTATTTGTGCTTGCTACCATTTTTTGCAAATAATAACCCTTTATACAGTGTTTCTAATATTTAATAATCATTAAGCTGGATGTGGTATAGCATGTTTGTGTCTATAGTAGATTAGTTAACTTCTTCGGGATACTTGCTCCCTCCTCTTTTTAGGAACTTGTTTTTGAGGAAAGTTTAAGGACTATTAATAATAAGATTAGAGAGCGTAGGATATGAGAAACCTTACCAGGCAATAAGGGCGCATGGAGGACTAATTATAATCATGCCTTTCAAGTTTGATGACAAACGAGATATAACTTGAAATATAAAGGCAAGTGAGCCAAATTTGTTTATAAGTCATTGAATTTGGCTTGATATTTATTTAAGTTTGAGTCCATAGCATTTAAATTGAGTTTGAACTTGACTTATTTAATTTGTTTAATGACTTAAGTTTAAGTTTCATGATGTTTAACTCGACTAATTTGTTAATCTAGTTAAGTAACAATCATATTTAACTACTAGATGAGTTTAAGTTAAAAGTTTGAAATATTAAAAATTATTTTAACTACAAAATAATATTCTATTAATGAATATTGTCTAAAGTAATTTAGACAACATCAGCAGCGTGTCACTTGAATTTGAGCTTAAGCTTCAAGCTCATATTTTCAAAATTTTGGCTTGAATTTAATTTTGAATTAATATTATATATATTGTCTGAACTTTAACTTATTTACACCTTTAATTCGAATAGTAAATGAAAATTTCATTTCGTAAAGCTCCTGGTTTGCTTGCTGCGAAACTAGCTTTATGCGTCCGAAATTCCCAATCTGATGGCCCACCAAGTCATATCCAGATTATTCTCTTTTTTTGGTTGTAATATATTCTTTGAACAGACAACATTACGTAAATTGATAAATCCTTGTAGGCTCTCTAGCTGTCCGAAGAAGTCTTACTAACACCTTACGTCACGGAATATATTTGTGAGGTTTCTTTTGCTTCTTTAAGCATAAATTGGGCTTGCGCTTGCTTTCCTTAGCTAATCGTACAGTCAATATTACTGATTACACTAAAGAAGCTGTTTAATCGCATTGGTGTAGGGAGTTCCGAGACAAAGTTTTCTTTGGCCATGGATCCACCACCTCTCATATTGGGGCAAAAAAGTATAAGGAAAAAGGTAAAAAAAACACTTGTTACACGTTACAAATGGATAGGATAATTATCTTGTGAAATCGATCCGAACCAAATTGAATTAGAATTTAATATATATTTTTCGGTTTTAATTTTAATTTAGTTCATAGTTTAATTTGAAGATAGTTTAAATGATTTATGATTCTATTTAGGTGAACAAATTAAAATCAACAGTTTCTTTTCAAAAAGCAATCAATATTTTTTTAATTTTAGGCCTTATTAATTAAAGTTTTGAATGGTTTGACCCTTCAACCAAGCCAAAATAAACCAAATCAAAGGATAAATTCCTTAAAAATAGGACATCAAGCGTTGATTCCTACGTTAATTGTTTTTCCACTCATCACAATAATAACCTTAGGAAAAAACTAACAGAAAATCTGAACTTAGGTTAAAAATAATAATACTACCTATATGAAATCAATAATTTAGTATTAGTTATAAATAATGAAACATAATAATTAATAAAAAAATATCTTATCTCTTTTGTGCTTCGCTTTTTTTTTTTTAACCCTAACCCTACGTTTTTCTTTCTCTTACGGTCTTACATTCTGTATGACTCTCTTCTCTCACCTTTATTCTCTCTCTTAGTTAGTCAGCTACATTCCTCAATTCCCACCCAACTTCTTTTTGTTAATCGTATATTAATTTAATGTAAAAAGAAATTGATTTAATCTTGAATAACCATATGCCTTTTGCTTTATTTTTATTATATACCCATAAACCAATTTAATTTAATTTTTTTTATTAGTTAGTTGGCTTAGGTTTTTAACAAGTTTTAGAAAACCTTATTAGGACGGATTTTGAAAATAAGGTAAAAACCATATGGAATACCCTATAGGGTTTTGAGAAGTCCTATAGAGTATCAAGTTGAGTTCGGACTTTACAAAACCCATTCTAAGGCTATCCTAATGGTACCCTAGGGTGAGCTATAAGTAGGGCTTTACATCTTGCCTTTATTATACCCTTTCCCCTTATTCAATATCCAAAACTATAAATAGTTATTCAATCTTTGAATCAATTTTCTCCTCCTAAAATACCTTCGATAAAGCTAATAAAATGGCAATGTAATATTTGACATTCACAAACTAAGGGCCAAATAAACTCAACTCACGACAACTCAAGAGACCTAGGCCTTGAGCAAGGACAGCGGGTTGTGAATAAGCCAATTAACTGAAGACCTCGGTCTAGACTGGCCAAGACTCCAGCTCTTGAACCATGAATACCATAAATGGTAGTCCAAGTTGGATTGCAGGGACTTTAAATACCCATTTAAGTATTATGGTACTCAAAGGTGAGCTTACATATTTAAGAGAGATTCATATCTAAAAAAGATACTCCCTATGAGTCCTACAAATAGGGAGAAGCCCAATAGGTAAGACACTTTACACACACATGCAACATCTTGATCTTGTTCCTCCAATAATCCCGTAGCCTTGCTAATTAAAGTATCAAAATAGCCACATCAAACAACTCTCTAACGCCAACTCACTATGCTTTTTTTTTGCAAGATCAAGGCCACTTCTTAGGCCCAAGGCAAAATCTCTATCGACAAAATTGAGATGACATCATGTTCATAACGTATTAAAGTTTGATTCCATTCCTTAGTAATATGCAGATTTATTCTATTTAGTAAAATGAATGGGCAATTCAGTTATATATGATTCAAGAATGTGAAATGAATTAACATGATAATAAAATAAGTTGAATATTATATAGAAAATGTAAAATGATTTTATGATTTTTGTATAGGCTTCTTGGACTTTCGAAACTACTTTAATCATGCTTTTGGAAATGGAATATTATTTATTGAAAAGATATTTTGTTTTGATCTTTTATTATAAAAATCGTTTTCTGAAAAAAGAGATCGCTAATATATCATGAATATATGTGTTTATATGTAAATATATCATGCCGCAAACTAGGACAGGTAGAATTTCCCCTATAAGCTATCCCATTCCATACGTAACAACCACTTTGTATGTCAAAGTCATAGAGCCCTAATTCATCATTGATTTTAAATATTTTACAAAAATGGATATAGAAGTAAATACTTACACATATTAAAATATAATCTATTTAGAAAATATGGAGCATCTTTGTATCCACTATGAAGCTTGACAATCACAGAGAATCAGAATTTCTTGTCAAATAATAAAATAGGTAGTAACCACATCGTTGTGGATTTAGGAGACCGTAATAAAACCTATTAAATTCTAGCTTGCGAAATTGATTTTATTCTGAACGACTTATACTTTTATCGTGGTTATTGATCTTACTACTATTATTGGAGGACATTTGAGGTGATAGTCGTTCACTTAGGATCTTGACCCATCCCATGTAACATTAACCTGCAAAAAGACTGTAAGAGAATAAGCTAAAGTATAATGTGCTTCGTAAGGTAGAAAATTTGTTTTATGCCATGACACAACATTAATTAGGATTATTCAAATTAAGTGCAATTCATGAACACGTAGAATGTCATTTACACATTGTTATCCCTTTGATGCAGAAGGAAAAACAAAAAAAAAAACAAAAAGTTCACCGTAATGTGAGTTTAAGGAGTTACATTCCCAAGATGCCAACAACTAATACCAAATTAAGGCTAGTTTGATGGAGACACTTTAGCTTCTCTCAAATACCATATTGGGCTCATTCTTAACCCCAGCGATTTTTTCTCTACGGTGCGTAGTTTAGCTAAGGTCAAGAAAAAATGACCTGTCATCTCTCCTAGAGGCTGTGAGATGCAATGTACGTCTCACTAGAGAATTTTAGCCTTACAAATTAATTATTGGTGCAAGGCAATTTCATAGATACTTACCAAGTACGCAAGTACGCAAGATGTAGATACAATATTATATACCAAACACAATACTCTCATATATTCATTCATCAAATAAGGTTAGATACATCCATCATATACACACAATAACTTTGCATACAAGTAAGCGTAAACATAGTTCAATTTGGTACGGTTTACCCCTTTTATCGTACTAAACCTTATATCATGATTCCCTTTTCTTTTTTTATAAATAAATCAAACCAAATAAAAAAAAATTTCGAACCTACAAAATGGTTTTGATCCGATCTAGTTCACAATTCAAAACTTTTTTTTTATAAAATATAAAAATTCAAGAATTGTACTCTCATGCAACTTTTGTGGATGATGCTAAGATAACATTCAAGAATTACACCATCATTTTCTAATTCTGCTACTAGTTGTTCTAAATTGAATAGAGTTGTCTTGTTTCCCACAATACCTTGTATTGTGTACCTATTGTTGACAATAGATTCTTATTAAGATGCTTGACAAATTGCCCACGTGTTCTAAGTTTGAAGTCACCTTAAGCTAAGTGACCATACTTCTATCCAATCATCATGACAGCATGTGATCGGGCAATAACAATAAGTCGATATTGAAATTGCCAACCTGTCCCTAAAGCTTTGCCAACTCGAAGTAACCCTACTAGAGAGTTTCCATAGGGAAGCATCATTAAAGCCTAGCCAACGAAGTTCAATTATTCAAATATTAGGACAAAGATGTGAACAATTCAATGGTTACCCTTATTGATAACTGCTAAATTGCTCCTTGTCTCAACATTTAACATGTGCTTCGATTCACAGAGCGCTATGTACCTAAAGCAGTTTAATCGCTACCTCAATACAATTATTAGACATGCTCTATATACTTAAAGACAATTGACCTTAGGACTCTGGTCACTCCAATATCTTGCTCTTCTTTCTTTAACACAAAAACACTCTCTAAGTTTACGGACTTTAGCATTGGAATGACAATGTTAGATAGCCTCAATACCCCCCAAAACATATTGTATACTATTTTATAGGCCTAAACACTTACCTAAAGTTTACCAATAACACATATGTCAATTCCATCCTCAAGTAAAACCAATAAGAGTTGTTTTCCATTTTTGACATTTCTTAACCTGAAACATTGGATTATAGGATTGTAATTATGTATTTTCAATAAAAAATTTTTCGTTGAACATTTAAAACTACTCTTAAAAAACATCCACTTTTTTACTAAAAGAGCATGAATCTATCAAGAATGATATTGGTCATAGTTTGCATACTAGCCAAGTAAAATTGATAGAACCTCTAGTATACATACATATAAGGAATTCATGTAATTGGACCAAATATTTTGGATAAACAAATGCTAGAATACTTGCATGCTGACTTTCTATAGCATACAATCAAGCTAGCAACTTTTTTTTTTTTTTAATTTTAACTAGTTGGATTTGGTTGTCCATAATTTGAATCATAAACTAGTTGCACTTAATAAAAACTGAACCATTAATCGAAATTGTTGCAAAAAAAAATCGATTTTTCAATTCAATTTAGTGTGTGGTTCATGATTTTATTTGCCTAATCCTACTTATAAGTATACAAGCAAAAATGCTTATTGTTGCTAGAAGACTTGTCCACTAGCATTTAAGTAAACCGACTTGCCTAGCTTCTTACTTAACTTTCATAAGAGTTCCCCATTACTTAAGACTTAGCCTAGGGTCTTTACCTAAATATTGTAAGGTTTTAGATGCCATCTAAGATATGCAAGACTTATGATAAGGTAACTATCACCTTTTGTTTTTATTATATTCAATATTGATAGAATATATATATATATAAATTATGGTTAGTTTGATACATGTGACAATTCTAGCTTATAATGGAGCAATGTTTCACACCATTAGTACTAATTATGTTATAACACATAAGTAACATGTTATAAGGATAATAGGTAGTGTATGGTAAGTTTTAAATATTATATTTATTCTTGTTATAACTATTGTATTTACTACATTAGACACATTATAAGTGCTAATCATGTATAAAAATCTAAACCTATAAACTAATCCATTTAAGAAACATATTTCATATTCAGGTTAGATCTGTTTATCAATAAAAAAGTTGTAACTAAATTTATGAAATAGTTACAAGTACATAGGAAAGGTGACGATTACAAAGTTAACATTTACAAATAAAAATGATAGTTTAAAAATTAAATAAAAAAATTATATGCTAATAAAAGTTTCATCATATATGGTCCTTATAACAAATTGTAACATAGATTGGTTACATAACATTATAGTATTATGGTCTTTTTCCTTTTCTTTTAAGTCAATGACAAAAATACCTAGAAATGTAATAAGAAATCTACGTGTTAAAAACTTAACTACACTCAAGCCACTTTACTAAAGATCAACTCCTTATATTAAAGATGGAAAACTTTTACCATTAAGGGACTATGGATTACCATTTGGTAATAATTGCTCAAAAGGGTATTTTGACTAATTGTTTACTCATTTATACTTTAATGTTGACAAATTAGCTATACTTGGGTCATATTATTTGAAAATTAACATTTTTTTTTATCATAGAAGCTTCTTTTTACCATACTTAGGTAGAGATAATGGTAAAATTAGGCTAAGGTTGTTGACAATTTTACTTAACTTATCTACAATATAGATGACCCCAACAACAATAAAAAAAAAACAACCATCAACAATAAAACAACATATGGCAACTTATTAATAGAATCATTGCATTACACCAAGAGCAATTTCAAGCCCTTGTTGTAAAGATGACCTAACAACAATAAAAAGTGGTCATCAATAGTAAACTATTAACCATCAACATTATAAGAACCTTGTAAACTATACATTATGTTTATTTTACACTTTACACTTGTCATTTGTACATTGGTTTGTGTGTCTTACCATCATTGGCTAAATAGTATAGATAGTTAGTTGTTAGTTTTTAGTTTTACTGCCTTACTTTGTATATAAACATTAGAACTATCAGTATTGAAGAGATTCTATTTTTTGATTCACTCTTTGACTACTTCTTTACAAAGCTTTGATGATATCAGAACAATAGGCACTCTCAACAAAGTCTTCTATTCCATTAACTTATATTCTTTGTTGAGATTTGTGTGTAAGAATTGCTAAGGTTTTATTAAATCATAAATAGTCAAATTATTACACTTATTGCTAAACAAGGAGAAATGAATTCCTCTAATCCTTTACATTTTGACCTTTAATAATCCATCTATGGTGATTGAAAACATTATTTTTAATGGAGTTAACTTCCTTACTTAGAGTCAAGTAATAAAAATAGGATTGGAAACAAAATTGAAAATAGGTTTTATAGAAGATACTATTATGAAGCTTAGAGATAATTCTCCTAATCTAGTTAAATAGAGAAGAAATGATTACATGGTTAAATGTTTGGTTATTAAACTCCATGACTAGTGAAATTGCACAAAATTACTTGCATTCGAAATTAGCCATTGATCTTTAGACTAAAGTGAATGAACAATATGGTAAAGGAATGGACTTCTAATATATCAACTTCAATATGAAATATCGAACTTGAAATAAGGAAATCAACTAATAGGCTTGTACTACAACAAGTTTAAAAGGTGTTTGGATGAGCTACAAGTGTTACATGGTTATTCGAGTTGTGGATGTGTTTGAATAAGCTACTATACTTGTGACTTATTACAGAGAATTACTTTGTTTGAGGGAGAGAGTAGATTAATGTAATTTTTTATGGGTTTGAATGATAGATTTGAAGTTGTGCATACTCAACTCTTACTTATTGTAGATAAGGCATTGTACTTAGTGCAATGATTGAGTAGCAAATATAATCATTGGAACTAATATTGTTGAACTTGATAATTCGGTCTATGCTGTCAACAGTGGGAAAGAAAGCTAGGACATTCATCTAGGAAAGGAAAAGAAAGAAATGTTTAAGGACATAAAGGCTTTTGTAGGTATTGGAAGAGAAAATGTCTTTCAACGGACAATTATTTCCAAATTATCAAGCATCTTGATTGGTATAAAGGAAAATGTATTAAAAAAGGATTAGTCCATTCAACAGCCAAAGTAAAGTCTAGAGTTGTAGACTTCCATGCTCATGAAACCCCTTTTGACAATTTCTTTGATGTTATAGTAGACAATACATATGCTAATCATTGTTTGGATCCTCAAATGCTTCAAAATGTATGTAATAAAGTATATAAGATGATGAAGGGAAAGGAGCAAGTTGAAGGATCAAGTTCTATAGTAAATGCTATCTATTGTGTAAGTGATTCCACTTCTTTGTCTATCTCTTTTAATAATAATTTGTGCTTTGGGTTGTTGACTCATGTGTCATGAACCATATGACCTCTTACAAGATATTTGCTCTTCAATTTTATAACACTAGTCAAGCCAAATACTATGCATTTACTTAATGGATCTTGCAAAGTAGTTTATTGGATAGGTTCTATGATTATTAATACACACCTTACCTTATATCATGTCCTTTATGTACTTGTATTTACTCATAGCCTTTTTATCCATACATAAAGCACTTTTAGACTATCATTTGGTTGTAACAATTGATGCTAATAACTTAAAATTTCAAGAGCAGAAAATTAACTAAATTGTAGCCATTGCTCGATCAATAAATTTGTTATACATTTTGAAGCAAGAAGCAATAGTTTGCTTTAAGAATAGTGATTGACTTGTATAACAGTCAGTTTCCTCTATTACTTCTTTCCTTTGTAATAAACTTGATCTTTTGCATTTGTTTCATATAAGGTTGGGTCATACTTCCTTATCCAAACTTCAACATGTAAACACTTTTAGGTTTGTTGTTATATCTCTTTTTCTTTGTAAAACTTATGAAAATTCTCAATTTCATCATCTGCATTTTTCTAGAATTGAGCATCATTCTACTGCTTTGGTTCATCTTTTACGCATTGATGTTTAGGGACCTTATTGAGTTTCTTCAATTTCTAGTGCATCTTATTTTCTTACATTGTAAATGATTACTCTCAAAGTGCATGGACATAGCTGGTGTACAATAAATGCCAAGTGACAGGTATTCTTCACAACTTCTTTAAGTATATAAGCAATCATTTTTCTATTTTACCAAAGTTTGTTAGGTTGGATAATGGTGCTTTGTTTCTTTCCCATTCACATCAAATACTTTTTCATTCCTTAGGAATTATACACTAACACACTACCATTTATGCATCTCAACAAAATAGCCAAGTTAAGTATAAACATAAGCATATCCTTGACATTAGCTAAGCCTTACAACTTTATGCAAGTTTACTAAATCATCTTGAGGAGAGTGTATGTTAACAGCCACCTATCTCATAAATAGAATTTCAATGCCTATTTTGAATTGAAAGACACCTTATGAAGTTTTATTTATGAAGAAGTCGTCTTTAGATCACTTACATGTTATGGGGTGCTTGTGTTTCATTGCTAAAATGCTTAGATCAACTAATAAGTTTGATACTTATGGTGTTAAAAGTGTCTTTGTCGACTATTCCAATGATTGTAAAGGTTACAAAGTGTTTGATCTTAAGTCAATAAGGATTCGTATTAGTCAAGAAGTGACCTTTTACAAGAAGATATTTCCTTTCGCCTTGATTTCTAATATATTAGCACCAAGTCCATCTTCGTCCAGTTCCTCAACATACTGCTCTATTTATTGATGAATTTGCTCTTATTATTGCTCCTTTTAGTAACACACATTCTATTCCTGTGATGCCTTTAGATAATGTAGTTTCTATTGATAGTCATACTATTGTTATTCTTAAGCTTATTACTATATATTGATCATCACAAGTCTTTAAGCTACCAGCATAGTTGTCTGACTGTGCTTGCATTTTGGCCATTGATGCTACTTCATTTGGTTCATGTCTTACAACTCATCCTCTCCCTTTCTTTTCCATTACTACCTTTTCCAAATAACCCTTAGACTTTGTTTAGTCCATGGCATTAGTACTAACAATTAAGGAACTGTATTGTTATTCACAAGTGGCTAACAATAAAGATTGGGTTTTTGCTATGAATAAAGAATTAGAAAACCTAGAGCAAAATGATACTTAGGAGTTAACTATTGTACCTAAAGGAAAAAAGGCCATTGGGTGTAATTATATATATAAAATTAAATATCAACTCAATGATAGTATTGAGTACTATAGGGCGAGGTTGGTAGCTAAAGGATATACTTAAGTTAAGGGTATTGACTATCATAACACATTTTCCCCAATTACAAAATTAAGTACTATTCGGTTGTTACTTACTATAGCTTCAATTAGAAATTAGCCTCTTTTTTCAATTAAACATCAACAATGCCTTCTTACATGGTTTTTTTGAGAAAGATATCTATATGGTACCACTTTAAGGATATAATAAAGCACAACCCTAGTAAGTTTGTAAGCTCTAAAGATCTTTATATGGGCTTAAACAAGGTTATAGCTAATGAAACATTGAGATTAGTTACTTCATTATTAGATATGGATTTCTTCAATTCAAAAGTTTCTTTGTTTACATGACATGTTGTCAATGATTTTCTTGTTGTGTTGTTGTATGTAGATAATCTTCTTAATACTGGGACTATTGTTGATTCTATTTCCTAATTTAAGCCTTCTCTCCATTTAGCTTTTATAATAAAAAATCTTGAGGAGGCTTGTTTCTTTTTAGGCCTTGAATTATGTTATACTAAAAATGGTATTATGGTTAATCAACACAAGTTTGTTATGGATGTATTAAATGATACATGCATGAGTACTTGTAGGCCAACTGAGATTCCCTTGCTTACTAGTCAAAATCATTTTAATGATGATAGTCCATTGCTTGATGATCTTTTACCATACTAGTGCTTGATAGTGTAGCTATTGTACTTAACTCTTATTTACCCTAATTTAACTTATTCGGTTCACCATCTTAGCCAATTTCTTTCTTACCCATGTGTTGTTCATATGAATGCAGCATTTCATGTGTTTATGATAGTTGAATAGGTTTATTGTAGTGATACAAATTAAGGCTCATCAATGTTGGATTGCAAATCTATTTTATGTTTTTGTATTCTTTATGGTAGTTCTCTTATTTCTCAAAAGATTGAGAAGCAAAATACAGTTAACACTTCCACCACCAAAGCTTAATATAGGAAAATGGATACTTGTCTTAAAAGAGTTACTTTAGTTTACTTATCTTTTGTAGAATTTGTTTACTTCAGTTGATTTGCTAGTTCCCTTATATTGTGATAATAAATCAACATTGCAACTTGCTACTAATCCTTATTATTACAGCCACACTAAGCAAGGTAGTGTTGACATGCACTTTATTAGAGATCATATTGCTAAGGGATTGCTCTCACTAAGTTACACTGCTACACATGCTCAACTTGATCAATTAACAAAATAAGTCACTATTGCCGAGTTGTTGGGTTTTGTTTTATTTTTCCTTATCTAAGTTGGGCCTTTAAGAAACTCCACCTTAAAGAGGGGAAAGGAAGGTAATGTACCAAGGGAGTGTTTTGATTCAATTATACATTGTATTTATTTTACACTTATCATTTGTAAATTGGTCCATGTGTCTTTTTTTCATTAGTTAGACAATTAGTTCTTAATTTTTTTGCCTTACTTTGTATATAAACATCAAAACTATCAATATTAAAGAGATTCTATTCTTTGATTTACTCTTTAACTAGTTCTTCATGAAGCTCTCATGGTTACTAAATGAATGGATTAAGCATTCGCATCTAGCTATTTTATAAACCTAAATGATAAAAAATAATTGTATTGTGTTTTTCTTTAGCCAAAGAATTATATTCATATTTCAAGCAAATTTTTTTACCATTATGATGTCATAGTTGTCACATTATATATATGTGATATGTATGAAACATATATGTACTTATATGGTTGTTTAAGTATATAAAAATATCATAGTTTCTATAAGTATACAAATATATCATAATATAATATATCATTATGTTATAAGATTACACAAAATGCATAATATGTTGAATATGTGTGTTATGGATAAAATTGGTAAATATTATATGCTAATAGTACTATAGAATTTCACATTTCTATTATATAATGATACCATACATGACATTATATTTGTAATATTATATTATTTATTGTTATAATATGATATTTGCTATTGTGAGATTTTAATCATAGAATATAGATATTTATAATCATATAGCATTGCATTATAACATTGCACACATATGTATAGTATTTTAAATAAACATAGATACTAATTGGTAAATATTATATGATAATTGTACTATAGAATTATATTTGTATCGTAGTATTAAATAATTTTTAACATATAATATTCAACAATTATTATCCATACCATATGTATTTAACATTTTATGTATTTATGTGTAATAATATATCATTCTACATATCTTTATTCTATATTCAAATTTTCTAATATAGTATATAATATAATGGAATTCACATCTTTTTTGGTTTTTAGCTTAGAAATATTTTATATCGTATAGTGCATAGATAATAATATATATGTATGGATTATATATGAATCAATATATCTATCTAGAATGATATAGTAAATATATAGACAATATACAAATTATATATGTCAGGACCCTAAAGGGGGCTTAGTAGGATTACCTAAAATTTCCACAACATGTGTGCACCCATGCTATGAAAACCGCCTTACAAGTTAGAGATTGCAAGACTCTAAATGATTAATCACTAAGGTTACTGATTTTTGAGTAATCAATTTACTATAGAATACAAATATAAATAACTATGGGTATCCAATATCCCACAGTTTCTCAGAACCGTAGAGAATCGGTATCCCCTACCAAATAATAAGACAGGATATACTAACATTATAGTAAGGTTTAATAAATAAATATTTTCTACAAAGGATGTCTATGTATCATCTAAAAAGTACTCAACTACTTCTAATACTAATGTACATATCTTCATCTCGTAATCAACACTCGAGACATATCCCAATCCCATCGTATGTAAACCTGCAAAGGAAACTAAGGAGGAATGAGCATAAAACAGCTCAGTGAGTTCATTCCTCACCACTACCGGTCAAGCAAGTTTTCACACATTATTATCACACATGCAAGCAAGCTATCTACATACATAATGAATGCAGGCGTGATGAATGCAAGCAACACATCCATAGGAGTCTGGAACTATGGAAGGTGTAGAATTACGTCATCTACACTTCGATTATCCCCTGTACTTACCTGCACAGGGCACCTCAGCTTACCCGCATGAAGCTACCTAGGGGCACCACCCCACTAGGCAAAACTCAACTATTACCCTAGCCGAGAAAAGAGTTTCAATCCAAATAGGAGGAGTCCAGACTAGGACTATCCACCCTCTAAGGCACCTTGGGCACAAACATGCGAGTCCTCTCGCAACTAAAATTTAACCAAGGCCTTACAGGCACAATAAAGCGAGTCCTCTCGCTATCAAGTAGAGAACCCATGCTAGCTTTGCCTTAACGTTTAAAATACTCTTTATGGCTCCTCAAGCCCTTATAGCGATCATGTAAAAATTTGTTCATGAATAGAAAAGCTTTTTTTTTTTTTTTCCAAAAATACTTTTCTTAAGATTTTTGCAAGGCTAGCACACTCCATTCATACCTTCACCAAGTCATAGACATACGACAAGTAGAACCGGTTATTTAGGCAGATATTTATATTTATCAATTTAAAAAGGTGATCACACGGATGTTAGCATACAAGTAGAACAGTCATTCAAACATACAAGCAATAGCAAACAGCAAAACATCATACAAGTAACACGCACAAGCAAGTAGCAGGTCATCAGAACTCTCTCACCTTGATTATTGCTCATTCTCCAAGCCTTTAGGGTTTCCAGGACTCGATATCAAATGCCTAAATCAAAATGGTAAAACTTATAAGTGTTCTGAGAATTCAGACTCCTTAGTTAACTAAAAGTCTATTGTAGTTTATCTAGTTTCCTCTAATATAACCCGAGTATAGTGTATATAAGGTTAACCTGAGTATAGTCTATATAGGGTTACCATACCTCATGAGATTAATAGTAACTATTTTCTTATATTAGTAAGGTATGAGTCTTCCTTTATGTATTTTGTAACTTTTTCGTTCTGATTTGGATATTTGCAAACTTATATTCGTTTTTCATCCTTTTCGGACGCACGTTCACACGGTGATGTCCTTTTTGGACGTTAAGACCCGTGTTTTATGATATGAACTAACTTTATTGAAATTTTATCTTATTGAAGTTTAATTATTCTCATTGCTTATGTTTATGTCCTAGTTTAGGGTTTAATAATTGAATTAGCTATTTGATTCATACACTTAGGAAATGTCACATTAGTGCTACTAATCCACATACTTGATTAAATTTAATTCAATCTAGGAAGTATATTAGGGTTTAAGGGATTTTCAACTTCTAAATACATATATATACCTATGTTATGTGCTTATGTAATCTTATTATTTCTTCTATTATAAACCTACGCTTACATCATCACTTATGTAATCACTTGATGATGTCATGGCTTATGTAATGTTTAGATGATGTCATGGCTTATGTAATCCATTTATTGCATGAAAATATATATGTCATTAAGTACTTATACATATACATATGTTATATACCTACCTACACTCATAATATACTAATATGTGTACTTATGTACTAATATATATACTAATACATATACCCATATACGCATACGGTGACATACGTATTTTTATACGTATTTTCGTATTCCTTATATAGCCCCTTAAGAAAGCATCACAATTTCATTCTTTTTGTATTTTAAGAGTATATTTGACATGATATATGTATGTATAGTTAGTATATACCTTAGTTTAGGTTATGTACATATTGTATACTTATGTACAAAGGTATTTATACTTCTATTCTTTTAGCATATCCTTTTATACATATACTTAAGGACATATGCACATGCATATCCTTCTTCTTCTTCATGATTCCTAGATTTCTACACTTAAAGAGGAGAACTTTGTGCTCTTTTTCTTCAAGATCATACTTTTCACATGCCTAATTGTCTAATCTACCTAATTAACTAACGAATGAAGACTAGAAAGCAACATAAAGTAACTTAAGTACATACCATTAGTTATGTTGAAATTATGAAAACAAAAGGAGAAGTTGTGAAAGTGAGAGAGGAAGAAGAAGCTCACGGCAAGAGGAAGAAGAAGCTCACAGCAAGAGGAAGTTGTTTTTGTTTTGTTTCTTTTGATTTGTTTTGTTTCTTTTCTTATTTGTTTTGCTTATGGAAGAAGGAGAATGGTGGGGTCTAGAAGGGGAGATGAATGGACGGCAATTTAAGAGGAGAAAGAAAAAGAAATGCTAAAGGAAAAGAAAAGAAAGGAAATCATGAGAAGAAGATATTTTCTTCAAATGAAAATGACACTTTTGTTGACTTTTCAATTGTTAACTTTAGTCAACATTTTGACCTTGGTCAACATATGTTGACTTGGTCAACTTTCAAAAAAATAAAGACCCTTTTGTGTACATAATGAACTAATTAGGAAAAATTTGGAGAAAGATTAAGGGAATGAAAGGAAATAAGAAATTTAGTGAATTGATTAATAAAAATAGATAATGAGATCTTCCATTAGGTATTTATATCCTATATACACCGTTTGGTAAGCTACTACATATAATTAAATTGGAAACTATCATTTAGGGTATTAAGGTTTACTACATTTAACTTAAGCCTCAACTAAACCTTTAACTCTATGTAATACTAACCTAGTTATATACTTAGAAGATGAATGTAATCTAGAATACAATATCTTAGTTTCTAAGGGGTCACTTAAGTATTCTAAATGTTTATGCATGATTAAGAGTTATCTTTAGTCGTTTACCAATGAAATGGCAAAATATGGAGGATATATTATCACTTAAGGTTTTAAGGTAAATTATGGTGAATTAGTGCTTTTGTATCCTTAAAGTTATAATTTTAGGGTTTTTATTACTTTAGGGCACAATCTCTAATGTTTTTCCACATTTAGGGTTTCATATATTCTTACGCGATTAAATCTTTGATTGTTATCTTAGGGTCTTGATGTGGTTCGAGGTTTTAGGGTCTTTGTATGTGGTTAGGGGTTTAATTGATGATTTAAGGTTTTTCGTATCCACTTTAGGTTTTGGATTGAGATTTTAATAGGTTTTAAATCTCATTAGCTCTTTTGAGTTTAGGAAATCATCTACAGTTTGGACGTTTGTTTCTATACTTAGGAAGCTAAATTCGCGGGGTTTACAATATATGATTTATATATAATATTGTTCTTATAATTTATCTGAATTATAAATCAATAATAAACAAAGTATGGCATATGGACAATAATATATAGATTATATGTATATAAATTTTATGTATGAATTATATATAAATTGTTATGCCCTGTCTCTTAAGGCCCTTTTTGTTTGGTATACAGGTGCTTAGGAGGCAGATTGTTATGCCATCCTCAAGTTGAGGATAAGGCTAATTGGAAACCAAACATAGTTCAGAATTTATAATAACAAGTAATTATAGATAATTGTAAAAACATCTTTTAGGATATAGAACATTAGGGCATCATAATACTCATGGCCATTAAGGTCTCATAAATCAAACATAAACTAATTAAGTCCATCAACGTTATTTTATAGTATAATAATATTCAATCCTTATACTTGATGTTCCCATCCCAACCTAGGCTCCAATGTTATCTCTATTTTCAGGTCCTAAGGTTAGAACAAAACTAACCCCTCAGTGTCAAGTCAAGTGAACAAAAAGTATACAATAAATAATGAATAGTAATAAGTGAATTCCAATTGACATTAAATATCAATGTCACAATAATTTTAGCAAATAGTAGCACTGATCATAACTGAGCTTATTGTAATTTACCAATTAATAGATGCTTATGTGTGCAATGTTATGCCATGAATGCACGTGAAATGTATTGGCTATCCTAATAGAACAAACAATGAGCGGCAATTAGCGATTCCCAAGCAAAATATTTAAGCAACACTTGGTGGCTCCTAAGCAAATTATTTGAACAACACATAGCTACCCCCGAGCAAAATATTTGAGCAGCACTTGGCAGCTTAGAACCGAACATGTAATTCTATATGCTAAAAATAACTGAGCCTTATACAACTTATGACTCGTAGGTCTCTTTATCCAAACCGAGCTTTCAATGCGACCCTTATGTCACCTTTTCTTGAATTGAGCTTTTAAATATGACCCTTAGGTCCTTAAATCAAAATCGAGCTTTATAAAATATGGCACTTAGGTCATTTTCATGTCATGCCATGAATGCATGTGATGTAAATCAATTAATGATAATCAAGTAACAATTTTCAAGCATGTGTGAGTTAATTTCAATAATAACCTAGCAATAACTACCCATAAGCAATGGCTGCAATTTAAAGTATGTGCCAATCAAAATACCAATCATTAATTTATAATAACTTTTCTTTCATTCACAATACATATAATACCACTCACAACACGAAAGATAATTCCAAGCTTAAGTCATTATATCTGAACTATATCTGCTACGTACTCTTACTAACAAATCACATGACAATTAGTCATCACAACAAATATTTATAAATTCATCAAGTCGTATGATTCACATTAGTGAAATCAAAATATCTTATTCAAAGAACAAGTTTCGTTTAATTTTAAGGCCAGTTCACATTATGACAAGTAAAAAAGGAGTGCTCACTATATACTCCTAGCATTTTCTATTATCATCCTTGAGATTGTTCATCGTATCTATGATGCCACCATGATATATATATATATATATATATATATATATATATACACATTAAGTAATGGAGTGAGATTTTAGAAATAAATTATTTAATTGAATTCTATTTGAGCCTTCTCATTTCATTATCAATTCCATTAATATTGTCATCTCACGTTTACAATCTTATATACATAAATTTTTCATTATCATTACGTTTAATACAAAATTTTCACAAGTAATAAACCTTAGCTACGAGTCACTTTCTAAAAATTATTTCCATACATTTTCTAAGAAGTAATTCATAAAATAATAAGTAATCTCAATTATTAATGCTTATTGAAAATTTATTTCTCATTAATAATATTTTCTCATCTTTATACATATATATTAATGGAGAAAAAGTATATATATATATATATATATATGTACAATGTTTTCTACATATACTTGTTTACATAACATCGTAGTAAAATGTATTCTTCAAAATATTAGTTACATGCCAATTTCTAAAATATATCTTATTTGAATATGTACAATTAAATATTTTTAGTTGCTTTATTAACTAAAAAATAAATAAATTAAAAAATTTTAATCTTAGGCTTTAGCCACAATGTAAAGAACCAAATTGACCCAAAGCAACCACACTAAGCCTATAATAGGATGCCAACCCACAAGGCTAGCCTCTTAAGTAGACTTTACACTAGCTTTTAATTTATAGAGGTCTTTTGCTTATTATATTTTCCATGTGGGATAAGCTATTTATAAATTTTTAGAAGAAAACATCGATACTTCTCTAGTGTACTTGCCTTTCTCTCTTTTTTTTTTATTTCTTATTTTTTTATGATTTTATAAGCCCCGTATAAAAATTACACATATAGGATAATTATGTCAACGGTTACTTGGTCATACAATCTTATAAAGAGGATTAAGTATGGGCAAAAATCCATGTGGGATATGAAAATAAAATCTGCACACTAGAATCTACACATTAGTGTATAATTTTTTATACACTTAAGCAACTATTGCCATCGAATTAGCCATGTTAATCATGATGGTTATTTAATAAAATGACTTGAAAGGATATTAGCTTATGACATGAATTTTTACCAAAATCTTTCACTTAAACATCATCAAATTGATGGTTGAATTTGGGGATCACATTGTTTCACACTCAAAATTACACCATATACATATATATATTTCAAATTTCAAGATGATAATTTGAGCTTTTTTAAGTGTGATCTTTTGATAAAGTTGATTCTAATTTATTCTATTGTTTCTTTAGTTTCATTTTCATTTATTTTTTACAAAGTTTCATTAGTAAAAATTGAAACTTTATTCAATTACAAATGCATACATTAAACTATTTTTGCAGAGTTAGAAAGAGAAACTTAAATTTTTACCATTAATTTCTTTATTACAAAATGGAAGTTGGGTTAAGTAATTGGCCAATATTTGTAGTTTTCTATGTGATGAATATATTAGTGGTGGTGGCTTGTCATTTGGTGATTGGAGGAGTGAGAAATCAATGCTCAAAGTAAAGGGTGTGGAGAGGCCAAATTGTAGGTTTTTATACTAGTGTTAGAGTCTTTACATAAAGTGGGGAACCTTGATTCTCTACATTAACAAAGGTCTCCCATGCCTAGAGGGGAGTGGTGCTAGTGGTTCTCTACGTGGTAGTTGTTGATGAAAGAAATCGAAGCTTAAAGTGGTTAGGTTGGAGAAGTGTTTTTGATACTTGGAAAAATTTCCAAGTGTTAAGGGGTTAGCCTAAGGGTCTCTCTTTGTGTACAATTTTCAAGAATATGGTGGTGACTACTCCTTGGTGGTGGTGTTGGTTTAAAAGTTGGGTTTGGGTAGTTTATGTAAGTGAGTTTAAGTTGTAGTTTAAATGAGTGAGTGATGAGTTAGATAAGATGAAAGTTGTAGCATCACTATGTTGATCTAGAAATGATAAAAGAAGAAAAAGAAGGAAGAGTAAGATGAATCCTACATTCCTTCTATTAAGTGCTCAAGACTTCTATATATATATATATATATATATATATATATATAAGACTTGAGTGAAGTTAATTGTCGATTAGATAAGTGTTGTAAGAAGAGGAAATTTGGGAATTAGATGGTGATTTATACTTGTTTTTCTGTGCCTAGGTTTTGGGGTGAGTTATTTCAAAATATTTGTCAATTTGACTTTATTATATGGATATAAGTCTTATGCATGATAAAATTATTTTTATATTGTATTTTAATGAAAAGTTATAAACAAGCTTAAAATTTATTATGTAATGAGAAAATATATTGAAGCTAATATTTTCATACCATTACTCCGTATTTTGAGACACCGATATTAATTCCTTTATTAGTTAGCTATTTAGTACTAAAAACATAATATTTTTTTAGCTTTGACTTTTACACTAAACTATGTATGATATTTGAATGCTATAACTTATAAAAATATATATATTTCTTTGTTTATTTTATTTTTTTAATTCCAAAATGTTTTATTTTAGTATTAATATATATTTTTAACGAACTTGATTCATCTCTAAAATTTATTTGACTAATTATCTATAAAATATAAGGTTCAAAATTTTAAATTTCCACTCATAATAACTTCAATCATATTCTAGTATATTATTTATAACGGGACATTACATAAATTATACCTAAATGCAAATCAAACATTATAGTTCTTGTGATTTATATGAATTACATATCAATCTTGTGCGATGTATCGTATATAGATATTAATATATATGAATTATATAGTATAGTTTTTTAGTTTATATGAATTACAAATCAGTAATATACAAAGCATAGAATATAGATAATAATATATATCAATAATATGTACATAAATATATTATAATTTTTGTAATTTATATAAATTTTAAATCAACAATATACTATAAGAAAAAAAAAGAATGAAGGATGAGAGAGAATAACAATATTATTTAGGAAGAACAAAGAATGGAGGATGAGAGAGAAAAAATGCTTTAGTTGATTAAAAGAGAGAGAGAGAAAGTGGCTTTTAAACAAGTTCATTGGTTGAGCTAAGGACATGTTTACGAGAGCTATTTAATAAATAGGTTTGAGGGTTAAACTCAAACATGAAATCAAACCCTGACACAAATTTTATTGTGTTTCTATGGGTTTGATTCGTTTGTTTGGATTAACTAGTCTTGTGTTGCATTGGTAGCCCTATACTTGCACACTTTATATTTTGTTGAGAAAATAACATAAACATTATTTGTGTTTTGGGTTATTATAAACAAGTGAACTTTTTTTTTAAACAACCACATAATATGTGTTATAACTAATTATTAACTTCAATAATTAGAAACACAAATTAGCTTATAATTGGTCAATAGAAATTGATTCAACAAAAATGATATTCTTAAATAATTTAAATAATATAATACAAAATATTTAAAAATATTAAGGGGATAAAAAAATTAAATTCAAAATTCAAAAAAAAAGAAAATACCACAAGTTAAAATTAGTAACCCCCTGTTAACCAATCCAAGGTCTAAGGTAGTTGGCATGATGCAACAAATGGCTACAAATGTGGTGGGTGCCCCTTAAAGTTTAAAAGAGAAGAACAAAAAAATGGAAATTTTTCTTGAAAAAATCCAATGAGCCATAATCGGGTCACGTGACCTCATTATAATATCAAATGAAGTTTTGCTCCTTCTTTTCTCTCTCTATCTTTTTTTTTTTTTTTAGAGTTTATAGTAATTGATGCTTACCCACCTCGTTTGCAACCCAATGATAATAAGCTGTACCTTATGACTTATGGTAACCAACAAGGGGTTACTAGTTTCAATTAGGTTCAAATAGAGTTGTCATATACATGCAATCAGCGTCTTGTATTACATGTAGTCTCAAATGACATGTAAGTGATGATGAGGAGTGAATAAGGTAGGGAGGAGTAGATGGTTTCAATTGGCTCAAACACGTAATGTAACTGGTAGAGAACTTGATTATAATAAACACTATTGTCGATGGTGAATAGTGTTAAGTTCTTTGAATGATTTAGTGTTTGATTTTTTAAGGAGAGAATCTAACAGCATAATGATGTAGGTATGGGATTTCTTCTTTCCAAATGTGGAAAGGGGTTAAGTATTTATAACTATTGGCCATTGATGTCATCCTTTAAATCAAGATGATAATGAGTGGTTGATATTAACCCTTTCCTTAATTGATCCCAAATGAGCTCCTACTTTGGATTTAGATTTAATAAAGGCCTTATTTAATGTATGCACTAAATTGAGAAATATTGGTATTAAGTAGTTGATTTGACAATCCTATTTTAAGCTTACCATATCAAATCTCTCTTTATTACTCCAAGTATATTAGCTTGGTTCTCTAAATCCTACTATCTTAACTCTAAGGATTAAACCTAATTTATTACTAAACTTAAAGTCCATGAATAAGATTTAGTCCTTTACATTTTGCACCTTAAATAAATTCTTTGAGATGAAGTGGAGGGATTTAGACATTCAATAAGCTTGCACATAGCTAAGGCACTGCATGTTGCATGTGTACTATAAAAAATCGCTCAGCTGTTGGGTGCATTTACGTAGCTAAGGATTTTATTTCTTGGCAAATTGTAGTGTAAGAGTCTAATTTTAACGCTACAACATAATTTAACCTTTTTTCCAATATGCAAACTTGTAGCCCCGTTCAATTGTGCACTTCGTCTTGGCAAAATGGAAATTTTCTGCCCCCAAACAATAATGTCGTTGCATTATTCAATAATATGGTATTGAGGGGCCTTAAATCATTTTTGGTTGATGACTTTCTCTTTACGAGCTGATTCACCTCTTCTATTCGACTCACATGAGTTACCTTTCCCACCACGTGGACTTCACTTTCATTTGCTCATGTCTTGCCAAGTATCTTTGTCGTATCTAGCTATTGACATCCGACTTTATGCATGGATTATTTTATCGGATTAGAGCACTAGTATCGATTGCATAATTTAAATCATGGCTTGATTCGTTGCTCCGCTAGATATTAGGTTGAGCTATGCATTTTTCAATTTATTGAAGTGGCCTCTTTATGTGATAAGCAGAATAACGCAGCACTTTGGCTTAGAGCTCCTTCTGGTTTATAGCCCCTCATTTCGAGAAAATAAGGGTTAAAATCAATATAATTGAGTGACATCAATATCAATCTTTCATATGAAATATCTCATGTTTGAATCTCTCCTTAATTGTAATGTAGTTGAAAAAATAAAATAATAAAATAAATAAAAATGATTTATAGCGAGCCTTTTTTTTTTCTTAATTTTACATACCATCATTTCACGCAACTTTGGGAGGCCATTGCTAGCACCTTCATTGCATCTCCTTGCCTCTCGTGTCATACCAAGTCATGGACCAATTTTTTTAGTTAGCTGGGCCAGAATTTTAAACGCACGGATTCTGATAGTTGGATGGATTGAACCTACTCTCGTCCGTTCTATTGTTAATGCCCAGCCCATGTCATAGTGAAATCCAACCCAAGCAGCTCACATTCATGGACTTCTAAAGGAATTAAGAAAAGCCTAGACATTCTCACGAATACATGATCATCCTCTTTTTCTTTCTTCAAATTATTATTATTATTATTATAACATCTTTCCATTTTTAAACATTTATATATATATATAGATAAGTTGAACTTCCATTCACTTTACTGTAAAGGCAATCAAATTCGTGTAATATTGTGCTCGAATTCGAGTTTCTCAAGTTTGACTTAGCAACTTAAAACTCGAGTTTGGCTAAAGTTCAATGGAACTCTAAATTTTGAGTTCGATCTCAACTTGAAAACATATTTAACAAATTTAAGTTCAACTTAATTAGTTTAATTAAACTTAAACTTTTTATTAATTTTTCCTAAACATCATCAATTCACTTATATTTAAAAAGTGAAAAACTAAAATAAATTAAAAATTATAAGAAGACCAAAGCTTTTAAAGGCCCAAGCTATTGTCTAAGAAAATAAGGTCTAAGAAAATAGGATCTAAGAAGGCGAACCAATAAAACTCAAAGGCCAAAGCCCTAAGCTACCATTGGGTGAAATAATAAGGTTACTATTTGTTGGAGGGTCCTTCCATATTGGGGGGCCACTTGATTCTAATGAAAAGAAAAAGGAATGAGATCCATGTGTAGTTGAAAATATTGACTTTAGACACAATTTGTATGGCTAAGAATTCATACATGACATAGGGGCCAAAAATAGCCAAAAAGAGTTTGACTTTGAGGACTTTAGGTTGGCTATAAATAGCCATGAAGAGAAGTGGTAGAGTGTAGATGTAGCCAAAGCAACATTCTTGCTTTGATGAATGGTTACCACATGAAAATAAAAAGAATTTTATGATGAGTGATAAATAGTGAGGTTTTATTAGAGTAATTGGGAAACATTTGTGGGTCACTGTATTGAGTTATCTCAATTGTTAATACCTCTATAAATCTTATCTAGGAAAGTCTCTCTTATATGTCTATTATTTATTAGTAGAAGAAAAATTTCAAATTTTGTCTCATAGATGTAACCCAAATTGAGTGATTTACGTTAAAATTCCTAGTGTCACATTATTATGTAATTTGTGATCACTCATATTTGATTTCATATCATTGTCACTAGGCTAGTTTTCTCAGCAAATGGAATCAGAGCTTTATTTTGGTGCATATATCTACCTATTGTATGCTCTATGATTGCTACTAAATAGTGGATTCTCCATATCATAAAATAAGTTAGATTATTATTCACCATTTTTAAAGTGCTAAGTCCTGGAGGCAAAGACAAGCAAAATGGTTGATTTAAATGGTACAAATTACCACATATGGAGAAGCAAGATGAAAGATCTCTTATTGGTGACAAAAATGCATTTGTCGGCGTTTGGTGCAATTAAACCCGAAAATAATATAGATAAGGAATGGGAATTTGAGCACAAGCAAGTGTATGGTTTCAACAAGTAGTTCATGGAAGATAGCTAGTACAACCATATCTGTAATGAGACTCATGCATGAACATTGTGAAATAAGTTAGAGAAGTTGTACACTTTGAAAACCAGCAACAATAAATTGTTTTATATGACAAAACTAGTCTAGATGAAGCACCGAGAAGGCATGTCAATGGCAGATCACTTAAATGATTTGCAAGGGATCGTAGAACAATTGTCAAGAATGGGCATAAAGTTTGATAATAAGGTATTTGCCCTATTGGTACTAGCCTTCTTACTTGAATCATGGGAGACTTTAAGGATTTTACTCATAAACTCTATACCAAATGGTGTAGTAAATATGGAACTTGTGAAAAGTAGTCCTAAATGAAATGATGAGATGACAATCACAAGGATTATCTTCATTGCAACAAGATGCCCTTGTTACAAATTCTAGGGGGAAGAGTTAGACTAGGGGTCTAAAGCCAAGGGATAGGAATCAAGTTAAATCAAATAAATATGCCAATGTTGAGTGTCATCATTATAAGAAGGAAAGGGGCATATAAATAAATTTTGTGGAAAGTTCAAGAATGATCAAAAGAAAAACAAAAGTAAAGATGTTAAGAAAGATGACAATAGTGATGATGAACAAACAAATGTTGCCTAAGAATTCAGTGTCATCCATGATGAAGATATCTTAAATCTTTCAACCTATGAGACTTGTTAGGTAATTGATAGTGGTGCCATCGTTCATGTGACATCTAAAAAAGAATTCTTCTTATCTTACACATTGAGTAATTTTGGTGTGATGAGAATGGGAAATGAGAATATTTCAAAAGTAGTAAGCGAAGTAGATTTCTGCTTGGAGATGGAGAATGGTATATAACTAGTTGTGAAGGATGTCTGGCATATTCCAGATATGCGCCTGAACTTGATTTCAACAAGTAAGTTAGATGATGAAGGTTTTTGCAACACCTTCTTCAATGGTTAATAGAAGCTCACCAAAGGATCACTAGTGGTAGTCAGAGGGAAAAAGTACTCTAAATTATATATGACATAAGCGAAGCTCTCTTGGGATGTTGTGAATGCTATAGAAAATGACAACATAGTTGAGCTATAACACAAGCGGCTCAGTTATATGAGTGAGAAAAGTATGACCCACTTGGCTAAGAAGAATTTTCTATCTAGATTGGATGAGATCCATTTGAAGAAGTATACTGATTGTTTGGTAAGGAAGCAAAATAAAGTTGCTTTCAAGAGTTCATTTCCTTCTAGAATGAAGAATACACTAGATTTAGTACTCTCAGATTTGTGTAAACCAATGCCAAAGTCACTTGTTAGTGCCCAATACTTTGTGGCTTTCATTGATGACCATTCACAAAAAATGTAGATGTATCTCTTAAAGTCTAAAGAGCAGGTATTAGATGTTTTCAAGCAATTTATAACTCTAGTTGATAGGTAGACTAGCAAGAAGTTAAAGTGTATTCCAATAGACAACGGTAGAGAATACACTAAGCCTTTTCATGCTTACTATAAAAAACATGGCATTCGACATCAAACAACATCTCTAAAGACTCTACAGTTACATGGATTGGCTAAAGGGATGAATAGGACTTTAATAGAGAGAGTTAGATGCTTACTCTCATGTAAAGTTGCCAAAAACATTTTGGTGAGGCCATTCTAATAGCTAATCATGTGCTAAAACTTTCACCATGGATCCCTCTATAACTTGATACTCTAGAGAGAGTGTGGTAACGAAAAGACGTCTTCTATGACCATTTGTGGGTCTTTGGTTATAAAGCCTTTGTGCATATACCAAAGGATGAAAGGTCTAAGCTTGATGTCAAGGCACGACAATGCGTATTTATTGGCTATGGCCAAGACCTACTTAGGTATAGATTTTATGATCTAGTTTAAAAGAAGCTTATTAAGAGTTATGACGCAGTGTTTGTTGAAGAACAAACTATTGAAGATGTAGATAAAGCTTAGAGAAAAGCTTTTAAATCTAATGAAAATTTAAAAGATTTGTAGTTGACTCCTCCAATAATGATGTAAAGACAAATCGAAGACTATGAGTAAGATGATTAGTTAGAGATGGATGGTGTAGATGCCCCTATACTGGATGATTCCAATGGCAATAGGGGACAAAATCAACCAATAACTCTAGAAGATTCTCTAAATTTAAAGAGGTCTGCTAGAGTAAGACAATGCTATATTAGATATCCCATAAATCAATATGTCCTATTAACTAATGGGGGAGAACTGAAAACCTTTGAAGAAGCTATAGATGATGCACGTAAGAAGATATGGCTAAAGGCCATGTAAGATGAGATGAAATCCTTACATGAAAATGAAATGTTTGAACTAGTAAAACTACTAAAAGGCAAGAAGGCCTTGAAAAATAAGTAGTTATTTAGGATAAAATATGAACAAAATAGTCTTCAACCACGATTTAAAGACAGATTAGTTGTGAAGGGATTTTGTCAAAAGAAAGTGATTGATTTTGACGAGATTTTTTCATAGGTAGTAAAAATGGTGTCCATTTGTATAGTGCTAAGGTTAGCAATAAGTCTCAACTTGGAGATTGAGCAAATGGATGTAAAGAATGCCTTACTTCATGGTGATTTGGATGAAGAGATATACATGGAGCAACTAGAGGGTTTTGAAGAATAGGGAAAAGAAGACTATGTCTATAAGAAGTTTGAGCCTGTGATGGGGGAGTAAGGTTACAAGAGGACTACTTCAAACCACTATGTGTTTATACAAAAATTCTCTAAGGATGATTTCATCATTCTTTTGCTTTATGTGGAGGATATGTTAATTGTTGGCTAGAATATATCTAGAATCAACATTCTAAATAAGCAATTAAGAAAGTTGTTTGCCATGAAAGACTTACGACTAGCAAAGCAAATTCTTGGCATGAAGATAACTAAAGATAGGGGTGTTAAGAAATTTTGGTTATCATAAGAGAAGTACATTGAGAAAGTACTTTAAAGGTTCAATATAGATAAGGCTAAAGTGATTAGTTGCCCTCTCACTAATCACTTTAGATTGAGTTCCAAACAATGTCCCTCTATAGATAAGGAAAAGGAAGAAATGGATAAGGTTCCATATGCTTTAATAGTTGGCAATTTGATGTATTCCATGACATCTATGTAGCTAGATATTGCTCACTCAATTGGAGTGGTGAATTGGTTCCCTTCAAATCACGGTGCATAATACTAGGCTGTAGTGAAATGGATTCTTAGGTATCTTCGAGGTAACTCCAAAATGTGCTTATGTCTTGGAGATGAAAGACCTTCATTAACCAGCTATATAGATGTAGATATGGGTAGTGATGTCGACTCAAGAAAGTTTACATCAGGTTACTTGATTTCATTTATAAGGGGAGCTATGTTAAGGTAGTCAAGATTATAAAAATGTGTTGCTCTCCTAACAACTGAGGTAGAGTTTATAGTAGCTACCAAAGCTTGTAAGGAGTTGCTATGGATGAAAAAGTTCTAAGTGAGCTTAGTTTCCATCAAGAGAAATATCAGCTATTTTGTGACAGCTAAAGTATTATTCACCTCAAGAAGAATTCCTCTTTTTATTCAAGATCGAAACACATTGATGTATGGTATCACTAGATTAGGGATGCATTAGAGAAGAAGTTGCTACAGCTTAAGAAGATTTATACTGATGAGAATTAAATGCTACTAAGTGCTTAGATGTGTAATAGGCCTCCGTGAATACAAGCATTCACTTTCCATAAACAATTTATAACACCATATGTAGAAAGAAACACCTCTCATAACCTTAACCCTTTGGATCTAGCACACTAGACTAAGATTAAGTCATCCACTCATAGTCTATTTTGTCAGTTTTAGTCCAATCATAGGCATATGCTTTTAACCCTTAGTCAGCAATGGGAATCCAATTCTAAAGCTTCAATTTAAAAATAAGTAAATGTTCTTAAAAACACATATTTCTATATATTAGTGAAGCATTTTTTTCCATAGGCTCCTTAAGGGCAAGCTTAGCTCACATCCTATTGGTCTAAGAGGGTAAGAAATTAAGAAAGACTTCTTGTTTCTAGAAGCACCTTGCTCAAATCTAAAATATGGAAGAATTTCGACCTTCTTTTTCCTACAAATATCCCTAGAACCCTCCAAATAAAGGGCTCTGAATTTGTTACTATCTCTCTCTTTACACCAATGTTGGTTTATTCTTAACCATCCCACTAATTTAAGCATTGAAGTTAATGTGTTAGAGTAACCTCTAATGTCCTTCAATAGCTCACATTTTCTACTTGTGCAAACCCAACCAAGCCGCATCAAGCTATTTCTATGCCTCAAGTCTTCTATTGAAAATTGGCCATCAATAATTGGCACTTATAGTTTACAACTTAAACACGAATCAATGGCCAAAACACATATTACACAGCTAAAGTTCTTCCCTTACAACCAATCTTCAACCAAAGCTTCCTCGAGATCATAAAAACAGGGACAAACAACCCCCATAAGAGCAACCAAATGATAGATTTGCTCAACTAAAGTAATAAAATGCTACCAAAGAATAAGAAAACTTGCAGCTTTAGGCAAATGTAACCACCCTTTGACATGTTGAAAACTATCCTCTACAGCCTCCTAACAATGAATTAGAAGGCGATGGTATCTCTCATAACACAACTATTCCACTAGTAAGGAGAAACCATAGCAATCAAGCACCTATCAAGCAGTCTCAAGCACTGCAACTATGATGACAACTAGAAGAAAACCCTATTAATCAACTAGATCTCATAATTTTAAAAAAAAAAAAAACCACTTTGTATCAAAGGGTCTAAACAAACAAATCCCTCCAATGTCTATAAAATTGGCTAATATCCTTTCATTGAAGTAATCTATGATAAGCCCCTTCTTGCTCAAATATAAATCTTCCAATTGGAATTATATGACAAGACTACCATTCTTACCACATACTTATCTTATTATTGTACATAGAGGGAAATACATGATGTCTCTAATGCCATTGTAAGCAAGGATTTCCTAGGAAGCCTTACAAAAGTAGCTCAATCTTAGTTTTGGGACCTTAAGCTTAATTCTATCTCATTTTCAAAAGGCTTAAAAAAGTGTTTTTCTAATACTTTATCACTACCCAAAAGAAAAAAAAAAAAAAGATAACTCATCCCTTTCATTAATTTGTTAATGTCTTACTGAAACTCTTCAAGAGTTTGTGGCAAGATTCACTACTACCATGATTGAGATTTTGCATCTTGATTAGTAATTAAATTTACCATGATGGGGTAAAAGATAGATGCCAATTCTTTTGTTCAATTACCAAAAAGAAGCTGAAAATCTTTATGAAATTTCATATGTGAGTAACAAAATACATCTCATAAGAAAATAATACCCTTAGATGACACTAGTTTGAGCAGTAACCTTCGATAAAATGGAAAGACAAGTGAGATCGACTTGCTATAGATTGGAATAGTCTTCGGCTAAGTGACAAAAAGTCGATACGGCTTACTAATCCCAACACATTTCCTAAAAAGGATAATATCCCATCCCACAAGGAGTGTCACATTCTCCTCAAACCATAAGACTAAATCTTGGTGGAAATGTGAGAATAAGGCAACATTGCATAGCTTGAGAAGTGGAGGAAAATTCAACTTGCCAACATTCCTATAAGTATGGTGCCTTCCACATAGGTAAAGGTTACATCACCGTTGATTGTACTTAGTTAAAAAACACTGTAGGAGATGCTATTCGACATGGTTACCCCTACGAATATGTTGACTATAACCAATCTCAAAAGAAGGGACATTGGGAAAACAATATACGATTCCTCATGACTAATGTACGAATAGCTCAAAGCATCATCAAGTAACCTATAAACCATGCTGAATAGACTCAAATGGCCATCCAAAATAAAGTCTTGACATTATAGTCACAATATCAATAATATGCTTTCTTCCAAAATATCAACTGTCAATATTCAACTCTTAATCTCTTTTTACAACACAATATGACCAAACTAACCTTAGTCTATCCACGAGTTCGACTTATTAATAGGTCCTTACATATACATGATTGCCTCAGTGACATGACCACAACCACCTTTAACTTTTACATTCTACAGATTATAGAAGCAATCTCTTCAAATCAACCAATGTTTTTATAGGTCATACAGTTCACTTTTCAATAGACCCTTTAGCTTCTAGCTTCTATAGTTATAAAGGTGTTCTCTTTAGACCAACCAATCTTTATAGGTTGCACAATTCACTTATTAGTAAGCCCTTTAACCTTTACTTTCAATAAGTTACAAAGCCTACCTCTTTAGGCCATCTTGACTTCTCTACAAGTCACATCCCTTAGTTTCAGCCTTTACCTTTTACAGGTTGTAGAGGTAACCTTCTACGTTAAAACCCTACATTTTTATAGGCTTGGGGATAGAGTTCTACTATCTGACTCAATGTTTAATAAGGAACTCAAGGGTAGGGCTCATATCCTAAATTGACATATTGAGATGCTTCACTTACTAGGATAACTCCTAATAAGAAAAGATATCCCTGGTCTCCATACATCTTCCATTATCCTCTACATATTATGACAACTCCTAACAAGTACATAATACAACATAAGACACTCTTCTAACCTTCCACATGTATGCCTAGAGATGTGAATGGATTAATGGTCTAATTACCAAACATATACGATCAATGGGTAGATGCTGAAGAAAAGAAATTTAATTGTACATAATCTAAGTGGCACTTACATCTAAGTGTCGACACAATCATACATATAAAATAAATAAATAACCAAAAAGTAAAAAAGAAAAATGGTAGAGGACCCTACATCAATGAGTTGTGCCTGAAATCATTAAATACATACTCCATTAACAATTCTATAGTTGAAACAAGAGTATGGGAAGATGAGCCTTTAGGAGGAGATTCAGGAGGAATATACTAAGGAACATCCTTTATTGAGATGGCCTTGCCTCATCAACATCTTTTTTCTACTCTACACTAGTAGCCATAGGCATTAGAATATAAAGAAAGCCATCTTGAGCTAACCTATTAGGAAGCCAATTTAAATCAAACTTAGGATCTTACTCCAAGATAAGTTTCTCAAAATACTTAAAGTTCTCAACAATTTGGGCTTCTTGCTAATCGACCTATTACTCATTAAGGATATTCAACTAGTCCTTCTCAAAATGATCCTCCATTTTTAGTATGTATCCATCTCATTGTAAGATGTACTCCTTAAAATCCCTAATGTGAGCCCCCTCCTCTTGCATGTTATCCATAGTAAACTAAAGAACTCTTTAAACCTCTGAATAAGGGCTCTTCGACTAGAGCTATCAAAGCATTCCGCATAGCCGTATCCCCTTCCTTACAAGCATGCTCTTAATCAACAAATAATGTCTTAATCTTCTCGATAGTTGTCTTTAGGTTCCCTATGCAAAGCCTATACAAGCCTCAATAGTCTTTAGTTATGCATATGCTCTTTACATTTATGGCAGTATGCTTAATTTCAGCCTCCTCATCCCTCAAAAAATCAAATTAGCTCCCCATAGCTTGGACTTATATCCTAAATGATCACTAGAGGATCCAAGTGACTTAGAAATCGGTTAGTTTTTATCTTGTGACCAATCGACCATCTACCCTTGTCCAACTAAATCATGGAGCTAAATTGGCTTTTATACCTCTTGGATCATAGCTATAGTTAACCTCTACATGTGGACCCATCAACATCAAGCTCAACTCAAATCCCATTGGTCCAATATGATTAGGAAAGAAAGACACTCAAATAAATTTAGAAATGAGATCAAATCTAGGAAGATCCATGATATGGAAGAACACCAAATATTAAACTTGCCTAACCTATCTAGACCTCATCTTTCTTATAAATAACTTGGATCCACTTTAGGTAAAGTACCCAAATTTACCACATTCTCTCTCTCTCTCTCTTATATATATATATTGTCGTTGGTTTATTCTTGAGTCTTAACCTCCCCTATTAACTTAAGCATTGAATGCACAGTCTAAGCAATACGCAACACTACCCCAACTCTATAGTTAGAAGGCCATAGAGGAAGGTAAGATCAAAAAGGCAAGTTCAACATTCTAATTTCAATAAGAAAGCTATCAAAGGTCCAGATTAGAAGCCTATAAAGGCTTGTTATGAGGATAGGAATAATGAGATTCTAGTTGTAGGAGGAAGTTTGTTAAAAGGCCAACCTTAAAATTAGAAACACATCTCATTCATCAAAAGGAAGGGTCAAAAGTTCTAAATGCAAGAGAACATCTAAAACAATAAGAGGCTATGATTTTGAATGAAGGGCTAGCATTGCCTCAAAACTAAGCTTATAACAAACATATCAAAGGAATCTTCTGATAGTAACTTTTGGAAGAAATTATTTTCATAGGAAAATCTTAATTCAAATTAGACATTATATCCAAATATTCCAAATATTCTAGATTGGGAAAGGGAAACATGTAGAGCTTAATATTTAGGACCTTGTTATTTTACTCTCTTCTTAAGTTAGTTATTTCCCTTCTTCAAAAGTTAATTTATGCTTTCTTTTTATAAGTATTTTTTTTTATTCATGCATAAATACCTATTCCCCACATATTGTAGAAGTTGTTGATCAGTTTTCTTAAATGAATATTACTCTCCTTACTCTCTTAAAGTATTAAACAAGACACATTTATCTATATTAAAAGTGTTTGTCATTGTTGATCTTATCAATTATACACCTTTCTAGTTATGGTGATCTTTTCAATTGATCTAGTCATGGTCATATCTATTACATCACTTAAACTTATTTGATTTCCACAAACTATGGCAAATATCAGATGAAGAAGTTCGAACACTCCTTTATTCCAATTCAACTATTGGTTAAGTCTATAGTTATCTACATCCTTCTCTTTTAATATGCTCTTAATCATATTATAAAGAAAAAATAATCATAAAAACAAATATACAATTCTTTATTATTGTCTCAAACCCATTAAACACAATAGTTTCGAATTTTATCATTTGTGCTATGCATCTGGTACATGCTAGATTATTTCTCAAGGATTTAGACACATCATATAATTACATGTGACATCTCTTAATAGCTCATGTTTGCTTTTTGTACAAGCTTATAAAAAAATTATCAAGCTATTTCCAAGCCTCAGGTCTTTCATTGAAAATAGACCATCAACACCATTTATGTCAAGAAAGCTCTAAGGAAGCATTTTTCGTTTCTAATATATTCCTTTTTTAAAGTAATCTTTCATCATGAACTGAAGGGTAGATAAATCCATATTAAGCTTCCCAATCAAATGTTGATAAAATTGTACAATCCTCAAATAATCATAGTGCCAAACCATGCCATGAAGAGGAACAAAGTCTTTATTATCACTCATCAATTTAAGCAATGTACTCTTTTATTTATGTAATCTATTTTATTCCCATTTATACTTCTACATGTGATTTTCTTCCAATTCAAAACGAGGCTAAATCTATTGATCATGACTACCATGATTACCACTAAGATAACCTTTACCAAACTAAATTTTCCAAAATTAATATTCTCAGTGAATTTTACAAACATTTTTATCATGAAAGCCTTGGCTTTAAGCATATAACATAAGAAGCTTTGTTGTCATGTTATCATACTACTTGTGGAGTGTCTTATTAGGTCCTATTTCCTTTTTTATTGACTATGCTCATCCAAGTGAAAATGGACATGAAAGATACTAGCTACTATCACAGAAAGATGGCCTCTACATATTCTTTTAATGCTCATGGTCCTACCCCATTTTTTGTTTATGTTCCCATGCTTTATTGTGCCTATTCAAATTTAGTTGGCTCTATAATTGCATGTAAGGCTCCCAAAATACCTTATACAACAAGATCTTCTCTTTCATAAACTTAAAAGCAAAAAGAAGAAGAAAAAAGGAAACTTTGTACCCTTTATCGACTTATGATTAGTATCTTATCAAAAATATGATCTTTTACTCCTCTTTTCACTAAATTCCTATATGATACAATAAGATCTCCATTTGTGCTAACTCTTCAAGAGGTTCCTCTTAGGCATTTCATCAAACAAGTTTGGGGCATTACCACTAAAAGAAACCTAAAACACAATTTAGACTCATATAGAATACCCTTCTCAAACTCTCACAATTATATAATACACTTTCCATAAATGACTTAAGGAACTTGACTATATCCTTTCTAATGTCTAATTACACATTACTTTCATAAACTTAATATTCTATTTTAAGTATGTACACAAACCGTGAGTTTTGTTTTCACATTCCATTCAATAGCTCATACACTAGTAAAACAAGCCTTTCTAATTCGCCCTAGCTTTCCCTTGGTGATGCCACTTGATACCTATATTGCTTCTAAACCTCTATCACTTTGTAGGCCTCTTACATCCTCTATATTTCTCTTGAATTTGTGAGGGAAAAAAAAGAGCTATTGTCAAAATATTAATTATCTGTACTATAGAGTGGCAAATGTACTATAATGCGAGTTTAGTTACGTATGTGGAACAAGTAAATGGATTTGGTTTTAGCAGGTTTAACTAATAGATAATTAATATTTTGTACCAAACTAATTATTTATAAAGACTTCCATAGCAAGCATTCATAGTGATAATTATTGCATTTCATCGTGATATTGAATTTTATCATTAGGAACAAGTCAATACACATCTCTGTTCCTATTAACATCTATGTGTGTGTGTGTTTAATGCATTGCAACCATCTTTTTACCACTTTTTGCATACATACTTTGAAACATTATTCTAACTAGTTAAGATTGAAGCCATTTTGCATTTAGGCCTTTCCTTCCATTGTTAAGATATTTTGGAATACAATTATTTTCAAAGTTTATAATTCTTGATATTAGAATTTGATTGTGCACTTATAGTGTTGAATTTAAGTTTCGAAGTAGCCATACAATGCCATATATCCTATAATATTTCCTTTATTTGTTTGAATTTTCATCTGTCCTTTTTTTTTCCAATGCTTCCAAAAATATTTCTTTTATTTGTTTAATTTTTCATCTATATATTTTGTTTGTTTCTTCCAAAAGGAAATAATTTATTTTTTTTTACTTATCTCTCTTAGTTCCTCTCATCTTTAGCCTCACTAGCTTGAAAATAAGAAATAACAAGATAAGTACTTGTGGGGGAAATGGGTATGGTGGAGGTAGTAATGGAAAAATCTCTAACAAGATTTACAGTAAGTTGTATGAGTATTGTATTATTGTACAAGGGCTTATAAGTATGTTAGATCATATCAAAATTGAAGTTTATCATAGTAAGCTTGCCATTTGCCATTACTTTCAACTAAAAATTGAAATTTATCTTTTTTCTAGTATTCTTACTTTTATCTATTATTTATATATAATTGGAAACAAATATAAGTATAAAATGGTTGCAAATGTGCAATTCTGCTATAAATATTTATTTCTCAAGATTGGTAACTTTCTTTAAGCCATTGATTTTATAGAAATTGTTTAACAGTTATCTCGACTTATTTAACTTGTTTAGTAGCTTGTCATAGATTTTCCTAGTAATTCAAACAAGTTATTAAAAACAATTCCAATAGTTCTCTATCTATTTTTGGATTATAATTATATTTTCTTATTATTAATTGCTTTACATATGGTACAATGGGACTTTTACACACACTCGATAGCAAGAATGATAATGATACAAGAGCAGATAAAGAAAATTAAGGACATATGCAGATTTTTAGATAAATACTCACTTGATGTTTGAGATTAGCTGTAATGAAGTTTCATAAACTTTTAATCTATATTTTGGACATATTTATTTTGTTTATAGTATGAATATAGATACTGTCACAAACTTTGAGTAATTTATATTATAGTGTATTTGTGTAAAGACATATTAGTATTGAATGAAGTTTTAAATGAAGTTTTAAGAATTTTTCGTCAATTGTTAATATTTAAATTCTAAAATATCACTTATGGTGAAACAAAATAGATTTATGGATATTCAATTGCATGATTGAAAGAACAGGTGTAAATTACAAGTTGAACATGTGGTGATTAAAATGCCACTTATAATTAAACAAGTGCAATGAAATAACAAATGTAAATCACACGTTAAATAGGTATAATTGAATGCCACTTTTGGTTAAACAAGTGTGATACAACTAATGGGTATAAGCAATAATAATCCCAACATGTGACAAGTAGCTTATCATTGTCTTGGCAAACATTATCATGTTTACACATAATCTTTAACTAAGATTCAACCACATTTTAGATAACAAATCATATGAGGAAATGTATTTCTTATCTTTTGCTATGTATGAAAATGATCAAACCTATAATGTAAGCTATGTGTAAATATAGTAAATTGTAGACAAAATACACTAAATATCATCTGCCATGTTTACACGTGGCCTATCGTGTAGAATCAACCATCATTTAATGTGGCAAATTATAGGACATATGGTAAAAATTATCTTTTGCTATGTGTAAATATTGTCAAATTTACACTATTGACTATAGGTAAACATGGCAAATTTTAGATGTATACTAGCATATTTAATTTTTGGTTATGTACAAATATAGAAGAAAATATACTATGTGGCTATATGTAAATGTGGTAGGTAGTCTATATGTTTTTTCCACGGTTTTCACCATTGATTACATTTGAAATTTAAAACAAAACAAAACTTTCTATCACATGCCTTTAGCTATGATACAAGGCTATCTTATTAAATGTAACTTTTAGGTTTTTGTCAAGTTTATTTGATGTTTATCTATGTTTATTTGATGTAGTTGAAGGCTAAATTTTGATATAGTGACTTGCAAAAATGAATGGAAAACACAAATTTTTTCTTTTGCTCTATTATAATAAATACTCTAGCTTGCAACTTCTTATGATTTCCAACCTTAAATTTTCTTTTTCTTCTTCTTCTTTAGAAATAACTTTATCTTTATTTTCTGTATTTAGAAGTAGCATAACATCATGTCATCGAGCCTCTATAATTCAGTCAAGCTTAACCTTCAAATACCAAAAGTTACTTAAATCTTAACAAGAAAACTAAAGTTATTCTTATACATGCTTAAGCCATCACCACTTAGAGATCATAATTTAGGGGGTGATTATTATGTTAAAATAACATCTAGGAGCACCATATCAAACAATCATCACATAATAAGAACAATATGTATTCATGAAAAACACCATATGAGTGTATCATACAAGAAGGGCAACTTGACTTTGTAAAGAGCTTCTATGCATAAATATTTTACTTTAGACAATGTCAGTGTCAATAGAAGTCCTAGGCAATAAATGTTGTACTCATGGAAGGCATTGTATGCATCGGGCATTGTGGTATTATAAAGCAAGCATCATTTACTATAGTCATCATACGAGTTCAACACCTTAATGAGTTATGAGGGTCAAAATATTGATGAGTTATGAAGACTTGCCCTTTACACTCTAATAACATTATAGTGTGACATGGAACTTAGGAAGTCTTTGAGGCAAGAGATTGGAATTGAGCCTTTAAGCCCTAAGGATGGTGATTTATGTTGATTGGTGTATTAAAGTCTTTGTATCATAGATCAATGAAGTACCGTATGGAAAGTTCCTTCCATCATTGTCCATCATCTCCTAATTGATCACGTGTTGAATAGGGACAAATCAGTAACTCTTAATGTTCCTACTTCCTTACATCATTAAAAAAAAAGAAGAAGAAGTTATATTATAGTCCTTTAATCTTTAAGAGCTATAGTACCTTAAAAGAGGACATTGTCTCATTTTTAAGAAATCATAGCATTTGCATAGGAGTTGTCAGGACCCTAAAGGGGGCCTAGTAGGATTACCTAAAATTTCCATAACATGTGTGCACCCATGATATAAAAACCGTCTTACAAGTCAGAGATTGCAAGACTCTAAATTATAAATCACTAAGGTTAATGATTTTCAAGTAATTAATTTATTGTAACATGACACAATATAGAATTATAAATACCTATGGATGTCCGATAGCCCACAGTTCCTCAGAACCGCAGAGAATCGGTATCCCCTACCAAATAATAGGACAGGATATGCCAACATTATAAAATTGTAGGTAGAATTAAATTATATTGAATTCTAACATGTGAATATTTTCTACAAAGAGTGTTATGCATCACCTATAAAGATCTCAACTAATCCTAACACTAATGTACATATCTTCATCTCGCACTCAGCACTCGAGACTCATCCCAATCCCATCGTAGGCAAACCTGCAAAAGAAAAACTATTGGGGAATAAGCTACAAGAGCTTAGTGAGCTATCCCTCATACCATACTGGCAAACAAGTTATCAAACAAATTATTACAACCATATGAATGCATGCACACGCAGAATGCCAAACAATATATGCAGTTGACCGGTACTGCATATAATATCAGATTTAACGCCCTCCGAGATAAGGGTTGGAGATTCATCGGCACCAATCACGACCGGGCTCTAGCACCTGGGTTTTTACCCATAACTTTGAATTCAGTATTTCACAAAAACTACATTTCCATTTCTAAAAATCCAGTAGATCACAAAGTCTCAGGCCTAGCAGTGAGGTGGCCCCGCAGTCTACACTCACATCCTACAGCGGTGGTCTCTAAACACGACCCCCAGCCACCCACGGTTAGCATCTCCTGCGCCAATAGAACCCGCGAGCCAAGGGTAGGGTCTTGTTGTACCCATGCTCCTGCATGGTACTAATCAAATCATGTGGGAATCCATCCCTCCAAGGCCCTTCATTACCAACCGCGTGAAGTGACGGCCGGAACAAGTAATGCGATGCATGGATAATGCATGACCCTTTTAATTTAAGAAAAGCCAACTATAATTAGGTCAAATTATGAGGTGATCAATCAATATCGGCAAACCATCCAAATCATATAAAAATCAATCATACCATCAAATCATCAATTATCGTATTTAACAATATTTCTTACAATAATCAAGCAATATCAAGCACACGCATATCTCGAAACCCCATGCATTAAGTTATTCATATTCAATTTAAGTGCACTAACTACAAGCACAAACAAATATGGAGTCATCGGGAGTACTCACTTGACTATGACGACTCGTTCTAGTCGTAATAACCGATCAGGAGATCCTCGCCCTCGTCGGGATCACCTGATCATTACGAGATAATAAGGATAAGAAGTAGTTGACTCAACTAATGGTTCTAGATATCTATTTACCTAATTCTACTTAAATTACTATTAGCCCTTATTCGATTAAACCTAAATGCTAATCGTACGTAACTTTTTCATTCTATTTTCAATATTTACGAATTTATAGTCGTTTTTCATCGTTTTCGAACGCATGTTCACACGGTGATGTCCGTTTTAGACGTTATGACCCGTGTTTTACGATATGAACTAAATTTAGAGAAATTTTAACCATGAAAACTTAATTACCCTTATTACTTATATTTATATCTTTTGTTTTGTTTATACTTAATGAGACTTAATGAGTTAGTTAACCCTTAAATCTTTATACTTAGAGGATTTTACTTTGCTATTACTAATTCATGTACTTAATTAAGTGTAATCCATTTTAGAAAGTGTATTAGGGTTTCCTAATTTAGGTTCCTAATTATGATACACTTTTCTTCTTTTCTTAGTTTATAATCTATGCTTATGTCATCGCTTACATCATCATTTGCTTATGTCATTGCTTATGTAGTCTTTTGATGATGTCATGGCTTATGTATTTGATGATGTCATGGCTTATGTAATGGTTAGATGATGTCATGGCTTGTGTAATCCATTTATTACATGTAAATATATATGTCATTAAGTACTTATACATATACATATGTTATATACCTACCTATACTCATAATATACTAATATGTGTACTTATTTACTAATATATATACTAACACATATACCCATATACGCATACGGTGACATACGTATTTTTATACGTATTTTTGTATGCCTTATCTAGCCCCTTAAGAAAGCTTCACAATTTCATTCTTTTTTGTATTTTAAGAGTATATTTGACATGATATATGTATGTATAGTTAGTATATACCTTATTTTAGGTTATGTACATATTGTATACTTATGGACAAAGGTATTTATATATGTATTCTTCTAGCATATCCTTTTATACATATACTTAAGGACATATGCACATGCATATCCTTCTTCTTCTTCATGATTCCTAGATTTCTACACTTAAAGAGGAGAACTTTGTGCTCTTTTCTTCAAGACAACACTAAACACATAACTACTTATCTAATCTACCTAATTAACTAACAATGAATAATATAAAGCAACATAAAACAACTTAAGGACATACCTTTAATTGTGTTGGAATTAAGAAGACAAAAGGAGGATTGATGAGAGTGAAATGGGAAGAAGAAGCTCACGGCAATGGGGAGTGTTTTTGTTTTGTTTCTTTGTCTTTGTTTTTTATTATGGAAGACAACAAATGGTGGGACCAAAATGAGGAATAAGTGGACGGTAACAATTAAGGGGAAAGGGAAAAAGAAAAATCAAAAGAAAAAGAAAAGCCATCATGAAGTTAAGATATTTTCTTTATCTCTTAGTCTTTTGTTGACTTTTCAAAATGTTGACTTTAGTCAACATGTGTTGACTTGGTCAACCTTTGGACTTTGGTCAACATGCATTATCTTAGTCAACATTCCTTAAGTATGTGTAATTTTGTGGACATAATGTAGTAATTAAGGGAAATTAGGGGAAAAATGAAGGAAATGAGAAGAAATGAGGTATATGATGAATTGATTAGTAAATATGGTTGATGAGGTCTTACTTTAGGTCTTTATAGTCCATATATCTCATTTGATAAACTACTTTGGATAACAAGTGCAAAAAGTACTAATTTGAACATTAAAGTTCACTATATGTAACCTAATCTTCAACTATAACCCTAACTCTAAGTAAGACTATCTTAATCATATACTTAAGAGATAATTATAATCTATGACTCATTATCTTAGTTCCTAACGGATTACTTGAGAATTCAAATCATATAAGCATGAATGAGGGTCATCTCTAACCTTTTACTAATGATTTGGCAAAATATGGGCATTATATTATCAATTAGGATTTTAGGGTATATCATGATGAATTAGTGCTTTTATATCCTTAAAGTTATAGTTTTAGGATTTTTATTACTTTAGGGCACAATCTTTAATGTTTTTACACATTTAGGGTTTCATATATTCTCACGCGATTAAATCTTCGATTGTCATCTTAGGGTTTTGATGAAGTTCAAGGTTTTAGGGTCTTCGTATGCGATTAGAGGTTCAATTGATGATTTAAGGTTTTTCTTGTCCACTTTAGGTTTTGGATTGAGATTTTAATTGGTTTTAAATCTCACTGGCTCTTTTGAGTTCGGGAAATTATCTACAGTTTGGACGTTTGTTTTTATACTTAGAAAGGTAAATTCGTAGGGTTTACAGGAGTAGTAAGGCAATATATCATTTACAAAGGGGTTGATCGTACATCTACACTTATTGTTGACTACTTATGGTAATAGGTATTGATTTTTGAATCAATGTTGTTATTTGATTTCATTTTTGCACTATTTTTCTTTTCTTTTATTTTTGTCTAATTTAGTATACTATATGGAAACTTAAGAGCTTAATGAGTAATAGTATCCTTTTTATTGCTTTTAGACTTCTTATCCTTATACTAATCAATATATGAAATAGCAAAATTACCATTAGTCTAAATGAACTCATTAGTTATGTGTATGTTACTAGGTGCTTATGAAATTTTGTATTCACTTAGTAGTACAATATGAAATAAATATTATGAGATTAACACAATCTCTCATAATCTTTTAAGAGTTTAGTGGAATCTCGTTAACTGAAGCTACGCTTTAAATTGCAAGCCATAATCTTTACAAAACATAATTGGATATCATACAATATATATCATCTATGCTTAAGATGTTGCATTGTTTCATCTATGCTTTTGATAGTATCCTGCGCATCAAAGCAGAGCTCTTACTTATAAGCAGTAATGTTTAAATTATCCTTTTTAAAGAAAGTATTCAATCATGTCTATGTAGGGATAATGTCATTTGTTACTTAGGGTCAATAACTCTCTCTCTCTCTCTATTAGTACTCGAAGGAAATTCCTACTACTTGATTGCTTACTATAGATTTATTATAATACGTTTAAGGAGATTATTCTTTCTTAACTATAATGACTTACGTGTGCCTAGAAGACAATACTCTTATAGGTTATCAATGTATAAGTAACATTTACATAGTGTACTGTAGGATCTAGTTAGTAACGATTTTTTAAGTTGTGCCTTAGATTATTCACTTTGCATGGTAAGGATACTCTTTATTTTATTGCATGAAAAGTAAAGAGAAAATGAATTAAATTTGAAAAAAAGAAGAAGATAAGATTCTCTTCCCTTTTCTTTTCTCATTTTATTACTTTAAGAAGTATAAAATGCTTTACAATCATGCTATGAATGATAGATTAGCATATGCCCTTGAATTCTTATGCATCGGTTAATGAAACGTATTTCCATACTAGAATTAAATTATGATTTATAGTTATGCAATACCATGTTAAGTATTGAAAGGCATAAGCGGGCTATTGAAAATGCTATCACTAATTATGAGTTTGCCACTTTAGATTCTTTTATGGAATATCCTTTTTAGACACAAAGAGTCCTTAGTCTATGATGCCAATAGTATTTATGATCCCTTTAATCATTGATTAAAGGTTGGCACTTAATGCTTGGCTATTTCATTTCATCGTCATGAATCCATCAATTAAGCTTGTCATATACTTTGCTCATTGGATAAGGAAGTAGTGGTATCTTTAAAAGATTCTTCGGTATATTGCTTTTGTGCTTATTTTTACCTTCTAGATGACCATGAGCTTTTTTCTTCTAAGGTTCTTTACCATTGTGACATGTACATAATTGTAATTTAGATAATTTTACCATGGTTATTCCTTCATCATTCTTGTCTTCACTAAAGAAGGTTGCTTCAATAAAGTAGATTCCTTCCATTTGAATGGATTCTCCATTATAAGAATAATAACCTATTTTTTTATTCCAATGACATTTCAAGCGTTGGTGAGATATTAAGAAATGAGATTGAAATCGTATAACCATTTTCTCCTAATAAGCAAATGGTAGATACCGGCACATTAATCACATGAAATTAAGTGTAGGTATGGATAGAACCAGTCTTGAAGTCTACATTCACATATCTTATCACCTCTACAGAACAATTGACATATTTATGTAACACAATAAGTGAATTTACTACGTATAGGAAGTCTATATTTATAGTCTTAAAAGTAGATATAGGTATGATATTGAATAAGGATCCATTATCAATAAACATTATTTTTATCTAATCATTGAGCAAGCTTTCCACATACAACAAGAGATTGTGCTAAGGATTCTCATCATACATATATGCATTTGTGAATAGGATAGTGTTCTCATGTAACCATGTTATCTTTGCATATGATATGCAACATTGTGACCTCATACTGACCTTATGTGATTTGAATGAGTGTTCATTACTATAGGCACTACATCCTCAGTAAAATAGAGGAGAATGAGAAACTTATTGTAATTGAAAGTTTTCTAAAGAGCTATAATGATATCAGTTCTTGTAATGTCCTCATCTTTTGTGGTTTTGATACTATTATTGTCTATTTAGTGAAAGATAAATCGTCTTGATTTGAAACCCATGTGTTTTCTTGTGTCTCTATCTACATGACATTAAGGGAGTAGTCTTGCAATGCATTGAAGTTGTCATAATTCTTAAACACCCCCTACACCACCACCCCACCCCCCCCCCCCCCCCCCATATTAAAGGATACCATTAGCTTCCCTAATAATTTTTTTCTTTTAAGGTGCCACCGAGGTATTCTCACTTTACTCTTCTCCAGTGGGGTTGTAAAAAATATAGGTATATGGTTCAAATGGAGTAGTTATGCACATATAGTGTATGTCTACATTACATGGAGCCTTAAATGAGTAATATAGAATGACACATAAGAGATGACGAGAAGTGGATGATCTAGGGAGGAGGGTTTACAATTTTAGCTAGCTCTAATGCTTATTATGATAAGCAGTGACCTCAATTGCTTCAAACCTCACTATTAATGGTGAATGGTGCTAACTTCTTCAAACAATTGAGGGTTTGATCCTATGAGGAGGGAATCTAGTGGCATAATGACGTTTATGTGGGAATTTTCATGTTTGAAGAAGGAAGGGGGTTTAGTATTTACAAAAGTTAGTCATCAATATTATCCATTGAACTAAGATGACCATAAAAAATTGATAATGATCCCTTCCATAATAAATCCTTAATGAGCTCTCTCTTTGTTCCAATCCTAACAAATACTTTATTTAGTGCATGAGCTAAATTGAAAAGGCGAATGTCAAGCTAATTGATTGAAGGACCCTACTCTAAGCTTAACTTGCCAAATTTTCCTTAATCATCCCGAGTACATAGGCTTGGCTCTCTAAGCCCGTTACTTTAACCAAAAGAGTTTGACCTAATTTATGATTAGATTAGCCTTCTACAATCATCTATTTTTGTATAAAAAATTATACATCATTTTTGCACTTTACTTTTGACCATATATCCCTTTTAGAAGGAATAATGGGTAAATGCTCATTTTATTCCCTAAAACTTAACATGCATAAGGGCTTATGTTAGAGTTCATTAATATACCACAATCATGTTAAAAGTATTATCAACATCTTAACTAGCTTAAATGAAACATAAAAATTGTTACAACCTATACCTTAATAGAATAGCTGATACCTTAAGAGAGTCCAATAAACCATAAAAGTTTTATTGTATAATTTAGATAAGTTATACTTTTGTAATGATTCTAGCTTTCTATCAAACAAACATAAAGGGCAAAGAAAAAATCACTTTTAAGAAATTTTCATATTGTATGAAAGATGATGTCTAACTGAAAAATCACAAAAACATTGGTTTCTCATTTGGTATAAGAATCCTCATTACCTAATTGTATACAACCCTAAATATATATTCATGATAACCTCCAATGGGTGTTGTGGTTCCTCAAGATCGGTATGCCATTTTATCTTGGGGTATAACAAGATGTATAAGCTATTCCTTTTTTTAATCTCTCACATGTGTCTACATATATAAGTGAGAGAGGTGCCTTTATTAATAGCTCTTACATTTATTTTCTTTTTAGTTAATGTTAATGCAATTATAATTTTGTATCATAATTTTTTTTCCTCTCTGATTATCTTTGGTTTCTTAGCCATGCTCTATTTATATGCTATGGTAGATTTTACATTTTCTTCTCAAAAGCACTTACATATTTCAAATGGTATTTTTAGTTTTGAGGCCAAATACAACCTTGATTGCCTTTATATAAGCCCATAGTGCAAATGTAAATGTTAGACCCTATAGTTTTCATATAATGTGAATTAGAAAAATATTATATATCTTGTATTCTTAGCTAAGAAAAAAAAAATAGCATTTGGTATGAAATATTGAAATATATAGCATTTTCTTTGGGAAATAAAATAGAATTATAGTATTTCTTGTTTTTATGGTATCTAGCTTTAAATATAGACATCCAAATGCCATTGGATAATTAAAGTAGCTTTAAATTATGGTTGTCATAGAAGTTTTGCTTATGAGATTCCAAAGCCACACTTAAATATTCTAAAAGCTATCTAGAATTTTAAATTGCTTTAACTAACAACACATATGCATCTTCTCTCCCTATTTTTGGGAAGAGAAAAATCCTCTCTTCTTTAGAGTCATTATACCTTTAGGGTGTTTTTTTCCCATTTTCTTTTTTATTTTCATCTATTAGCATCTTCTAAAATAACATAATTCTTTTTTTTTTTTACATTACATCTACATACACATAATCTATTTGCTCCTCATGCCATCACATTGCATTAGCATCAATCTAATGAATATGGAGTAGTCTAGCACTTACTTTTCCTAATTAAGATGTGCATCTCTTCTTTAGCTTTTGATTCTCCCTAGAATCATTTTGTAATTCTCTCTATCTATATGTCTTGCTTCATACCTTCTTCCTTTTGATCTTGTTGATATAGTCTTCCTTTTGATCTTATTAATATAGTCTTCCTTTTGCTTAAGTCTTTATAGACACACAATTTTTGCCCCTTTTATTTTTATTTTTAATTTTAATTTTCTTTTTGCTTTTCTTTCTTTTCTCAATAGGCCCTAAATTAGGAAACATAAAAAAAAATTAAAGAAAACCCAAAAAAATAAAGAAATGTAGAAAAAATAAGAATTTTAGCAAAATATAAAAAAAAAAAGAAAAAACACAAAAAATAAGAAATTTGGAAAAATATCAAAAATAGGAAGTCTCCCAAAAAAAAAGAAGTTTAGAAAATGAAAAATTGAAAAAATTACAGAAAATAGAAAATTTGGAAAAAATTGAAAATCTTAAGGAATTTAGAAAATAACTTTTCACTAAAGTAGATTTTAAAATTTTAAATAGGTTTATAAGTTACGCCATTGAACTTAGGCTTAGATTTAAATCTAGCATTTTGTCTCTTTTTATTCCTCTTTTCCTCGGATTTCCCCCCTTTCTTAGCTAAAAAATAACCTATCCCGTTCACTTTAGAGTCAATTTCTATACAAATTTCACATACACACATGCAATTTCTTGCTTTGATCTTGTTGAACACCTAGCCTACTCTGAATCGAACCCACTAAAATGTCCAAATTTGGTCAAAAACGCATTCAAATCAACTTCAAAAGTTTGAAAAAAACTTAAATTTTCAACCATTCCCATTTAACTCCAATTCGAGCTTTCCATGTTTTTAGGTTAATTACGAGTATAAATTAGGTGTTGGGGGAGCTCATTAAACATAGACAACCTTGCACAAGCTCCAAAATCACTCGAAACACCCTCTTTCTCTCATTCGGATCACCTTCTCTCTCAATCAAACACTCTCTCTCTTCGAGTCTCTCCCTTTCATCACTTTTAACAGAAGCTCACTACTACAGTTGAGACCCCCACTACTCAAGCTTAAAAAATCGACCACCCTCGTCCACTGCCTTGGCTCCTAACCACACCACCAAACAACCACCACTAAAACCCTAACCTGTGGCTACCCCCTCTTGAACCACCACCTTCGAGGATCCAAACTAAGTCCATGGTTTAGCTCCTTATACTTTAAAACCCCTACCCTAACTACCCATTCGAACCTAGCAAACACCATCCGACCGCCACTTTGTACCACCCTTAAAATTACCTCCAATAGCTCTAGCGTCAAGCCTACCCCCTATCCCCAATCCAAGATACATAAATCCATCCTTACCCATAAGAAATCGGTGCGAATCACCTTGAACCATGCCTGGCTACTACTGTTGAAGTGGAGTTAGAGATGACTTAACCTGATTTAACAACCTAACTCGTGATCTAACTCGAACCCAGCCACCTCACCCGAAGTCTACTCCAAGTCCGACCTATGCACCCATTACACTTAAAGCTTTTTATTTTTATTTTTTATTTATTTCCTTTTTTAGTTGTAGTTGCTGTTGTTTGATTTTATATATTTCTTTCTTTATAATTGTAAATGTAAATTAAAAAAAAAAAGAATAGAAGGAAAAGTAAAAAAAAATAGAAAGAAAAAAAAGGGTAGTTTATTTATTTATTTACTTTTTAGTTTAATAAGATAAATAATAAATACATAAGATAGTATAAACAAGTAAATAAAGTTCTTTTGGCACTTTGAAAAATTGATTTTTCAAAAATAAATAAAAATAAAGGGATCCATTTTAAAAGTTAGGACACTTTAGAATTCTCCAAAAAAAAATAAAGAATCCCAATTATGACCCCTTTTTATAGAAATTTTCGTAAATTAACCGAATTGAATTAAAAATGTAAATCCGGCATATTTTCAAAATTAAAATCAACATTACCTTCTAAAGTTTTCATAAAAAAACTATGCACGTCTAATCTCAAGCAGCAGGTACATAAGTATCTAAGGGCAATAGTAAAAATAAAATACCTATTTTCCTTTTGTTTTTTTTTTTAGTTTAGATTACTTCGTTTAGCCAATTAGAGTAACAAATAAATCGAGTGCTACTTCATGAAATCAAAAGGTAATTTTTAAGATTAAAGTTAAAATTGGAAAGTTAATGGTATCCATAAAGGTTTAAAAAAAATTAACCTCCGAATCCAGATCTCTTGTTTTAAAACTGTTTTCAAAATCGGTTTTTATCAAAAGACTAGTGGCTAAGTTATAATCAATCCACTCAATTGGTTATAACTTAAATTTTTTTCCTAGCTCCGATCAAGTGGTGACTCCAAAGTAGATTTCAAAATGCAAAAAGAACTAGTTTTCTTTAAACCCTAATCGAGGGTCAGCATTAAATGGGAAAGGGTTTAATACTAATTGGTTTAAAGAAGACCTAATTTAAAAAGAATCGAGAGGGTAAAAAACTAGGCTTGACAGTCTTTATTTGGTTTTCTTTTGTTTGTATTGGCGCTTAGCCATAACCTTGTCTACTTGGTTATAGCGAAATCTTTAAGATGTTAATTAATGATGATGCTTCACACTTGGATTCTTCAAAAGACTTAGATATAAACATTAACCAATAGATTAAGAGCTCTAAAGGCTACATGCTAGTAGGCAAAGTCATATTTGATATATCACTCAATAAGCTTGTAGCTACTAATGTGCTTAGGAAATCTTGGAATGAGGATGTAGAGGTGAGTGTATCTCATTTAGAGTAGAATATTATTCTGTATACTTTCTCTTCTATGGGCTTAACAAGCAAGTTTTAAACAAAAATCCATAGGGAGTAATGGGTTTCTATTTGGTGTTGAGATAATGGAAGATTGATGCATATTGAACAAGTGGAGGTTAATAAAATAAACTTTTGGATTTAGATTCAGAAGCTAAAATTTGATCAAATGACCATTAGAAATGCTCAAATCTTATGTAGGAGAGTGGTTAGGTAATTGAGATTAAGGATTTAGGTTTAAGTAATGGCATTTATAGGGGTTTTGTAAGAGTGAAGTAAGGATTGATTAAGCTAAGCCACTAGCCAATGGGTCTCTCATATAGATAGTAGGTAATAAGACTAGTAGATTTTTTCTTTAATTATGGAAACTAAGGCATCTTAAGAAGAATTGCCTAATTGAGGATGTCGACTCCATTAAAAATTATGGGCAATGGATATGTGCTTCCCTAGTGCGACATCTACAAACTCCATTCACAAAAATTGGATAAGGAGAATCAAAACCCTAATGAAAATACAATGCCTCAACCAAAACCATTTCCTCAACCTAAAAAAGCTACTAAACAAACTCTAAATTCTCACTAAATCTCAAAAGATAACCACTTACCTCTACAGAAACCACATTCAGACTCTCAAATGCATAGACCTCACATAATTCCAGTACTGACCTAACTAATCACCATAAACATTCATCTATACACAATGTACCTGAAGCTAAATTGCAACCATTCCTCTACATATTCTCCTAAAACACTACTTATTCACCTACCCCTTCACAAAAACCACTTCCATACTCCTAAAACTTACATAATTGCTACATTGACCTAGAAACACTTCATAAACTATCCTCCTCTCATTCTACCTATAATTGATTCGTCCGAACATCATATCCCTAAGAGTTATATTACATCTAAAGAACTGTATGCACCATTTAGGACTGAGCTACTTTAGTAGGAATATATAGTGTTGGTAATGTCTAAAGATGAGGATGGGTTTGAAATACCAGTTAATTTAGAGAAGCTAAAATTAAAAAGGAATAGAGAGGAAGAAGACTTTGGTCTAGACAGACTAAGAAGCTCAAATTATCTATAGATTTTTTGCTTGATAACAATGTTTTAGTGGATATTCCTATTATGGAATGTGATAACTCATGTGGTAGTGGTTGATCCTTAATAACCATAAGGTAACCATCAAGATTTTATGCTGGAATTGTTGAGAGTTGGAGCCTTCTAAGACAATTGACAACTTAAAAATGCTTATAAATAAAAATAACCCAAATTTGGTTTGTTTGTTAGAAACAAAATATATATAAAAAAAAAGCTTAAAATTGGGGAACATATTCAGTTTTGTTGAGGGTGTTATGTAGATCTCATAGGCCTGATAAGAAGATTATGTTTATGGAGTAGTTAAGAGATTAAGGTAAGGATTATTGCAATTGATAAGAATTCCATTGTTATGTTACTCACTTTGGCGGGTGGTAAATTAATTCATATTACATGGGTTTATCCTCATCTAATTTTAAGGGCAAGTAAACACCAAAGAGCAATTTGAAAGCTAGAGCTCATTTAATTGATGGCCCTTAACTTTGTGTGAGAGACTTTAACAAAATACTTGTAGATTATGAGAAAAGCAGGGGTAATAAAGGAGATTATATACTTACCAATGGCTTTAACAATTTCATCTTGGAAGTTAACTTACACGATCTAGATTCAAAGGCCCTACATGGTCTAATAAAGACACAATGGGGAGGTAGTTGAAGAACGTATGGATAGGTTCATTGGGTACTTTGACTAGTTTACCCATTACCTGAACTTGTAAATTTTCCATCTTCCTACTATTGGGTTAGACCATATCCCTTCTGTTCCAACTGACCCCTACCAAGGCCGAGTACTTCCTTATCGAGTCACTTTTCATGCTGAGCCATATGACTGCTCATCTTTCTATGGTATGCCGAATTGGAGATTACTCACTAGTACTCGAGCCAACCAATTACTCGGCATCTTCCTTGCCAAGAAGTCAAGAAAGAGTAACTCCAAACTAACTAAGCTATCCCTACTCGGACAAGCCATCTATCTGTACTTTCTTGTCCATATCTTATAACAATCTCGCCAATGTAATATCGCCACGTGTACAATATCATTGCAGAATTCATTGCAACAATGATTATTTTTCTTGTATATTCATTGTTACTATTTTATATCATGTAGATTACTTCCTTAAGAAATGCCCCTTTTGTCTTTTCCTTTTTAGGCAATTTACCCTAACTTATGAGTATAAATACCATTGTACTTGTAACAAAGATCAGATCATTCTGAATACACTTTTGAGTACTTTCTCTTTACATAAATACTCTATTTACTCTTGGCATCACTCTTATCCTAACTCTTGAGTAAGGATAGGTGGCAAGTAATCTTACTGGACCGATTTGTGCGTAAAATTGAATTGTGCCATGAGTCTTCGGAAGATTCATTGGTGCATCATATCCTCTTGAGCTGTTTGTGAGTTTTGCTTAACCTTCATTCATGATTCATTCATTTTCGCACTTTCTTCCATTAGTTCTTTTTGAGCTTTTTGCAAGCCTAGACCCATCTAGTAACCGGCTTTGTCCATTCTTGGTTATAGTCCGCAACATCTTGGCATTGAAGTAGAGGTTTTGTTCGAGTTGACATGTGTTTTTGAAGTTCTATTATACTTTGTTTTGCGTAAGTGAAACAAAGCAAGTTACTGTGTTCATTTGACTGCTTTGTTGTTAACTATTAATTTCCTAAAATGTTTATTTAAGCTTTGAATTTGTGAGGAAAAATGACATATTCAAATATGAATGTTGGTACTGGTGACGACAATGGAGTTGTTTACTATGGACGACAGCTTTAGGGAACTTCTAGAAGCACTGCTGAAAGGTTTAATGAGGTAGCTAACCACTTAGTAGATTTAACTTGAGCCGTTCATGCATTGTCTTGTCGACCTACTAAAGCTATGCAAAATACCCCATAAGCTACTCTACCTGTTAGAGGTTATATACCAGCTCAACCCGTTCGAGGTGGAAGAGTTAACAGATGACTAAGGTGAAGGATAAACTTGAGAGAGCTTAATGAAGAGGAAGAATAGCGTATACAAATCCTTAGAGCATTCGATTATGTGAAGCTTTGGATTATGAGTTTCAATGGATCTGAGAATATTGATAAGTATCTAAAGTGGGAAGAGAAGGTAGAGCGTATGCTTGATTACTATCAATATGAGGATTATGAGAAGGTGAGAACTGCAGCTGTCGAGTTCTTCGGATATACTGCCATATAGTGGAAGAATTTTCAAGCCATGAGAAGATGAGAGGGGTACCAAGAGATTAACACTTGGTTTGAGATGAAGCGAGTGCTCAAAAATGGGTTTGTATCGGAAATCTATCTCCAAGATACTTTCATTCGGCTTCAGGAGTTGAGACAAAGAGGCCAAACTATTAATGAGTATATTCAAGAGTTTCAAATGCTCATGATCTATTGCGAAGTGGAGAAACCACCAACTTGAACAATTTCAAGATTTATTACTAGCTTGAGGGGAGATGTTGGAGACGTTGTAGATCTCTAATGATTCAACATAATGGATGAAGCTATTAGGATTGCCCAGTGAGTAAAGACGTAAAGAAGGAGTCAAATACCAGCGAGGATGTTGACTAACCGACATAGACAGGTAAGTCACTGAGTTCAACTGAGTATAGAGTTGAGTAAAAAGGTTGATGTAAGAGCTGGGCAGAAAGGCCGACTTGATGGTGAAGTATCGACTCGAACTTATGAGAAAGGGTAAGGGTCTAGCAAGAAGACCGACTAGATCAAGTGCTTCAAGTGTCAAAGGTTCAACACATGGCTACTTAGTACTTAAATCGAACGACGATGGTCATTAAGAGAGGTATCTCGAAGCTAGAAGTAGAAAGTATGGATGAGGAACTCGAGGAGGAGAAGGTTCCTTCAAGAAAGAAAGTATCAAGAAACAGCTGATTAAGGAGGATGTGTTACCAAGGATTTGGACAAGTTACTCATGGTTGTCCGACACACTATGAAAATCAAGCCCTCGTGAGAGGAGAAGTAGGGAGAGAACTTGTTTCATACCACCTGAAAGGTGAATGATCAGGTATGAGCCCTCATCGTGGATGGTGGAAGCTACACTAATGTGGCATCATTTGATCTTGTTTCAAAACTAAAGTTGCTGAATGTTACGCATCTAAGGCCGTATAAGTTGCACTGGTTAAGTAAATAAGGAGCATCACATGTCACTTAGCAAATACTACTACTGATCATTATAGGAAATTACTTTGACCAAATTCTCTATAACATACTACCCATGCGCGCTTCTTATTTGTTGCTGGGTAAACTATAATTATTTGATAGGAGAGTTACACAAGATAATTACAGGAACACATATATGTTTAAGAAGGATGATCGGAAGATTACGCTAAATCCATTGCTGCCAAGAGAAGTTAACAAGTTGTAGATGAAACTTATTGGTATATTGAAGAAGGCTCTAATGATAAGTAGAGTCAAACTTCAAGAGGCCATCAATGCTAATAAGCCAACCCTCTTATTGGTCAGGCAACTATTGGAAATGAAGGAGTATGGTAAGTTACCTTAGGAGATCTAGGAGTTCTTAGATAAATATGTTAACTTGTTCCTAGAACAATTACTTGAAGCGTTGCCCCTAACTCGAGGCATAGAACATTGCATTGACTTAGTACCTAGTGCTATACTACGGAATAAGCTAACTTATCGGATAAATCTTGAGAAAGCTTTTGAACTCCAATGTCAAGTTAATGAATTGCTAAAGAGAGGCTATGTAAGAAAGAGTCTCAGTCCTTGTGCTGTGCTTACACTTCTAGTGCTGAAGAAGGATGGAACCTGGCGAATGTGTGTAGATAGCCAAGCTATAAACAAGATCATGATCAAATATATATATCCGATCTAAGGCTAAAAGACATGTTAGATGAACTCAGTGGAGCCAAGATTTTTAGTAAAATTGATCTTAAATTTGACTATCATCAAATTTGCATGAGGTTAGGAGACGAGTGGAAGATTGCATTCAAAACTTAACATGGACTTTACGAATAGATGATCATGCCCTTCGACTTATCAAATGCCTTGAGCAGTTTCATGAGGTTAATGAACCATGTACTAAGACATCTCATAAGGAAGTATGTTGTGGTATACTTAGACAACATCCTAGTCTATAGTGCTAACATATAAAGTTACTGTGAACATCTTAGAGTGATCTTGGATATCCTCTATGCCGAGAGACTATTCAATAATCTAAAGAAGTGTTGCTTTTGCCAGGAGGAAGTAGTATTCTTAGGCTATGTAGTTAGTGGAAGAGATTTGTAAGTCAATGATGAAAATATCTAAGCAATTGTCTCGTAGCTAACTCCTATGACTTGTATCAACGTAAAAAGTTTCCATGGACTAGCTTCGTTTTATAGAAGATTAATCAAGAATTTCAATACTCTTGCTACAATACTTACCGAGTTAACAAAGAAGAACACGAACTTCCGATGAGGAGAAAGGGAGGAGAGAAGTTACTCTAAGATAAAAGAGAGATTGACCTCCATCCTTTGACAAAATTTTTTAGTTGGAATGCAATACGTCAAGCATTAGAATAGGTGTTGTCCTAATGCAGGAAGACTGACTAATTGCTTTCCATAGTAAGAAGCTCTAAAGACTATAGCTGAATTACTCTATATATGACAAGGAACTTTTAGCATTGATTTGAGCAATGCAAGTATGGAAACATTATTTACTGCTGAGAGAATTTGTCATATATATTGAACATGAATCATTGAGGTACCTCCGAAGTCAAACGAAGTTGTCAAAGCGGTAGGCAAGATGGGTTGAATTCCTTAAAGGATTCAATTTTATAATAAAGTATAACTAGGGAAAGAGCAACGTAGTTACAGATGCTCTTTTGAGGAGATATGCACTTCTATCAAAACTGTAGACCAGACTATTTGTGTTTGCAAGTATGAAAGAACAATATTATGAGGATCCACACTTTAGACCTATAATTTTGTGATGTGTCGATGGGAGGTCAGTGGACGAATACATGTAGAGGATGTCTACTTATTTCATGGCGGAAAATTATGTGTGTCAATTTGTTCATTGAGTGAGCTACTAGTTAGGAAAGCCCATAGTAAAGGTCTCTTCAGACATTTTGGGGAAAGGAAGACTTGTGAACTGATAAATGACCGATTATTTTGGTTGAAAATGAGGAAAGATGTGCAACGAGTTGTTGGAAGTTATGCCGTGTGCAAAAAGGCCAAGTACCAACCCATGCAAGGAAAAGAGATGCTGATACAGACTCATGGATGAACACTCGAACCCAATATCACACATAACTAAAGGGGTGGGTCTAGGCTGCAAGATGACTTGAAAGGTAAATGATAATCGAAGGTTGAGCAGGGGGTTCCCGTGCACCAATGAAGAATATGACGCACCAGCACCTTATACAAGCTTAGGTCATACTTGATATGATGCACAAGTGTAACCAGAGGTCACTTACCATTAGTCTATGCTCAGAAGGGCTAGATAGGAGTAGCTCAAGAGTAAGAGGGAAACTTAGCTCAAGAGTGTGAAAGGTTCTGTATATTCTCTATATTATGATATCTTTCAACCTTTATAGTATATCGGTATTTATATCATTTCGTTAGGGAATTGCTTAAGTTAAAGAAATTACAAAAGAATTGTCCTTATTTCCTAAAAACAAAAGAAAAAAATTTACAAGGAAAATATGAAATCGTGCAAAAGAAGGAATGCAGACATCCTTTGTCAGAAAGGACATTACAGGTGTTAGAAAAGGATAGTGTACATGTGTTTTTATGGCGATTCTGACAATATTGTGGTCTGGGCAGGGGTGGGCCTTACTTCAAGCTTATTCGGCATCAGAAGGGGTTGAAAAATGGTTGGTTTAAGGACGGTTCGCATGGGGTTGGCTTCGGATGGTTAGCTCTTAACAGTCCTAATCAACCTTGGCAATAGTGGGGATTACTACATTTAGATTTAGTGATGGGACTATGATTTTCTGGAGGGTTCGACTTGATGCTGGTTGATCACCTCAATAATGTCTTAGATGATATGGAGAGCAAAGTAGCTCGATAGATCAGATTGGGGAAAGCATTGCTTCTCAGAGCTTAACTCACCTTGGAGAGCTAAGTGGACCACCCGATAGAGCCCTCGAGCTCAAAAGCGTATAATCGGTCCTTGATCCCTATCATCCCCTTCGAGTTATTTGAAATTTAGGATCAAATCTGGTTTCAATCCGATTTGCTTGTCATCGAGAGTGTAAGGTGGAGGTCGGCAATGTTGAATGAGTCTGAGACTCCATATCCTTCGAGTTATTCAATCCTATAGGTATTAGGATTGATCTTTTCAAGTACTTTGAAAGATCTGTCAGCTCTGGGAGACAACTTGTTCTTCTTTGAGTTTAAGAATCGTTCCTTTCTAAGCAATATCTAGTCTAAATCACCTGGTCGAAATTCTCTCTTCTTCTATCTTTGGCTTCACTTCTCAAGCTTAATAGTAGCTTAATTTAGTTGTTCTACAAACTTTTGGCACATGGTTTTGATGGCTTCAACTTTCTTGATGGTTAGTCGATCATCATCATTAGTTCTTAATTGGGGTACTTGGTCCAATGGGAGCTCAGAGTTGAACCCGTAGGTGACTTCAAATTAAGACGTGCTTGTGATGCTATAAGTAGTCTAGTTATAAGTGAATTCGATGATTCATAGACACAGATCCCAAACGGCCATGTTTCATCTGACAGCAACCTGTAACAAAGTTCCCACAATTCGATTGACAACTTTAGTCTACCCATCGATCTATGGATGGTAGGACATGCTATACAATAACTTGGTTTACAATTGCCTCCAAAGTGTTGTCCAAAAGTGGCTCTTGAACTTGGGGTCTTGATCCGAAACTATGGTTCTAGGCATGCCATAAAGCTTAATCACCTCCTACAAGAAAAGAAAAGAGATAGCTGAAGCATCATTAGTCTTGGAATAGGGCACGAAATGTGCCATCTTGTAAATCGATCCATTACTACTATGATGAAGTCCTTCCCTCGGGATGTCCTCCATAATCTTAGCATGAAGTCTATACTTAGCTCGGGCCATAGTTTGGTCAGGGTCGGTAAAGGTTGGTAATGTCCTTGCTCAACTCGACTCTTCACTTTTTAGCAGGTCGCACATCTTTCCGACATGGATTAGACATATCTCTTCATCCTTGGCCAAAAGAATTTGGAGAATAATACCTCATAAGTTTGGCGCTAGCCAAAGTGTCCTATAGATCCCCCTCTATGTGCTTCATGCACTAACAAATCTCACATAGAACAAGTCGAGATAAATAGCCTCATCTTCCTGAATAAGTATTCGTTTTCCCTGTGATAGTCATCTAGAGTCTGTCCTTCCTCATATCGGGCGTAGATAGGACCAAAGTGTAGGTCCTCGGTATATAAATTCTTGATGGCTAAAAAACTAAGTAGCTTCGTCTGTACTTCGGTTACGAGGGTATGTCATTTTGATAGGGCATTAGCTACTACATTATTCTTTTCGTTCTTTACGACATAAGAAAAACCTTCCATAAACTCAACCTACTTGGCCTACCTTTGGGACAACTTTAGTTAGCCCTTTAGATATCTCAAGGGTTCATGACTGGTGTAGATCATGAATGCTTTTGGTAGTAAGTAATGTTGCTATACCATTAGGGCTCAGCTTAAGGAGTAGAACTCCTTGTCGTAGATGGAATAGTTGAGTATGGCTCCTTGAAGTTTCTCACTAAAGTAAACAATAGGTCAACCTTCTTACATCAGCATAGCACCCATGCCTAGTCCAAACGCATCACATTCTACCTTAAATATTTTGTCAAAGATCGATAGAGCTAAGATGGGGGCTGTAAATAGCCTCTCCTTCATGTCTTCAAAACTCCTCCTCTCTTTCTCACCCCATCTGAATTCAACATTCTTCTTTGAGAGTTCGATGAGTGGGGCCACAATCATACTAAAGTTCTTTATGGATTGGCAATAAAATGATGCTAGGTCATGGAAATTCCTTATGTTGGCAGAACAGGTTGGCTTAGGCCATTCTATAATAGCTCTTATCTTCTCCTCATCAACTCAGATGCTCTGCTCATAACAAATCCCAAGAAGATCACCTCGGATTAGATTGGTAGAAATCACACTTCATTAGATTAGCATAGAGCTGTTCAGCTCAGAGTTTTACAAGCACTTGTCGGAGATGCTCTTGGTGTGTCTTAAGGCTAGGACTATATATTAAAATGTCGTCAAAATAAACCACGACAAACCTTTCCAGCAAGTCTCAGAGCCCATGATTCATAAGTCACATGAATGTGCTCGATGCATTGGATAGCCCAAATGGCATTATAAGCCACTCATATAAAGTAACTCTTGGAGCACATGATTCATAAGTAGTATGAATGTGCTTGGCATTGGATAGCCTAAATGGCATTACAAGTAGCTCATATAAACCATGTCATGTCTTGAATACGATTTTCCGCTCATCTCCTTCATGCATGCGGATCTGATGGTATCCAGATTTGAGATCAATCTTAGAGAACACTCTTGCTCCACTTAACTCGTCTAGTATATCATCAAGCCTGTGTATGGGATACCTATACTTGATGGTGATTCAATTGATGGCTCAGCTATCCACATATATTCTCCAAGAACCATCCTTCTTAGGTACTAACAGGGTCGGCACAGCATAGCGACTTAGAGACTTGTGTACATACCTTTTCTTCATGAGGTTGTCTACTTGCCTCTGCAACTCGGCAGCCTATTCAAGGTTCAGCTTATAAGCAGGCTTATTCTACAGTATGGCTCCTAGCTGCAGGTCAATCGCATGCTCGATGCCTCGAATTAAGAGTAAACCCTCTAATAGCTCCTCTAGAAACAGGTAGGTAAAGTCTTTCAGTAAGGTTTTTACCTCAGTCGACAACTCGTTCTCCCTAGGGTATCATCTCTAGAAGCCTCCTGATAAGTAGATAGGTCGGTCCCTCCAGATCCATTTCTCTTTTCAGTTTAGCTCGGATCAGTTCTAAAGCCTCCTTCTTCAAGGTTCAGCTAAACTGGGACTACATGATTTTTACTTGATTGGTAGTCATGAGACCTAATTTCAACCTTCTCCCTTCATGCTCCATAGAACATGTGTTCCTCTTGTTGTCATATATAACTGCTTGGTCAAACATCCATGGTCATCTAAGTAGAAGGTAGGGCATACTCATGGTCACCACGTTACAAGGTCGTTCATCTCGATAGCTGCCTATACAGATCGGTACAGATACCTGTTTGTTTACTTATAGGGCTCCCTTATCACTGAGCCAGTGAAGCTTGTAAGGTTTCGAGTAAGGTGTGGTCAACAATTTCAGTTGCTGGACCATAAATGTAGAGGTTGCATTGGTACAGCTTCCACTGTTAACAATCAGCACGTATGGTGATTCATTCACCTTATACCCAATATGGAAGAAATTTTCTCTCTATTCATTTTTTAATACAAGGTTGACACTCATTGTCTTCCCCAATATTAGAGCGGTTGGCATGAAGTTGCCTTCCTCGTTGTAGATGACTTCTTCATCAGACAGCTCGACTTGTCTGTTCTCTTTTAGCTCCTGTGCTTCTTCATCTGTACTATCGACCTCTATGGTCGGCACTTCGCCTCTAATCACCATCGTTTGCCTATTTAGATACTGAGCAGCTATGTGTCCAAATCCTTGGCATTTGAAACACTTAATCTCACTCGTCTTCATTCCTAAACTCTAGCCATTCTCAAACTTCCTTGGGGGTTCCTTCTCCTATGCACGAGCAGTTTGAGCAGGTTAGGTCTCAATGACCTTGCTCGATTCCGTTCACACAAGTTTGCCCGGAACAGGTTAGCTATTGTCAAGACGGTTGATGGGTGGTCGGAATCTCCTTATTTAGTGCATTTCTATCCTTTGGGTGGCTCGGATTGCATCATCTAGCTTTCTAATGTCTAGGTTTTCCAAGACATCCCTAATCTCATACTTCAATCCACCAATGAATTGAGATATAGTTCGGTCTTCAAGCTCTACGACTTCGTATCGAATCATTAGCATCTAAAACTCTTTAACGTAAGTATCCACACTCGATACTCCTTATCTCAACTCTTGCAACCTCTTGAAGGCATCTTATAGATAATAGCTTAACATAAACCTTCTCCACATGACTTTCTTCATATCATCCCAGCTCTTAATTTCTCGTTTTCCTTCCCTTCTCTTGGTAGCTTGTAAGTTCTTCCACCATAAGGCGGCTTAACTAGTGAACTCTAATACAACAAGTCTTACTTTTGCATCATCATGCACTTCATGGCATTCAAACTACTTTTCAATCTTATCTATCCAATCTAAGTAGTCTTCAGCATTACTACTTTAAAAAAAACTTAGGATACCCATCCTGAGTCCTTCGACTCTAGGGGCTTGCACATTTCTTTCTTTCGCTCCGTAGCACTCTTCTGCATCATCATCTCCTCCCACTTCTTCCTTAATCTCTTCAAGTACTAACCTACGTCTAGCATCCCTACCAACTCCTTTAGCTTGAGGTGGTCAACCTGGGGCATTAGCTCGACCAAACTAACCATTGCTTCGCTGTTGCTGAACACATTCTCTAATAGGGCTATTTCTAGCTTGTTGTCTGTCTTCTTAGATAACAATCACTAGGTTAGCTACTAAGTCGATAAGCTTATCCAAGCGGTTACCCACTGATTAAGGTAAAGAGCTTCCTTCCTATCCTTAACCATGTCAAGTACCACTCTCTTGGTTTCTAAAGGTTCCTTGCATACTTGAATCCGACATTGATGTTTACCTTATAATGACAATTACTCAACAAACATACAGTCAACCATACTTTGTTTTGGCATATCAAAAATGGGGTACAAAACACTTCTCACTACTATACTTTAAAGCTAACAATAGAACCACTTTCATACAATAGTAGTGACAAACTATTAATAGAACATAGTAGCAGAATCCAGCTCCGAACATAGCCAAGCTTTGATACCAAGATGATATAGACTCGTAGATGAACAAATAAACCCCATATCACTCGTAACCAAAGGGGTGGGTTCAGGCCGCAAGATGGCTTGAAAGGTAAATGATAGTTGAAGGTTGAGTAAGGGGTTCCCATGTACCAATGAAGGATATGACGCATCAACGTCTCACATGAGCTCAGGTCATACTTGATATGACGTACAAGTGTTGTTGGAGGTCATTCGCCACTAGTCCACGCTTAAAAGGGCTAGATAAGAGTAACTCAAGAGTAAAAGGGACACTTAGCTTAAGAGAGTGAAAAGTTTCATATATTCTCTATATTATGATATCTTTTAACCTTATTTGGTAAAAGTAAAAGAGAATAATTTACAAGGAAAGTATGAAATTGTACAAAAGAAGCAGCGTGGACATCCTTTGTCAGAAAGGATACTACGGGTGTCAATAAAGGATAGTGTGCACACGTTTTTATTGTAATTCTAACATTATTGTGGTCTGGGCAGGGGTGGGCCTTAGTTCAGGCCTATTCGGCATCATAAGGGGTTGGATAATGGTTAGTTCAAGGACAGTTCACATAGGGTTAGCTTGGATGGTCGACTCCTGATAATCCCGATCAGCTTTGGTAATAGTAGGGATCACTGCATTCAGATTTGGTGCTGAGACTATGGTTTAGTAGAGGGTTCGACTTAGCATGCTGGTTGATCACCTCTGCAACATCTTAGATGATATGGAGAGCAAAGTAGCTTGGCAAATCGGATTCGGGTAAACACTGCTCCTCAATGCTTAACTCACCATGGATAGCTCGGTGGACTACTTGATAAAGCCTTCAGGCTTGAGAGCGTGTAATCAATGCTTGATCCCTATCAAATGCCCTAACTATCCTAACGAAGCCATGGAATGAATTGAGCATGGACTTTGTTCTTAGACTACCGTAAACTACCCGAGGCAAAGATTTTGTAATGGTTGTCGTAGATAGGTATAGTAAGATGGCACACTTTGTGCCCTGTAAGAAAACTAACAACGCTTTAGCCATACAAGAGATTATGTAGATACACGGTGTGCCGAGAAGTGTAGTCTCTGATAAAGACCCAAAGTTCTTGAAGCATTTCTGGAGAACCTTTGTAGTGTTGGTTGGGAACCAAATTACTCTTTAGTACCTCATGTTATCCCCAAACTGACGGCCAAACAAAGGTGCTTAATCGTACTTAAGGGTCACTACTTCAAGCTATAGTAGGTAAGAAATTGGTTGATTGGGACGTCTGCCTACCAGTGGTCCAATTCGCCTATAACCAAACAGTACATGACACCACTAAGCAAACTCCCTTCGAGGTGGTCTATGGGTTCAATCCCGAATTGCCCCTAGATTATGCCCCTATATCAGTACCTGCACAAGAGGACCTTGACGTATCGGCTAAAGTACAATCCCTTCAGTACATCTATGTTAAGGTTACTCAGCACATCGATCAAGTTGCTAGGAGAATAAGAGAAAAGACTAAGGGTAAAACAGCTAAACAATTTCAACTAGGAGACTTGGTGTAGTTGCACCTCAACAAGAAATGGTTCCCAAATAAGAAGAGGAGTAAATTATCTGCAAGAGTGGAAGGACCTTTTAAAATCCTTTAGAAGATTAATGATAATTCCTACAAATTGGAATTGGCTAAAGACTATGGGGTTTTTGACGCCTTCAACATTGCTAACTTTAGTCCATATCACCCTAACGAAGAACTGAGTGAACAACATTCAGATTTGATCCCAAATCCAAAACAACCTAGAAGGAATGATGGGAATCTGGTTACCGGACCTCTAACCCACAATCGAGCCTAAGGACTAGAGAGATTGGCATGATGAATCCTTCTGTTACAACCGACCACTAATAAGACTGAGTACTTCCTTATCGAGTCACCTTTCATGCCGAGTCGTATGACTTCCCATCTTTTTTTGGTGTACTGAATTAAAGATTACTCACTTGCATCCGAGTTGACTAATTACTCAGTATCTTCCTTATCGAGAAGTCGAGAAAGAGTAACTCTAGACTGACTAAGCTATCCTTACTTGGACAAGCCATCTATCCATACTTTCTTGTCTATATCTTCTACCAACCTTGCCAATGTAACATCACCATGTATACAGTATCATGTGTAGAATCCGTTGCACCAGTGATTTTTTTTCATATATATTCATTTTTACTCTTTTGTATCTTGTACGTTACTTCCTTAGGAAATACCCTTTTGTCTTTTCCTTTTTAGGCAAGTTATCTTAACTTATGGGTATAAATACCCTTATACTTATAACGAAAATCAAATCATTCTAAATACACTTTTGAGTACTTTCTTTCTTGCATAGACACTCTGTTTACTCCCGGTATCACTCTTATTCTAACCCTTGAGTAAGGATAGGTAGTGAGTAACCTCACCGACTGATTCATGCATCATATCGAATTGTACCGTAAGTCTTTAGAAGTTTCATTGGTGCATCATATCCTCTAAAGTTGTTCGTGGGTTTTGCTTAACCTTCATTCGTCATTCATTCATTTTTGCACTTTCTTCCATTAGTTATTTTCAAGCTTTCTACAAGCTTGGACCCATCCAATGATCATCCTTGTCTATTCTTGGTCATGATTCGCAATAAAGTAGGTTTTAAGCTAAATAAGCCTAATGTTTGGGTAAAGAGGTAATGTAGTATACTATAAACAAAAGGTCAAAAGGAGTGATCTGTATAAGGCAAAATGTAACAAAATTAATTAAGGGGTTGAATGACACTCGATATGCCACACTAAGGATAAATGAGGACAGTCGTATTTGGGGGATGGGTCCAAGCTTACAGAAAGCTTGACATGAAAGTGGAATGGGTGAAAACAAACAAAACTCACAAATGAATCCAAGGATATGACATACCAAAGAACTTCATAGACTTATGAATCAACTCAATATGATATGTGAGTTAGTTCAATGAGGTCATTTCCTATCTAGCCTTAATCAAGGGTTAAGATAAGAGTAAGTACACTAGTAAGCAAGATATGCTCACAAAGAAGGAAAACTTAGCAAACTCAATAATGTCAAAAGATATCTATCATTATGGCTACAAAATACAAGGGTATTTATACTAAAAAATCTATAGCAACCTTTACTAAAAGTGGAAAAGACTAAAAAGGTACTATCCAAAAGTGGTAAAGTATAAGGAATGTAAAAGGATACAAAAGGGAAATAAAAAAATAAGTCATTCATATAGTTGATTCCATCATGTGGGAGGTTTGGACATGTAGCCAATAGATATTGGCATGTTACAAATGAAAACAGATACTGGCATATGAATGTTTTGGCTAATGCCAAGTTGACCTGCAAATACATCTATGGTAGGCTCAGCTTAAACATTATTTAAGCAGCTTGGAACAAAGTCAGCTGAGCTGATGTACAATTGAGTCAAACTAATTTTTGAGAATTCCTCAAGTCAGCATCTAAAGATCATTGATAGGCATAGGGTAGCTTGGCTCGAAAATGGTAATAGGTCAACGAATAGAAATAGCTTAGATTCCTTAAGCATAGGTTAGAAAAGGAAAATGTGCCTTACTAAGCTCTTAAGTCCTCGAGCTTAGATTAGAGGACTTATACCTTGATTCCTATCATTCTCTCCTAGTTGATTTAGATTTAGCATCAAATTCGATTGGTCTTCTTATTGCACTTCATCTAATCGGTATGGGCTGAGGTCAACAATGTTGAATAAGTCAAACACTTTAAATTCCTCAAGCGATTCTACTCAATATGCATCATTGTTTATCTTCTAAACTATCTTAAATGGTCTTTCAGCTCTAACAGACAACTTGTTCTTTCTTCTACTTAGGAATCTTTCTTTGCTTAAGTACATCTACATCAAGTCCTTAGGCTAAAATTGCCTTACCTTTCTTCCTTTTACTCTGTCCTTCATTTTCTTAGTAGTTTGACTGATTTATTGGGTGACCTTTTGGTAGATCTGTTGGAAGTACTAAACTCTGGTTCTTGCTTCCAAGTCTTCTTAGTCAGATGATGGTATTAGGGCATGTTCAAAAAAAATCTTAGGATTGAAGTCATAGATGACCTTGAATGGTTTATGTCTAATGGTGTCATGTCTTAGTTCAATTGTAAGCAAATTCTACTATAGGTACGTAAACATCCCAATCAATCAAGTTCTTGCCACTATAGCTCGGTGTAATGAACCTAAAGTATAGTTAACTAACTTTGTTTAGCCATCAGTTTGGAGGTGACAAGAGGTGTTAAAAAGTAGTTTGGTTCTCATTTGACACTAAAGAGTTCTCTAGAAATGGCTTAAGAACTTTAGGTCCTAATCTCACACTATACTCCTTAGCACTCTATGCAAGCAAACGATCTCCTATAAAATGAGAAAAGCAATAGTTAAAGTATTGTTAGTCTTTGTATAAGGCACAAAGTATACTATCTTGCTAAATTTTTCCATGATGAGCATCATAAAGTCTTTGCCTCAAGCAATGCAAGGTAAACCAAGGATAAAGTTCATACTCAAACCAGCCTGTGGTTTGGTCAAGATAGGTAGAGGTACAACATTCCTTTTATTAGCTTTGTTTTTGCCCTTTTACAAATCGTACAACTCCCAACCATATAGTGTACATTGTACCTCATCATAGGTCAAAAGATCCTTACATTCAATAGTTCGCACATTCTTCATTCACCAAAATGTCTAGAAAGTCCACCAGATTAAGCTTCTCTTACTAGTAATTCTCTTAGAGAACAGGTTAGCATACATAACTTACTACTTCGAAATGGATATCCATCCTTTAAATGCTATTCATCCACTAATCTAATTCTTTACAGTATCTATATATGGGATTGAAATGGGGATCTTGAGGATATTGCTCCTTAATGCTTACAAATCCTAACAGTCTAGCCTATAGTTCAATGAAAAGAACATGTCTCCTTAACAAGGCATCGATAACCACATTAGTCTTTCTTTGCTTATATTTGACTACAAAGTTGAATCCCTCTAAAAATTCTAGCCATCGAGCTTGCCTCTTAAAAAGTTTTGTTTGACTTCATAGGTACTTTAAGGTTTCGTTATCAATGTAAATGAAAAATTCACTTGGTAAAAGGTAATGTTGCCACAGTTAAAGTGCTCGAATTAGTGCAAAGAGTTCTTTATCATATACAAAGTAATTCAAATGTGGTCTTCTCAACTTCTCACTATGATATGCAACAAGTTGGCCTTCTTGCCTCAATACAACTCCTATGCTTACACCTGATGCGTCACATTCTAGCTCAAACACCTTCTTAAAGTTAGGCAAAGCCAACATAGGTATAGAGGTCAACCTCTTCTTCACCTTGGAAAAACTCCTTTCTTTTCTTTCTCTCCACTTAAACTCAACAATCTTTCTTATTAGCTTGATAAGGAATGCAACAATGGCACTAAAATGTTGAATGAAAGGTAGCAAAAGGAAGCTAATCCATGGATGCTTCTCACTTCGACACGAGTGGTTAGTGTCAGTCATTCAACAATAGCTCGAATCTTCTTAGTATCAATACGTAGGCCTCCTCCACTCACAACTTATCTAAGGAAGGCCACTTCTTCTGAACAAAAACAACACTTCTTCAAATTCCTAAAGAGCTTTTCAACTTGGAGTACATCAAACACAACTTAAAGATGGTCGGTATGACTCTAAAGGTTGGTACTGTACATAAGGATGTAATAAAAGTAAACCACAACAAATTTCCCGATCAGATCTCACAACACATGTTTCATCAACCTCATGTAAGTGATTAGTACATTTGATAAGATAAAGGGTATCACCATTCATTGGTATAGACTATGGAGTCTTAAATGTAGTTTGCCATTCATCTCTTTGCCTTATGCAAATTTGATGATAACCAAACTTCAGGGTGATCTTATTAAAGATTCTAATACCATTTAGTTCGTTTAACATATCATCTAGTCCTAGAATGGGGTACCTATACTTTATTGTGATCTTGTTCACAGCTCTGCTATCTACATACATACACTAACTACTATCCTTATTGGCATAAGCAAGGTGGTCATAGCATAAGAGTTGAGACTCTCTCTTGCATATCACTTCTCTAGTATTTTGTTGATTTACCTCTAAAGCTTGGTAACTTACTTGGGATTCATCTAATAAGCAAGATTGTTTGGTAAGACAATACTAAGTATCAAGATAATGTAGTGCTCAATCCTTCAGAAAAAGGGCAATCCTTTAAGCAATTTCTCAAGAAACAAGTCAACATACTCATCTAGTAGCTCTTTGACCTCTTTAGGTATCACATCTTGCCCCTTCAATTCTAATAGTCACCTATCAGTAGAAAATTTTTTCACATCATGATGGCTTCTTAAGATTCAAATGTCTTCTTTAATCCTCAAGCTAATTTAGCCTATAATTTACTCAATTGGCTCAGGGTCATAGGGGTTTAAGGTGATCTTTTCTTATCCCTTTCAAAAGTGTATATATTCTTAAACCAATCAAGAATGACCCTTTGATCAAATAGCTACGATCTACACATCAATATATGAGATGCGCACATAGGCAACACATCACAAAGAATTTCATTAAAGTAGTTCCCAATTGAGACTAGCAGCAACACATGTTGAGTAACATGTAGTGCTCCCTTCTCATTTATCCAATGCAGCTTGTACAATCTAGGATGTGATAAGGTCGATAACTTGATATTCCAAATTAGTCGACAGATGCCATATTATTGCAACTCCTACTATCTATAATGAGTACATACACTTATTCGTTTACCTTGCATGTGATATGAAATAAGTTTTCTCGTTGCTCCTCTTCAAAAGTTAGTTCATTGCTCAAAGCTCTTTAGATAACTAAAGTTAGCTTGTCTAGATTGTCTGCATATACATTCTGTTCAACAAGCTCTTTGCCATACACCATACCTTCCTCTTCTAACTCTACCTTTTCTTCGGGACCTTACGTTTAATGACCATGGTACGTTGGTTGGGACACTAGGTAACCATGTAGCCAAAATGTTAGCACTTAAAAAACTTGATCTAACTCATCTTCCATCCTAATTCTTGACCTTTATCATAGGTTCTCTCTAGCACGTCTTAGTTAACAAGATGATTCTTTTGTTTGGATAAAACTTTAGTCCTCTTACTAGGTTCAATACTTTATTAAGGTTAGTTGCCAGCTTAGGCAGATCGGCTATGTTAAATAGGTCAGCTCAATTGAGGTCAATTCGGTCTATTCCTCCTTTGTTGGTCTACACGCTAAGCAATTCTTATAGCCTCATCTAGATTGACAAATTGCTACAGCTTCACTATATCCTTGATATCTATCCTCAATCCAATTAAGAATCTCGACACTATTCCAGTTAAAGGTTTAATGATGTCACATCTAATCATAAGTACCTGACACTCTTGTACATACTCATTGACAATGTCATTTCCTTGCTTTAGTTCTTAGAGTTGAGCAAAAGTATATTGCAAATAAGTGTTTGGCACAAATCTGGTTCTAAGGACTCGCTTCATTTTAGGCTAAGTAGCAATCTCTCTATATCTATCTCACCTTCTCATGGATTGAAAGTTTCTCCACTACATTGCAACATAGCCTAAGAATTCAATAGCAATAGTTCAAACCATACCATAATCCTCATACTAATAGTATTAAAAAACTCTCTCTACCTTCTCTTCCCAATTTAGTTAATCATCAACATTTCCAAAGCCATTGAAGCTTGAAACTTAAAGTTTTATTTGGTCGGTAGCTTATGGTACATAAGCTCTATCCTTTGCTTCATAATACTCATTTCTTTCCTTTTTGTCCACCTCACCTAAATCTTCTCTACATATGTCCTCCAACTCCTACAACTCCTAGGCCTTAGTTTTGCCAAGATGGATTTGCCTATACATAGGGTAGGCATCTTGTGTAATACCTCCAACTTCAAGAGCAGCCTAAGAAGTATTTTGATTACTCTCAACAGGTCAAGAAACGATTGCATGAATTGCTTGCATTAGCTTTGTTGTCATATTAGTGACTTCATCGATCTATTCATAGGAACTTCTAAGGATGTTTTGTCGACCATTGTGAATAACTCCACTAATGTCATCCCCAATACTAGCATTAACACTTAAATCAGTCATTCTTTTACTCAACCATGTGCTCACAGCAAACCAAAAAAAAAAAAAACTCGTATTACTCAGCAAACAATACGCTCACAGCCTCCAATCAGTTAACATACTAACTTCATAAAACATACTCAGCTTTCCTTTAAACAAAAACCAATGCGCTTTATTACAAAAATTTAACATCATAGCTAACTAGGTCGAACCTTACATAGAAATGCACAGTTACTACTTAATAGAACCAAAATCATTAGGTTAGCACAACAAAAAATGGGATATGATAGCCTTTTTATGGTCTTTCCATTGCTCACTGATATGAGGCAAGTGCACCTATCAGTTTTAATATAGCGGATGTGAGTCCGAGTCGATCCCTCAGAGACTTCGAGTATTAATATTAACCTTAGCTTTATTATCTAACCGGAAAAATATGAAAGTTTGAATTAATTAAAAATACTAAAATTAAGAAACTAACTTAATTATAAGACTTAATTAAGCAATTGAAAAAACGATAAAATCAAGAACGACTTCAAGAAAGTAATAACGTATTTAAGAATTATTTCCCCTAGAGTTAATCATATGATCACTTAAAATATATTCAATTCGGTTTTTATTATTCTTGACCGGAGGGATTCACAACTAAAGTTAATACCTTTCTTAAGCATATTAACCCTAATCCTAAATTATTTACCAGAATCTCTTCACTTAGTAATATAATTTAGAATTGCATTAATGTATAATGAATTCCCATACCAATAATTAACTTTCCGGAGGAAACATGTATCTTATCTCTAAGTATACATGTAATCCTCTTTAATTATGTAAAGATCTAATTATACATGTAATTTCTCAATCAACATGCATAATATCATATATTGATATTCTAGAAATATCAATCAATAATTAAACGACATAATCGAATCAAGTAAAAATAGAAACTTTATTGAAATTTCTAAATCAATCTAAGAATCACATGAAACCCTAGGTTCCATAATCCTAAATACTCGAATTTTAAGCTATCATAATGAATCTAAAAATGAGTTTCATCAATAATATAAAATAAAATATGGAAACCCCTTTTTTTTTTTTATGAACAATCTCTCTAATCTTGAAGTTGATGTTGTTCCGCCTCTTTCTTGATGTTGTTCAGCCTCTTTCTCTTCTCTTGTGTCTCTCTGTTTCTGTAATGTCTCTCCTGTTTTTTGAAACCCTAAGATATCCTTTTATATGTGTATTATAAAGATTCTATTTTCGTCACCAGACACGGCTTAGGACATGGCCGTGTCCCCAAGTCGTATAACTTTCTGCACTAAGGCAAAATTTTCTGCACAATTTTAAAATTTCATAACTTCTTTATTTGAACTCCGATTTGAGTGAAATTTGATTCATTTTCTTCGTTTTCGATCATAGAACGCGTTCAAACCTTGAAATCAAAATTTTACTCAATTAAGTATCAATTTCTTTAAAGAAAACCAAAAATGTGAGGAAAATACTATAAAATCACCATATGGAATATGTTTAAAATCAGAGTTATCACTCACTCAAAACTCATAGCTATTTCTACACAACCCTGATGCTTACCACACCACTCAATACACTTTAAACACAAATGACCACCAATGCAACAAAGTAAAGATACAACTCAACAATGACTTGATGCAAACCTTCTCTTTGATACCAAGATGATACGTCACACTAAGGATAGACAGGGATAGCTGTAACTAAGGGATGGTTCCAAGCTCATAGAAAGCTAAAAATGAGAGTGAAATATGCGAAAATAAGCAAAACCACTGAACAATCTAAGGATATGACTTACTAAGGAAGTTGGTAGACTTACGAACTAACTTAATATAATGTACAAGTTAGTTCAATGAGGTTACTCACAACGTAGTCTTATTTAAGGGTTAAGATAAGAGTGAATAAGTAAGTAATCAAGCAATAAATGCTTACAAAGAAGGAAAACTTAGTAAATTTGATAATGTCAAAAGATATCTATCATTGGCTACAAAATATAAGGGTATTTATACCTAAAAATCTATGGAAATCTTTGCTAAAAGTGAAAAAGGCTAAAAGGGTACTATTCAAAAGAGCTAAAGTACAAGAAATGTAATAGGTTACAAAAGAGAAACAAAAAAAAAAAAGGTGATTCTTGAAGCAAATTCCATCATGTGGTAGGTATGGGCACGTAGTCGACAGATATTAGTAGGATGCAAATGGAAACAAATGCTGGTGTATGGACCTTTTGGCTAATGCCAAGCTAAGCTACAAACTCTTCTATGGTGGGCTTAGCACGGATATTATTTGGGCAGCTTAGAATGAGGTCAGCCAAGCTAATGTACACATGAACCAAACTGCTTTCTAAGCATTCCTCAGGTTGGCATCCAAAGATCATTGATAAGCATAGGGGAGCTTGGCTCGTAAATGGTAACAAGTTTGTGAATAGAAACTACTCAAATTCCTCAAGCGTAGGTTAAGAAATTAGAATGCACCTTAGTAAGCTCTCGAATCCTCTTGCTCGAGCTTAGGTCAAAGGACTTATGGCTTGATTCCTGTCATTACTAGTCAAAAGGTTTAATGATAATAGGAGTAATATTACTTAGGATAGAGACAAGTGGTTCACTCCTCTTGTACATCTTATTAAAATAAATATTAATGCTTCATGGACTTGTCCTTCATCAGATACAGGCTTACTTGTTGTGGCTAGAGATCACAAGGGTACTTTAGTAGGTGGAAAATCTACATTATCCTTGGTGTCTAGTATAGAGGGAGTGGAATATATGGCCTTTGGAATGAGGGCCCAATTATCAATTTAAGAAGGATGGAGGCATGTTATATTTGAAACAAATTGTCAAGCCCTTCAAAAGGCCATAAAAGGTAATTTGGAGGCATAGCATTGGGCTTCTTGGCTTTATTTTCTTGAAGCCTAGAAGGAGTTAAATAATATGCACAGACTTATTAGCTCTATTCTATTTATTAGAAGAAATGTTAACCATATAGTAAATTGCATAGCTTTTCTCATGAGAAAGAGAATATGCCCATTGGATTGGTGGATTAATATCCCAATCTCTCTTGAAACTACTTATAATCGATATTGTAGCTAGTTCATCTTCTAATGTAATCCTTGACTATGGTTAATCATTAATAATACTTATGTTGAATGGGCAAAAAAAATAAAATTAAATTAACAACACATACATGAAATCTATTTAGCGAAAGTAAAGAGAGATGTTCAATAATTTGCATAAATCACTATTTCAAAAACAAAAGCACATATATAATAGTAGCATGTGTACTAGGTCTCTTAGGCAGAAATAAAGCTACTCAACCCAACGTATTTCCATACGGGTTAGGGCTACTTCCATCTATACTGGTTCTACTTTTATCTAGGAAAAACAAAATTTATAAATATATAAAAACATAAATATACTCCTACTTAATCTAAAATATGGAAATACCAACACTTAATTTAATATAATCAATGAAAAAAAAAATCAAAACTTTCCATTAATGTAAATAATCATAGTATTAAAATATATCACATTAGATTATTGGATGAAACACAGTATTATGCTGGGCTGTGGGGTGATTACTCTGGTCGGGGCTTTAGGAATTCCAGACGTGTAGCTTGTACACATGGACTGGACTTGAGAATTGCGTCGCTGGCTACGTTCCGAATTTTCTACGCTTCAACGGTGGGCTTCTCCATTTACAGTTGCTGGCCGACAGATACTTAGCTTGGTCATATGGTCCTTGAAGAGCTGATCGAACACCCAGGTTCCCTTTTCTTGTAATTCTTGCACTCCAATTTACTTTCATGTTTTTTTTTTTTTCCCACTCATTTTTTCCATCAATACAAGAACATTTACATAAATGTAATTCAAAATCGAGATACAGATTTGCAATTTTCAGAGTTATGACTCTAGAATAATATTTTTTTTTTCACTATTAAATAGATAGTTTACAACAAAGGGGATAATCCCTACATATACATTATGCCGATAAACAAATTAGAATTTATTTAATCTAATGGCTAATAATGATTCCCACATGCCACCATAATAAATGGCATTCGCCCACTCCATCTATTAGAGATATATTGAATTTGAACAACTACAAAAGTATGACTTTCTAATGGAGTTGGTCTTGCATCGCGATTAACTGGTCTATTTTAATTTGACCCCTAACGAGCCACAATTCGGAACTCCAAGACATTGTCCATGATACCGTTCGCTTTTCTGAAAAATCAATTTTGGGAGGAAAAACCTAAATGACACTTGAAGTACATAATTATTTGAGAGGAGAATAGCTTAATCAATGAAAGTTACATGAGTATCAAATCTGTTGACAAAGGACTTCATAGAAATTCTTCAAATATGAAGGTCGTAATTGACATGACCGCAAATCATATTTAGTGGTCATGACTAAGTAAATTGCAAAGTCAATAGTTCGATCAACAAAAGTGCACTGAATAATACAAAGTCAAACCACCATCGCGATGAGAGACCATGAAAGGTACACCATTAAAGGTGCCATGGGAAAGAAATTGGAAAGAGTAGCTCCAATAACTAATACGAAAGTGCATACAATTTTGATTGTATGTGTACTTTATTTGATCTGACCCTTAATATCCTATTTGACTTCTTCAAAAAAGAAAACTACTACATAGTAAGATTTTAAAGACAAATTTCAAACTATTCCAAACTTAAAAAGAGACCACTAGTCCTAACACTTAATCCTCCACTATAAAACCGAAAAGGCCGCCCTATAATAGCAAAATGTAGTTTCTTTTTATTTATTTATTATTATTATTATTTTGGTTTAATTTGATTTGTGTTTTTATTTGAAGAGGGACTAAATAGCCTATGGTTCGATTCAAAATAAATTAAGCCAAAATGTTTCATATTAAAAAAATAATAAACCTTATCACATTTTACTCTTAACCCAATTTTTCTTTACCATTATCTCTCATCTCTTAACTCAACTCACATGGTTCTCTATCACCTAAGATGTCACGTTATCATAATATAATATTATATAATTTTGATTCTTGTATAACATTCCTTAATTTAAATGTTAATATTTGGTTAAAAGTTTATATGACTATTATTATAATCAACCGGAAGCAAGACATTTTAAAAGAGTATAAAAGTGAGCTGAACATTTGTAGCTTAAACTATTAAAAGAGACTCAATTCATTAAGGATCTAAATCGAATAGTTTTAAATATAATTTGCTTTAGTTTAACTCTTAAACCGAATCGAATTGAATTAAAGTGAATCATAAATATCCCTATCCTACAATGGTTATGTGAGGATTTGATTTTTATTAGAGATTGAATAAATCAAGTCAGAAGCGTGAAGGTGATAGTCAGCAAATTAACATATATGTATATATATATAGAGAGAGAGAGAGAGAGAGGTGGAATTGCACGTTTATCATATATAACTTTGAGGAATTGTCCTTATACTCTACCGTGAAAAAGAAAAAGAAAACGGGAAACAGAAAAATTAAATGATTCGATGAGAGAGGAACGAGGAAGAAAATGTGCCACGCCTTCTTCCTCCGAAATATAATTCTCTTAGAGATCAAGATGTGGAAATATTGGAAGGTAGCATGTATCTTTAAATGGGGTCTTCCTTACAAGCCTGCACGATATGAAATGTCCACATCCCATTAATTTAGGTTCAACACACAACTAGCTTATGTATAGGCTCCTCTAAAAAGTGCCCTATAAATAGATATTCGATATCCAAGAAAAAGAAAAAGATTATTATTGCATGTGGTGTGGCCCAGTTTTTGGATGCATATTGGGATTCAAGGACGATGCTGGCAGGCCGATATTCAATTATCACAAGGGTTTTACTCAATATGCGATCAATGGGACTGAGAAATTTGGAGGGCTTTCCACAACTTTTTCAATGCCCTATGTACAGTAATGTAACACGCGGAGGAAAAATAAAAGTAAAAATAATAGTAAAAATAAGAGGAAAATAAAAGGAAGCATAATGCAAGGACGGTAAAGTAAATGGATAAATATAGTATGGGGGTATTTTTGGGATTATAAAAGTTAGGAATACACAACTTAACCTAGCTTTAAAAATATTTCTTTTGTCATTTATTCACCGAACTCCAACTTGCAACATGCAGCACCATTCCTTAACCCGGCTAAGTAATCCTACGTAGAACTCTAACGTAAGAAGAGCAGATTGTGTGTTTCGTCATCATTTTTTATGGGTTAAGAGATTCTAACATCAATTATGGAATTAGTGTGTGTGGACGGTTGCGTGAGAAAAAGCACTGCAAGAAAAGTGATTTTACAATAAGCAATAGTTAAGATTTAAAGGAATTACAATCGTTGATAAGGCTTTAATTAAATCCTCGTTTAAAGCTAGGTTGTTTAGGCATTTTGGTGCAGTGATTTTGTGATTCGTACAAGATCTTATGGGAAATCAAATAAGTATCTACAAAATGACTCTTTAGCATTAATTGTTAATAGCTAGTGAAAAATATAAAATAATGAACCTAGAATATAAAGAATAAGAGTGTGGAAGGGGTTTAATGGATCAAAATCAAAGAAAAATAGGATTTTCGTAAAGTAATGGGATCACGGTTAAGAAACATGGCATTTAGAATATCAAGAACAAGGGTGTAGATGTGGAATCGGATTTGTTGAGTAGAGAAGGGTTTAATGGATCAAAATCAAAGAAAAATGGGGTTTTTGGTAAAGTAATGGAATCATAGTTAAGAAACACAGGAGTGCTTTTGACTATGATTCCTATCGAAATATAGAATAAAAAGTTTGGGTGTGAATTTGAAAGAAAAATAAAAGATAAGAGTGTAATTGTTAAAATCACAAGTCAAAAGTCTAATTCTATGAGTTTATAATTTATAATGTTTTTCTTAGTTAAAATAAATATAAAATTATTTATATATAAATTTCTAGTAAAATTATAAACTTTTATATATGATTTTATAAACTTATGATTTTACTAATTTTATGCAAATCCATATGATTCTACTAATTTAATCATTCAAATTAACAGTAAAATCATGATTTTAACAACTATGGATGAGAGAATTACAATCCGAATCACCAATATGATCCTTACCGTGCTTTAAGGTGTATGGTGTATGGAGAGGTCTACAACCATGAATCACAACCATGATTCCCCTCATGGACATGTTGCTATTTAGTAAAAGAGAAACATAGCGAAGAATACGGTTGCGCTTCTAACTATATTTTCTATTAACAAACTTCCTTCAAACCTTCTTCGTTAGTTTAGTTGTTTCTAAGTACTATGCCACAATTGATTGTCATAACTTAGTAGTTTATTTTGATATTCCAAACTAAGATCTAGTTCATCTAAAGATAGAAGCATAGAAACCTAAGGAGTTACCTACATATGAGCTATGAGGTAGCAGCAAATGGGCAGCATTTTATAGTTGAGTTAATCCTAATAGTCAAACTTAAAGAAGTATTGATAATGAAATAATTTGTAGAGGTATTCCAAAAAGATTTACCTGGTTTACCCTTAGCTATGGAAATGGAGTTCAACATTAATGTAATACTGGGTATAGCACCAATAGCCATAATTGGCTTATAGGAAGACATTAGTGGAGTTGGAGGAGCTAAAGATTCAGATAGAGGAACTACAAGATAAAGGTTTCATCAGACCAAATGCATTGCCTTAGGGGATAGCAATTCTCTTTGTCAGGAAAAAGGATGGAAGAATGAGATTACGAATCAATTTTAGGGAACTAAACAAGGTAGCAATTAAAAACAAGTACCTTCTCCCTAAAATTAGCAATTTGTTTAACCAATTGTAGTGACCTTGGATATTTTCTAAGATTGACCTAAGATCGAGTACCATCAATTGAGAATCAAAGAAAAGGACATATCGAAGACATCTTTTAGAAGGTGGTATAAGCATTATGAGTTTTTAGTAATGCCCTTTGGTTTGACTAATGCAACTATAGCATTCATGGACTTAATGAACAGGGAATTTAGAGACTTTTTAGAAAAGTTTAATGTTGTCTTTATTAATGGCATATTGGTTTACTCAAAAAGTAGGGAAGAGCATGGGAGTCACTTAAAGTTAGTGTTAAGCAGATTGCAAACTGAAACATCGTATGCCAAATTCAAGAACTGTGAGTTTTGGCTGGAGTAGAATTAGTTTTAGGACATATTCTATAGAAAGATGGTATCTCAGTTGACATAGAAAAAGTGAAAGTAGTGACAGATTAGCTAAAACTACAATTAGTGACTAAGATTTGAAGCTCCTTATGATAAGTTGTACTAAGAGCAAATGAAGGTAACCAAATTGGCGTAGATCCGTGCTTATAGAGAGCTTGAAATGGAAAGTGAGAAATGCATGAAAACAATAAAGTAAACAAGCAAAAACCTATAAACAATTCTAAGGATATGACACATTAAGGAGACTCTACGAACTCATAAAATTAGCTTGATATGACGTACAAGCAACTTGGTGAGGTCACTTACTATCTAACCTTACTTGAGAATCAAGATAAAAGTAAGGGAAGAAGTAAATACGATAGCTCATAAGGAGTAGAATGCATTCAATATGTGGATTCTGATTCTTGCGACTACATATTATAAGGGTATTTACACTTGAAATGTTAAGGTAACTTACTTAAAATAGAAAAGACAAAAAGGGTATTGTTTAAAAGAAGTAATGTATAAAGAATATTAAATGATACAAATGAAAAATCAAAGAAAATAGTGATTAGTGTAGCACATCCTTTCATATGGGGGGGTTAGACAGGAGTGGTTAGTCATTAGGGTACCTTTGGTAAAAACAAACAAAATTGTATGGTTAGGCTGGAAGTTCTGGAGCAGACTAGAAGGTTTAAAGAGATGTTAACTCGGATGCACTCTGGAGTTCTCAGCATAAGTACTGTCAAGCTAGTGGTCAACACAGGTAAAGTAGAGTAGACACAGGGTTGGCTGAGCAGTTAAGGAAATATGAATCATGACTACATACAATGGTTAATAGAACTGAAATAACTTGGCTTGGCATGTGAAATTGTTTAGTAATGAGGATTGGCTTGGTCTCAGCTAAAGTTAGCTAGAATAAGAGAATTCGCTTCATCAATCCTTTAAGCCCATCAAGCTCAAGCTTAAGTTAAGGGTCCAGTTATTTGATTCCCATCATCCCCTTTGGGTTGATTTGGATTTAAGATCAAATCTAGTTAGTCTTCCCTCAATTCTCCTTCAGGTCAATAGGGAATGAGGTCAGCAATGTTGAAAGTATTAGAAACTCCATAGTCTTTAGGTAATTCCAGTTGATAAGCATTATCATTGATCCTCTGGAGTATTCTGAAATAGGTAGACAATTTACTTTTTCTCTTACTAAAAAACCTCTAATTGCTCAAGTGTATCCATATTAATTCTTCGAGTTGAAATTGTATTGTCTTCCTTCCTTTACTCTTTTCTCTTAACTTCTTGGTAGCTTAATCAATCTACTAGGCAATGTTCTGATAGATCTACTGAATAAACTATACTTGGGTTCTTGCTTCAGGGTCTTCTTGCTCAAGTATAAGTGCTAAAGTGTGATTAAGAGGTAGTTTTGGGTTGTAGCCATAGACGACTACAAAAGGTGTTTGTTTGGTGGCGATGTGTACCGTACGATTGTAAACAAATTCCACTATAGGAAAACAGACATCCTAATAAGTAAAATTCTTCTCTATTATAACTCAGAGTAGTAATCCTAAAGTCTAGTTTACTACCTTCGTTTGGCCATAAGTTTAAGGGTGACAAGAAGTGCTGAAGAGTATTTTAGTCCCCATACAATTCCAAAGAGTTCTTTAGAAATGACTCAAAAACTTTAGATTCCTATTTGGTACTACACTTCTTGACATGTTGTGCAAAGAAACAATCTCTTGGAAAAAAAGAAAAGTAATAGTCGAAGCATTGTTAGTTTTTTGTGTAGGGCAAAAAGTATGCCATTTTACTGAAACTATCCACGATGACCATTACTACATCTTTGCCTCAAGTAGTTCATGGTAATATGAGGATAAAGTCCATACTCAAACCTAACTAAGGCGTGGTCAAAATAGCTAAAGGGATTGCTTTCCATTGCTAAGCCCAACATTTGGCCCTCTTACAAGTAGCACAATTCTCAACAACTCGATGCACATCTCGTCTTATCTTAGGTTAAAAGAATCTCCCATTCAATAATTCATACATCCTCTTCTCTCCAAAATTAATAGAAAGTCCTCCACCATGAGCTTCTCTTACTAACAATTCTCTTATGGAACATGTTAGTATGCATAATTTGCTACCTTAGAACAAGTATCCACTCTCTATATGATAGTCATCTACTGTTCTTCCCTTTATACATCATCTAAATATAGGTCCAAAATGGGAGTCTTGAGGATAATGCTCGCAAATCTTAAGAGTCTCATCTATAGCTCATCAAGAAGAACATGTCGCCTTGATAAGGCATTGGCAATCACATTAGTCTTGCCTTGTTTATACTCAATCACAAAGTTGAATCCTTTGAAGAATTTAACCTATCACGCTTGCCTCTTCAATAACTTGGTCTGACTTTTGAGGTATCTCAAGGACTCATAATCTGTGTAAATGACAAACTCCCTTAGCAATAGATAATATTACCATACTTGGAGTGCTCAGATAAGAGCTAGAAGTTCTTTATCATATAGGGAGTAGTCAAACTAAGGTACTCTAAACTTCTCGCTATGGTAGGCAATAGGTCAGCCTTCTTGTATCAAGACAGTGCCCATGCCAATACCATATGCATCACACTCAAGCTCAAAAATCTTCTCGAAGTCGAGCAAAGCTAATATAGGTGCAGAGGTCAATCTTTCTTTAATCTTAGGAAAGCCTCTCTCTTCTTTCTCTCCCCACTTAAAATATATGTTTTTCTTCATCAGCTCAGTAGGGAGTGCAATAATGGTACTAAAACCCTTGAAGAATCATCAATAAAAGGATGCCAGTTTGTGGAAACTCCTCACCTCAACACAAGTAGTTGGGGTCGGCTACTCGACAATTGCTTAAATCTTCTCATTATCAACTCACAAGCCTCCTCCACCAACTATATATCCTAGAAAAACCAGTTCGTCTTAGTAAAAACAACACTTCTTCATGTTACTAAACAATCTTTCTGAATAGAGAACATAAAAAACTGGTTAGAGATGTTCAATACGGTTAGGCAAGTCGACACTATATATGAAGATGTTGTTAAAGTAGACAACAACAAACTTCTCCATCAAATTTCTCGTAACATGATTCATCAACCTCATAAAAGTGCTCGAGGTGTTTGATGGTCCAAAAGGCATGACCATCCCCTCGTACAAGCTAAGTTGTGTCTTAAAAGCAGTTTTCCATTCATGCCCTTGTCTCATTCAAATTTGGTGATATCCTAACTTAAGGTCTATCTTATTGAACACTCTCACACCACTCAATTCATCTAGCAAGTTATCTAGTCTCAAAATGGTGTATTGTACTTGATTGTTATCTTATTCATAGATCTACTTTATACACACATTCACCAAGTACCATCCTTCTTTGGCACAAGTAATGCGAGCATAGCACAAGGGCTAAGACTTTCTTTTACATACCTCTTTTCTAGTAGCTCATTGACTTCTCTTTAGAGTTTGGCAACTTATTTGGGATTAATTCGATAAGCAGGCTTGTTTAGAAGGGGTAATGTAAGTATCAAGTCAGCGCAATGTTCAATACCTTGAAAAGGGGGTAACTCTTTGGGCAACTGTTTAGGAAATAGGTCTACATACTTATTAGCACACTTACTCCTTCAACTCTAATAATCATATGGTCAATAGAAAGGTTAGCATGTCATCTTTAATAGCTTTTCAGAGCTTGATGAGCTTGATGTGGCTTAGAATCAAGGCTTTCTTTGATTAGCTTGCAATTTGCTAACTTGGCTTGGTGTCATACGGTTCAAGGTAATCTTCTAACCATCTTTCTCAAATATATATGTGTTTTTGAAACCATCATAGATGACCCTATGATCAAATAACCATGATCAGCCTAACAAAACGCATTTTGTATACATAGGTAGTACGTCACAAAGGATCTTATTAGAGTAATTCCCAACTAAGATTGATGGCAAGACTTATTGACAAACAAGTAGTGCTTCCTTCTCATTTAACTATTGTAGCTTTTATGGTTTGGGGTATGACAGGGTTAGCAGATTGAGCTTCCAAACTAAATCAACAGAGGCAACATTTTTGCAACTACCACTATCTACTATAAGCATACAAACTTGTTCATTTACCTTATAAGTGATGTCGAACAAGTTCTCTTTCTACTCCTCCTTAATAGAGGGTCCTAAGCACATCATACGTCAAACAACTAGGGTTAATTTATCTAATTCTTTAGCAAACACCTCCTTTTCAACAAGCTTATTTTCTTGGGTGGTATTCTCCTTAGGTGTAACCTTCTCCTTGAGTTCCTCATTAGTGCTATTGATTTCTAACTTCGGGGCATCTCCCTTAATGATCATAGTTTATCTATTCAAGCATCGAGCATACATGTACCTAAATCCTTGGTACTTAAAGCACTTGATTTAGCTCGTCTTAATCCCAAATCCTTGTCCCTTCTCATAAGTTCTCTTTGGTAACTCTTATTCGATAAGGCAACCCTTCAATTCAGTCATTACCTCAAGTCTTTTACTAAAGTAAGCACTCTAAGGAGCTCAACTACTACTTTAAGCAAGTTGGTAAGATGGACCAACTTGACTCATTGGAGGTCAACTCGATCGATTCCTCCTTTATCTCTCTACTCACTAGGCAATTTTGATGGCCTCATCTAGTGTGGTAAAATACTATAATTTTACTATGTCTTAAATATCATATCTTGATCCAGTAAGGAATCTGGAAACTATTCAAGTTGAAGGTTTATTTACCCTACATTAGATCATAAGTATTTGAAATTCCTAAACATACTCATCAACAGTTTAGTTTCCTTATCTTTGCTCATGAAGTCGAGCAAAAGTATCTAACACAAATCTGTTTCTAAGGATTCTCTTCATCTTAAGCCATGTATTTAGTTCTCTATATCCTTCTCTCCTTCTCCTGGCCTAGAAGTTTCTCTACTACATTATAGCATATCCTAAGAACTTTACTTTATCTTCCTAATCAAGGTAGTCATTTGCATTTCTAGAACTATTAAAACTTGGGATTCGAAGCTTTACAAAGTCAGTAGCTCGATGTATTCGAGCTTGTCCTTCCATTTCAACATACTCTTCTTCTCCATCCTCTTCATCTACTTCACCCAGGTCAATCCTCTTTCACACATGTTCTCCCACTCTTCCACCTTGATTTTGTCAAATTAGGATTTGTCCTCTCACAAGTTGAGCAACTTGGGGAGTATTCTAAATGGCATCAACAAGTTAGAAGGCTAATGCATGAATAGGTCTAGTTAGATCAGCTATCAAGTTATCCATTTCATTGAACCATTTATCAATGCTTCTAGAAGTATTTAGGGGTTGGCAACCATTGTGGATGATACCATTATTATCATTCCTAATGACAACATACACATTTAAGTCAGTCATATATTACAAAATTTCAACAACACTCAAAATTTCAATACTCAAGAAACAATTAACAGTATTTTCAAAACAACCAACTCACATACTTACTGTTTCTACTCACTCAACTCACTACTTCATCGAAAACATGCAACTACTACTTGCTTTATTTTCATAATTCAAAATAAAGCACAACAGGGCACATACACAATAAAACCAATACGTCATCTAATTACTTAAACACTCACAACTAAGCCTTATACTACCACTACTCACTACTACAACCAATACTATTCATAGCATAGTAATAACTAGCTTATATACAACTTACCTAAACAAACCTTTGCTCTGATACCAAGAAGATAGGTTATGCCAAGAGTAGATAAGGGCGACCATAATGGGGTAGATCCAAACTTGTAGAAAGCTTGAAATGGAAAGTAAGAAATGCATGAAAATAATGAAGTGAACAAGCAAAAACCTATGATGATTCCAAGGATATGGTGTACTAAGGAAACTTCATAAGCTCATAAAATTAGCTCGATATGACACATGAGTAGCTCAGTGAAGTCACTCACTACCTAGCCTTGCTTTAAGGTTAGGAAAAGAGTAAGGAAAGAAGTAAGCACAATAGCTCACAATGAGTGATATGTATTCAATATGTAGATTCTGATTCTTGTAGCTACATATTACAAGGTATTTACACTCGAAATGTTAGGGTAACCTACCTAAAATGGAAAAGATAAAAAGGGTATTGTTTAAAAGAAGTAATGTACAAAAAAATAATAAAGTGTACAAATGAAAAATCAAAGAAAATAGTGATTAGTGCAGCAAAACCTTTCACATGGGGGCTAGATACACGACAATCAGTCATTAGGGTGCTTTTGGCGTAAGCAAACAAAATTGTACGGCTAGACTGGAAGTTGCCTAGTAAACCTAGGGGTTCTTTTAGGGAAATTTTGGCCCGGCGTTTTCTAGGGTTCTTGGCATAAGTATTGTTGAGCTAGTGGTTAGCATAAGTAAAGTAAAGCAAATAACAAGATTAGCTTAGCAGTCAGGGAAATATGAATCAGGATAGCATACAATGGTTAAAAGAACTAAAGTAGCACAACTCGACATGTGAAGTTGTTCAGCAATAAGGATCAGCTTGCCTTTGGCTGGAGTTGGCTAAAACAAGAGAATTTGCTTTGTCAATCCTTTAAGCCCTCGAGCTCAAGCTTAAGTCAAGGGTCCAATTGTTTGATCCCATCATCTTAGGACTAATAGAATATTATAGGTGCTTTGTTGAAGATTTTTCCAAGATAGCTACACTTCTTACTTGATTAACCTAAAAAGGGGTAAGGTTTGGCTAGAATGACCATTGCTAAGGTAGTTTTCTAAGACTAAAACCAAAGTTGGTTTCAACACTAACCTTAGCATTGCCATAGAGTGGGAAAGAATATACAATCTACAGTGATGTAATAGGTTAAGGTTTAGGTTGTGTTTTAATGCAAGATGGGTGAGTTAGTACCTAAGACTCCAATCAAGTAAGGCCATATTAAAGGAAGTATCATAACTATGATTTGGAACTGGTGGTAGTGGTTCTAGCACTAAAATTATGGAGGCATTATTTATATGGTGAAAAGTGTGAGGTTTACATGAACCATAAAAGCATGAAGTATATTATCATTCAAAAAGAGTCAAATATGAGATAGAGGTGGTGATTGGGGTTAATCAAAGATTATGACATCAACATTTATACCATTCTTGGAAGGCTAATATTGTAGTAGACGCTCTCAGTGGAAAGAAGAAAGGAAATATTGTTACATTCATCACCTCTTCAAGATAGTTATTAGAGGATATGCATAGATTGAAATTAGAAGTGATTACTCAAGAAGTAAGGGCTAAGATGGTAGGTTTACACATTTAACCAATGTTAGTGGAAAGAATAAAGGCTCACAAGTTGAAGATGCTAGTATTCAAGAAATCAAGAGCAGAATAATGTAGCAAGAGCAATTGAGTTTAATATTCATGAAGGAGGTATCCTAAGTGTTGGAATAAATATGTATACCTAATGATAAAAGGTTGAAGAAGGATAGAGAAGCCCATTACTAGGGTCATTCAATATGCTCCAATAGTACCAAAATGTATAAGGACTTAAAGGGCTATTATAACAACCCTAGGAGGAGCTTAGTAGTATTGCCTAGAATTTCCATATCACATGTGCACCCATAATAAGAAAATCGCCATGCAAGTCAGAGATTGTAAGACTCTAAATAGTTATTTGTTAGAGTCTTTAATTTTAATTCATTGACTCATTATATAATATAAATAATTATGAATAACCATTTTTCCATAATTCCTCAAAACTGTAGAGAATCGGTATCCCCTACCAAAATAGTGAAATAAGATAGACAATTCTAGAAAATTCTAAACTTACTAAAGATACTAAACTTAATTGAGATATTAGTCGTTTTTCGAAGTATTCCGAATTATCTACACAAGCTTTTCATCGTACTGATTTAATGGTAGCACTCTGCACTCGATTCCTATCCCATTCCCAACTATCGATCAACTTGCAAGGAAAAGAACTATTGGGGTGTAAGCTTACGCTTAGTGAGATAATTTCCCTCATCAATACCACATGATAGAAATTTATTAAATGAACAATCATATGAATGCATAAACAATCAGTATGCCAAACAATGTATGCAGTGACCTAGGAACTGCATACAACTTAGAATTATGCCCCATATAGTCAGGGTTTAGAGATAATTAACCGACTCAAACCAAAATCCAAGTTCTAGACCTTGGGTTTTAATTCATTAGCACTATTGTGCTTAAGTTAAAACAAAACTATGTATTGTATATATATATATATATATATATATATTTTCATTACCAAATAATAAATCATATTTTCAAAATCCCAAGTCTAACAGTGTAGTGGCCTCCGCAATTCACAAACACACCCCCTAAGCAGAAGCCAAAAGACTCAACCCCTCGCCAACGATTAGCATTTCCTAGCGCCTAGTAAGCCTATCAGCTTAGGTTAGAGACTCAATATATATGATGACATAGCTAGTACCCAATCCTGCAAGAGACACGTCCTCCTATGAGTCCCTTCCCATCTTCTACATGAAGTGGCAGTCAGTGTCATTCATATGCAATATGGGAAATGCATGATTTATTTTAATTTCTTAATTGTATAAGTGAATAACTCAATTTTCAAAGTGATCAGACAATTTCATTCCATATAATTTGCACGTATAAATTAGCATAAACAATTCTCATTATTACATATAATTAACGAACCATCACATTCATCCATAAATTCATACACATGCATTTCCCATATCCCACAAGCATTCAAATTTATATACACACACATATATATATATATGTGCATCTTTTCTATAAGCAAAATCAAGTAAAAAGTCATTAGGAATTTACTCACTTAACTATGCGAATCAATCAAAATAATTTAGGGTAGGTTGTCTCCCAAAAGCCGGGTCCCCTAGACATCGCAAATACGATACTATAAGGATTTGAAATAAAACCTAGAAAACTAAGCTAAAACCCTTTAAGTTATACTTTTGACTTAGTTTCATAATTTTTTCCTACTTTTACTTAAAAGTTCAATCGCATATAACTTTCTCGTTTTAAATCCGATTTTTATGATCTTATAGTCAATCTTAATCATTTTTTAGTGTACTTTAACGTGGTGAGGTTATATTTTCATGATGAGATATGAAAAACTACCCATGTACCTAAACAGTAGCAATCCTCATGTTTTGGAGTACTTTTGGGCCTTGTTTGGTAAATAGGCTTTTTAATAACTTGAGAAATTCTTTGAGCTTAGTCTTAATATTTTATCCTAAGCTCAAAATACTCCTTGAGATCAGATTTACAACTTTGATTTATACTCCTAAGACTAACAACCACTTCATGGGCTCTTTAGTAGGCTTAAGTTGTCAAATAGGCTTGTTTTTTGTTTAAACTAAAATTAGTGACTTTAGTAAGCTTATGAAGCCTCAGGTGGATTTCTTGTGGGCTTAAAAACAACCTTTCTCAATTTTTTAAAGTGTTGGCCAGAATTTTAACGAAGGCCCAACTTATAGTTCTAGGCTCATTTTGAGAGTTTTAGACTCGGTTTTGAGTTTTAAACTTTGTATACTTACTATACTTACTTTAGCTGATCTTTTCACTTTGTTCACTTAATTTTATCATATTTTTAAGTGTCTTTTACCCATGTTCCAGATCTAGTCGTGATGATTCCAAGGGGTTCTCACTTGGTTTTTCAAATTGATTTATCATTTCCTTAAGTTTAGGTGTTAGATCATGCACTTAAACTACTTGTATCCAAATCTTAACTAAACTTTTCTTCCGTAAGATGATTCTTTAATTTATGCTTCACACAAAGAAATAAAAGATCTTACACTTATTACAACTTCCATATCATAGCTCATGTCATACAAAGTTGGTTTCTTCATAAAACTTCATCTGATGAATTTTTCCTTAACTTAAGTCTAGATTTGAGTATGTTTAACTTAATGGAAATAAAATCAACATCCGAATGACTTTTGAATACTCTCATCCAACATGCTCATCTTCTATTCTAGTTCTTATTTCAAGATTTTCTCAACTTAAAATCTTCCATTCAAAGTATTAAACAAGTTTCTTTACAAAACACCAACTTTACATGCTCATGTTTCAACTTCATGTAAGGGTTTCATGAGTTTGTTTCTTAGAATATCTTTGGTGTTATAACAACTTAAAATAAATACTCATATCTTCAAGAAATTAAAGTCTCCTAACATAAACACTAACCCATTAATCTCAAGAAACACTAACTTGTCCTTAAAGCAAAATACGGTGATTGTGCACAAAGGTTCTACTTAAGCTCTTAACTTTGCTTTCTCCTTTTGCAACCTTTTGGAAACCTGAGTTGTTTGATCCTTAGGAGTGGGGTTTGTGGAAGGTTCTAATCGTTCTAAAAGAACTTAGATGTTGGAAGAAATGACACAAGATAAGGAAATGGAAGTGCCATGAGTGGGACTTAGAAGTGGCAGCCAAATGGAGGATTTTTATAGGGTTAGATTTCTTCTTTTGATTTGTGTTTAAAATGAGAGAAAAGGAAGTGAAAATGAGAGTGAAAGAGGGAGAGAGTGGTAGATTTTTGAATGGGAGAAAAGTATGTGCAAGAAGCTTTAATTGATTGTTTTATAGCTTACACAAAAGTCAACAATTGCAATTATTGATGATGTAAGCATTAAGGAGTGAATAATGGTGTCTAAGAGAAAGTGATTGATGGTTAAAAGACAAGAGCATGCCCCCCCCCCCCCCCCCCCCCACCCTTCTTTTCCTTGTTCAAATCTTCCATTTAGTGTCCTTTGGGGTCATGGAATAGTCTTGTCTCATTTAATAAAGTTAAGCATGTGAAATCTTGTGAAAAAATTGTCCATATATAGTATAAGTGAAGGGGCGATAAGGAAAATGTCTTATCACTAGATTTTAATAAGTTATCAATTGATAAATGATTCCAACTCTCGATTGATAAGTCATCTAAGGTGATTGGTTGGTTTACTTATTTATGTGTAAGGCTTAGACATAAAGATAAGGGCATGGTCTTATAGGAAATTGTTTTAATATTTTCATCTTGCATTGTTTTGTACTTTATGATTCGATTCCCATAAAATTGTGAAATTTTTTAAATTTGAATGAAATTATTCAAATTAAATTATTGATTAGTCACTTGGGGTCAAAATTCCTTAATTGTTTTTAGGGTTTAGGGTTTTAAGTGACTTTAGAGCTCGTAGTTCATCAAGCTCAGGTTTTCTCGATAATTGGTTTTTGAATTGGAAAATTTTAATTTGTTTTTAAATGTAAACTTAAGTTCTCAGTTTCGTTGATCCTTAGGAACATTCAAACAGTACTTTTAATTGAATCATGGGCCCACTAAAAGTAGGGTTTATATTTATCAATTGATAAGTTATTTACGATGATTGGTTGGTTTACTTATTCATGTGCACAAATCTTATGCATAAAGATAAAGAGATTGTCTTATATGAAATTCTTTTGGAGTTTATCTCTTAAATTGATTTGTAAGTTATAATTTAATTCTTATAAAATTATGAAAATTTCTATTGTTGAATAAAATTAATCAAATTAAATTCTTAATTAGCCGCTTAGGGTTACAAGTCCTTAATTGTTTTAGGGTTTTGGGTTTAGAGTTTATGATTCTCGTATTCGAGTTTTATCGATAATAGGGTTTTGAATTGGAAAATTAAATTCGTTTTTAAATGTAAACTTGAATTTTTAGCTCAGTTTATCCTTGGAAATATTTGGAAAGTACTCTTAGTTGAATCATAAGTCGCTAAAAAGTAGGGCTTACAATTTATCCATACGTAACATAGCTTATAAGTGAAAATAAGTGAATTGTTTTATATGAAGTTCTTTTTAGGGCTTGATTCTCTAATTAATTTGAAGGTTATAATTTGCTTCTTAAGAAATTTTAGAGTTTTCTAAAGTTGAATAAAATTTATTGAAATTATATATTTAATTATTTATTTAGGGCTATAAGTTCCTAATTATCCCAAGGTTTTGAGTTCGAGTGAGTTTAAGTATGTTTTAGAGTTCGAGTGAGATTATGTATGTTTTAGGTTTTTTTTTTTTACTACTCGGGAATAATTTACTTACACGTAGGAGCTTAAGGATAAATTGACTTAATTATTTGGGAACACTGCTTTATTATGCAACATATATATATATATATCATATGATAGATTAAGAAAATAGAAGGAAAAATGCTTAATAATATATTTATATGTACACATATTGTGGGGCTACTTATGTACACAAGTAAAATAATTTTTTAAATTTATTAATTTATTCCTTTAACTAGCTTAGTTTTGTTATTTATTATTACTTGAAATAATCCTTGATTCTTTCATTATCAGTTTTATATGATTTCACAAAATTATTGATAATTTTATTGATTTATGGCTTTTCAAGCATTAAGATAATTTTCTAGAGTTTTAAAAATTTTTATGATTTGATAGTTACAGTTTTTGTTAAGTTTAGGTTTACATTTTTAAAAGTACGCATATATAGGGATTGGGGTTTTCTTGCATGATTAGGATTTCCAAATCATATAATAGTGTCTTTCAAGTTCGTTTTAAGTTCCGAGTTTAAAATTTTAGTTGGTTTTCATTTTATGTGGTTTTGTCAACTTAGGGAAATATTTACGATACTCGAGTCTGACACTATGTTTGGAAGGTTAAATTTACAAGGTCTATAGCTACTATTGGTGAAATAGTATGAAGTAAGAGATTGTAGAGTATTTTTCTATGTTTATGATTTTTCATATGGTAAAAATTGATTAACAAAGGCTAAGAGCAGAATTGCAGCTACTTCCCCAACCAGAATGGAAATAAGAGTATGTGATGATGGACTTCATCACAAATCAACCCAAGACAAAGGAAAAATGTGACATTGTATGGGCAATAGGTTAACAGGCTAACAAAGATGGTTCATTTCATGCCCTTTCACTTGGATTATACAGTAGAAAGGTTGGCTAAGTTATACATACATGAGATAATAAGATTGCTATTGCTTCTGATAAAGACATACAGTTCATAAGCAAATTCTATAGGGGTTTATAGAAGACTTGGGAGACCAAATTATAGTTCAGTACAACATTCTACACTGATAGATTGCCAACCTCTGGACAACTCACTCACACCATCTGTAAGGTCTACAGTTTCTCGCCAAAAGGATTATCTTTTGTTAGCCTGCCGAAGATGAGCACAAGTACTCAAGAGAACTATGGATAAACTCTCTAAATTCTCAGTTCGAACATACTTTACTCTGTATCGACCCTTACCCAGTTGCTGACTTGCCTATTGCTAAGGTCAACTTACCAAGCGTCGAAGTCGAGTTATTAAGTGTAGAGGTCAAGTCCCTAACATGCGGACCTCTGCATATTTAGCCTACAGAGTAGCAACATCCTTTATTTGTCTTAGTAACTCTAAGTACCATTCATCAGTAGCAACCATAACATCTATATAGCTTAGCCACTATACCCCAAGATTTCCTCATATAAACCCAATGATAGGCTGCCACCTGTCGATTACTTTCTGACATTTGTTCTATATTTCTTTTCATCATTTGTCTTATTTATCCTTTTCATACATTCTAGGAATCTCTTTCTTCGTTATCTTTTATATAATTTTTCTTATTTGAATTGTTGCCCTAAAAGGACTTACTATAAATAGTCCTTTTTCTATAATCGCAAGGTATTAAACATTTTTCTAATATTGAATATACTTATTCTTGTGAGATACCCTTCTCTAAGTACAGTTTATTTACACTCTTATCTAATCTTGCTAAGTAACTCAAGGTTAGTGGCATTAAACCTCAACATTAGCTTGTGAGTCATATCAGGTGAAGTGTTAAGTCGTGTTGTATTTGTTGGTGTGTCATATCCTTTGAGTAACTCACGAAAGCTACCATGTTGATGACTATTCCATCCTCATTTTCTTCAATATTTTGAAGGACCCATTCGGTTACTATTCCTTACAGTAACCCCTAGTAATTACTAAGTTCCTAAGCACATCATATAATCATAGTATCAAAGCTTGAGGTTATGACCAAAAGCTTAGTGTTGAAATATTTCTTGCTAGTGTGTGTGTTTTGGTATACTCTATTTCTTAAGTGAAAAATAAAGTAGGTTCTTAAGTAGATGTGTGTAGTGTTGTCAAAGTTGTGTGAGAATCTTCTGTTAAATAGTAATATTTTGAAGTTTTTATTGAGAAATGTCGAATCTTAGTGTTCAAGGAGAGATTAATGATAATAAGAGCAATGTTCATGGTTGAAACCGTGTTACTTAACAAACCTCACAAGTTATTGACAAGTAAATACAAGACCTTACTATTATTGTGGCCAATCTGACTATTTCTATACAAAGGGCAGCAAAGACTAGACTGCAAGAGAGAGTTATTGTTGAACTAAGCCGAGAAGTGAGAGATAGGTTAAGAAGACAAATGGGTGAATATTGGGCATCCGAAGCTATAAAGGTTAACCTAGCTTTACCCTGTCATGTTGAAAGGGTTGCAAGATGGAGACTTAAGTTAGATGAAGTTAAGGAATATGAGGAGAAAGACTAGTATGAAGGATTCAAAGAGCATAAGCTTAGGGCTCCTAGAGGAGTCAAACATCTTAAAGTATAGATTTTGAGTTTTAGTGGGTTTGGTAATGCTAATAACTACCTAAACTAGGAGGAGAGGATTGAAAAGATATTCAACTTTTATGATTACAAGGACACTATTTGTATTTGGCTGCATTAGAATTTACTAGGTATGCAGTAATGTGGTGGAAGAAGTTATAGAATGTACATTAGAGAGCCTGACGTAAGATTCAAACATGGAATGAGATGAATAAAGTACTAAGGAGTAGATTTTTTCCAGAACAATATAAGCAAGACACTTTCCAATACCTCCAAGAACTCAAGCAAGGTAGCTGATCTGTTGATGAATATGTCTAAGAGTTCCAATTACTAATGATCCAATGTAATATTGATGAGCCTAAAGCATGAACAATAGCTATGTTCATTTCTAGGCTGAGGATTAAGATTGGTAATGCGGTAGAGGTGTAAAGGCTAAGAAGTTTATATGAAACCATTTAAGTAGCTCAAAGAGTAAAACGTTAGAGGAGAAGTCAACTTAGTTGAGCACCAAGCAGCCGACTTGGCTTACCAAGTAGGATTGGTACGCCAAGCTGAACAGGATATGACCAAGCTCAATACAGTTTTGAGGTAAATTACCAAGGTCAGATGCCAAGCAGACCTAATGATGGCCAAGGCGAGAAGAAGGCTAAGGAACTTGAGGTCAAGAGGGACTAAGGTTAGAGCTTAGGAAGGAAGACCTGAGAGATTAAGTGTTTAAAGTGTCTTGGTTTTGGACATGTGACTAGTCAGTGCCTAAACTGACGCATCATGACCATTAATGAAGATAAGCCCTAATCCGAAGTGGAAAGTGCTAGTAAAGGTAAGGATGAGGTAGATGTTAATCACTTGCTGAATGAATTTCAAGAAGACTCAAAAGCTATGACCTTACCTAAAATGGAAGTTAAATACTATATGGTCATACGATGATCTCTCATTACCTTTGCGTTTGACAAGAATGAGCAAAGAGAGAACCACTTCCATATAAACTACCAAGTGAATGGCAAGTTGTGTACTTTGATCATTGATGGAGGATGTTATACCAACGTAATAGCTCAAGGAGTAGTGAAGGCTCTAAAATTGCCAAACTATCCTCACCCTAAGCAATACAAGATTCATTAGCTAAATGAGAAGAGAGGTCTACCTATGGTCAAGTAAGTTAAAGTACTAATTACTGTTGGTGATAGATACAAGGACAAGGTGTTATGTGACATCCTCCCTATGTGTTCCTAACACATATTACTTAGCTGACCCTAGCTATTTGATATGAAGGTACTGTACAATGGATATAAGAACACTTATGTGTTCCAAAAGGATGAGAAGAAGGTTATGTTGACTCTAATGAGCCCGACAGAGGTTTAGGAGTCATAAGAGAAGATTACTAGACCATTGTAGAGGAATTACTTAGTGATTTCTCAAGCCTAATTTTCTAGAGATGTCAAGACAAAAGAGTATGTGCTTTTGTTAGTCATCAAACTTCTAGAGTTAAGAGAAGCTAGAATCTTACTAACCTAAGTATATACTTCACTACAAGAGTATGATGACTTGTTTCCCACCAAGATACTGATAGGATTGCTACCTATTAAAGGTAGAAGGCATTGTATTGACCTTTAACTTGGAGCTGCTTTACATAACCGACTTGCCTATAGGCTTAACCCTAAGCATGCTGTTGAGTTGAAGAATCAAGTTAATGAGTTGATTGATTACAGATATGTCTAAGAGAGCATGACCCTTATGCTACGTTGGCTGTTTTGGTACCAAAGAAAGATGGCCTATAAAGAATGTGCATTAATAATCGATAAATAAAAAAAATTACTATTAAGTATCAATATTCGATCCTATGATAGGATTATATGCTCAATGTGTTGCATAGTACCCAAATCTTTTCAAAGATTAATCTAAAGACTGGTTATCATCAAATACAAACAAGACTTAGAGATGAATGGGAAAATGCTTTCAAAACAAAGGATGGTCTATTCGAATGGATGGTGATGCCATTTGGTTTGACAAATGCGTTGAGCACTTTTATGAAACTAATGAATCATAACATAAGATCATTGATTGGCAAATGCATTATTGTCTACTTTGATATGATATTTGGTATATGGTGTCGACCTCATTTCCCATATCGTGCACTTGAGATCTGTGTTTGATATCTTCTATATCGAGAAGCTAGTCAGTAATTTTAAGAAGTACGTGTTTTGTTAGAGTGAGGTAGTATTCCTCGATTATGTTGTTTCTGAAGGAGGTATTAGAGTTAATGACGAGAAAGTCCGAGTTATTCTTGAATGGATAATGCTAACTAGTGTTGCCGAAGTAAGGACTTTCAATGGTCTAGCTTCATTCTATCGAAGATTCATTAAGAACTTTAGTTCCATAGCTGCCCCATTAATCGAGCTGACCAAGAAGAACTTTAAATTCAAATGGGTCGAGAAGGCTCAAAGTAGTTTTGATGAGATTAAGTCTAGGTTGGCCTTTGCCCTAATACTTGTCTTGCCTAACTTTGAGAAAGTTTTTGAACTAGAATGTGATGCATCTAGAGTTAACATTAGAGCTGTTCTTATGTAGGAGCACCAACCAGTTGCATACTTTAACGAGAAACTTAGAGGTGCCACATTGAATTACTTGGTATATGACAAGGAGTTCTATGGCCTTGTCTGAGCACTTTAGAACCAGCAACACTACTTACTATTGAGAGAATTCATTGTCTACACAGACCACAAATCTCTAAAACATCTCAAAGGACAACAAAAAATTTCCCGATGCCTTGCTAAGTAGGTCAAATACTAAAAAACTTTTTGTTATGTCATTAAATATAAGATGGGAAATACTAACACCATGACTTTCATACTTTCTTGTCGGCATGTTCTTATTACAGCATTACAAGCTAAGATACTTAGATTTGGTGCACTACTTGATCAGTATGAGCATGATTCATATTTTGGACCCTTAGTAACCAAATGTAACATAAGAGGAGTAGTACATGGGTTCAATTTGAGCCAAAGGTTTCTAATGAAGGGTAAGCAAATTTGTGTGCTGAATGGGTTTGCTAGGGAATTATTTGTCCAAGAAGCTTATTTTAGAGGCTTAGCCAATCATTTTAGTGAGAAAAGAACAACTGAGTTGATAAAAGAACATTTCTACTGGCTAAAGACGATAAGGGATGTGTTCAAAGTACTTGAGCTTTGCAAGGTATGCAAACTAGCCAAGGGAAGAAAGGAGTCATATGGAAAGTATACACTTTTGCCCATACCTGAGCTGTTATGGACCAATCTAAGCATAGATTTTATACTTAGCCTACTCGAGACATCATAGAGACATGATTCTATTATAGTGGTAGTCGATCGGATCATCAAGATGAGCCACTTTATCCCTTCCCATGAAACCAATGATGCTTTATTTATTTCTAACCTCTTTTTTTAGGAGATCATGTGGCTACATGGAGTAATAAGGAGTATTATTTTTTATTGTGATTCGAAGTTCATGAGCTTCTTCTGAAGAACCTTATGGAAGAAGCTCGTCACTAAATCACGTTCAGTACTTCTTGCCATCCACAGACAAAATTTGTGAATAAAACAATACGTAACCTCCTTCAAGCTATGGTTGGAAGGAATCTATATGATTAGGTTCTATGCCTGCCTATCATTAAGTTTGCTTACAACCACTCTGCTCATATCTTAACAAGAAGATTACCTTTTGAGGTTATCTATAGACTTAACCTGAACTTACCCTTAGATATGGTTATCAACCTAACCACCTAAGGAAAAAATCAATCAAGCCTGCAGCATATTAAGGAGTTTCAAAAAATGCATTAGAAGTTTACCGAACAACTAGCCAAGACTGTAGCCCGACAAAGAGAATAAAGGAGTTGAAAAAGATGACAAGTCATCTATAATCCTAGAGACCTTGTTTAGATTTACCTCAACAAGGAGATTTTTCTAAGGAAGAGGACAAGTAAGTTATCCCTCAGGTTGGATGGCCTTTTTAAGATCCTTCGACACCTCAATAACAATGCTTATGAGTTAAAGTTACCCAAAGGATATAGAGTGTCATTGGCTTTCAATGTTGCTGCCTTGACACCCTATGTGCTGGAAGATGGAGAGAAAGATCAAGATTTGATGGAAAATCTTCAACAACCCCGAAGAATTGATGAATTGCAACCTCTAAACCCTTCACTTGTGCCCATCTTTAAGGCCTACGGTTTTTCACTAGAAAGATTATCTCTCAACAACCCCGAGCTCTACTTATTCGAATTATAGAATAGTAGCACCCTTTATTCATCTCGACAACTTTAAGTACCATCCATCAGCAGCCACCACAATAACCATACAACTCAAGCACTACACCCCAAGATTCCCTTATATGAACCTAATGACAGGTTGCTACCTAGCCATTACTTTTCTGACATTTGTTCTATATTCCTTTTCATCATTTGTCTTATTCATACCAAGAATCACTTTCCCCATTGTCTTTTATGTAATTTTCCTTACTTATATTGTTACCCTAAAGGACTTACTATAAATAGTCCTTTTAATGTAGCCGTAAGGCTTTAAATATCTTTTTTTATATTGAATATACTTGTTCTTGTGAGATAACCTTCTCCAAGTACAGTTCATTTACCATCTTATCTAATCTTACTAAGTAACTCGAGGTTAGTGGCGAGTAGACCTCAACATTAGTTTATAAGTTATATTAGGCAAAGTGTTAGGTCGTGTTGTGTTCATTGGTATGCTATATCCTTCAAGCAGCTCATGAAAGTTACTATGTTAATGACTATTCCATCCTCATTTTCTTTAATATTTCGAAGGACTCATTCGGTTACTATTCCCTACTCTAAGCCTTAGTAATTATTAAGCTCCTAGGCACATCATACCCCTAACCAAATGAGCAATTAAAAAGAACTATACAAGTGATAGAGCCTATGGTGAGAGCTTATGTATTGGACTTTAGCAAAAATTGCTATCATTATTTGCCTTTAATCAAGTTTGCTTATAACAATAGTTAGCAAACGACCATACAAATGGCTCTATACAAGGTACTATATGGAAAAAAGTGTAGGTCCTCATTGCAATTGGATAAAGTTAAACAAATTTTATGGACAAAGTTAGTATAAGAGGCCATTGATAAGGTAAGAATAATTAAGCATTGAATGTAGGTGGCCTAATGTAGACAGAAAAGTTATGCTGATGTAAAATGTTGTCCTTTAGAGTTCATGGTAGGAAATCAAGCACTATTGAAGATATATCCTATGAAAGGCGTAGTTAGATTTGATTTGAGAAGGAAGTTGAGCCCCTAGCACATTGAACTGTTTGAAGTATTGGAAAGAGTTGGCAATTACATATAGGTTGGCTTTGCTACCTAACCTAACAGGGGTGTGTGATGTATTCCATGTGTTAATATTGAAATAATTTTATCTAACCTAGGTCAAGATGCTACTCAAGATGCAACCAAAAGTAAAGTTCCAATTATAGCACTAAAATAGTTAGAGTTATATCTGAATCTATTAATAATATAGTACTGTCAAAATCATGATTCTATTATTACTTTGAGCATATAAAATAAGTAAAAGTGTATAACATAATGCGAAATTGGTAAAATCATATATTAAAATTCATAATTCTATGAAAAATTTGTAGCTACATGATTTTACATCCATTTTAAGTAAGAAAAATATCATAAACTTATAAACTTGTAGAATGGTATATTTAACTTATGATTTTAGCCACTATAGTGACCTATAAAGAAAATGAATACCAAAGTTTAAGAGTCAATGCATAGAATGGTACCTTATGTTAAAGTGAAATAGGGAAACCATCTTGAATGAGAGGCTCCATTAAAGCGAGTGGAGGAGATAAGAAAGAAGTGCCCATAACTTTTCTAAGAAGCAAGTAAACTTTTGAGAAAAAAAAAATTTAAGGGGGATGGGGGTGTTTAAGGATGTAACACCATGGAAATAATAATAATGAGAGAAAAATAAAAGGAAGCACATTAATAGTATAATGATTGTAAAGTAAATAGATAAATATAGTAAAAGGGTATTTTAGGGATTACAAAAGTTAGGGATACACAACTTAACTTAGCTTTAAAAATATGTCTTTTTTCATTTGCTCACCAAACTCAAAAGCCGATTGTGTGTTTCATCATGATGTTTTATTAGTTAAGAGATTATAATACCGATTTTGGAATTTATGCTACTAGATACAGATGGTTGGATGAGAAAAAGCAACCTTAAAGGCTAGAGAAGGGATTTTACGATAAGTAATGTTTAAGATTTAAAGGAATTACAATCCTTTATGAGTATCTAATTAAATTCAAGTTTGCAAGTTTATGTGTTTTTCTGTGGTAGCTTTGGGATTTGTATAAGACCTTATGAGAAATCAAGCAAGTATCTAAAACTCATTGAATCTTTAGCATCAATTGCTAATAATTAGTGAAAGAACTAAAAGAATGGATTTAGAATATCATGAGCAAAGGTGTGGAATCAAATTTCTTAAGTACAAAAGGGGTTTAATGGATCAAAACTCAAAGAAAAGTAAGGTTTTGTGAAGTAATAAGATCACGTTTAAGAAACATGGGCATGGTTCAAATTGTAATTCCTTAAAAAATGTAGATTGTGAAGTTTAGGCATATATTTGGAAGAAAAATAACAGATAAAAGGATCATGGCCAAAATCACAAACATGATCCTAATTGCGTTTTAAAGGCTGTATTTTCTAAAGGGGTTCACAATCATGAATCATAGTCTTGATTCTCCCTATGAACATGTAGCTATTTAGTAAAAGCGAGAACATAGCCTTGCTTCCAACCATATTTCCTATGGACATAATTTCTTTGAACTTTCTTTCGAGGTTTAATTGTTTTCGACCTAATAATCCTTAGTTAACTCATTGAGGAACCTATAAGATTTATTTAAGTTCTAAACCTAGTATTTTCTTATTCTTATAGGTTTTACTTTGATAATCCTATACAATCTAAAACAAACTTTCCATGTACATGACAATTAATCGTTGATTATAGTTGTTAGGCTAGTTAAATGAGAAATGGAGTAACATAATTAGCTCGGCCTAGGGGCCAACTGTGGTAGGACCCTAGAGGGTTACCTCAATGATCTTTAGATGGTGGTGTCCCTAGTGAAGTTACCCATTAAAATGATTTAAGATAGATTAGGAAATCTTAGGGTTGGAGGTAGTAATTCTTAGGTATGGCATAAAAGTATGTATTCTGTATGTATATGTATATATTATAATTGTGTGCGTGGCATCTTGAGTATACCTTCTTGTGATGCTTGAAAGACATAACCGAAAATAATAACTTATGATTGTTTATTTATAATAGTTAATGTATATAGTTTTGCATTGCTTGTTAATACACGTGGTTGTGTCTTACATACCAAGCTCCTAGTCACTCTTATATTTTATTTCATTTTCGTCACAATTGTAAGATAGTTAAACGAGTATGCAAAGTATGATGAATATGGTGAAGTGTATTATTACTATTATAGTGAAGATTAGCATTATTAAATTACTGAAGGAAACAAAATACGGATAGACAAATGGAAGGATTAGTTTGAGATTTTTCAATCTATTTATCAATGAACTATGACTTCAATATTTGAATATTTGAGAGTTAAGAATTGAGTATTGTTATGTTTTATTTTGAGATTTGTAAAGACTTAGGTTTGAGTCATTGGTTAATATTATTGAGGATTTCTTATTAAATATAATACCAACAATTTTAATGTGAATTTTGGAGAATTTAGTTGAACTTTTAGAGCTTAATATATCAATAGAGGATTAGGGATATGTAGCAAGTTATGATACCCTAAGTATAGGTTGTTATAGGTAAGATCGAACTTGATTAAATTTTCATGTTATGCATGAACAAGATGGTTTAGTAATGGTGGTATGGCAAATATATCTATTAGGGTAAATTATGCAAACTCTCTATAAGCTAACATGTTCTAAGGTACTTACCTTTTTCCACTTGGAAAATATGCACTAAAACTATTGAATTTTTAAACATATTGCACTTACTCTCTAATTAATAAGTTCATTACTTCAAAATAAAGGAGTAAAGAAAAAGTAATTTGTGAAAAAAAAAAGAACTAAGGTAGTAATGTAAAGCTTAATAGTAGAATAGATAGATGGAAGCATATTGAAAATAAGTGTTTAGAGTATTACATCAATTCAAGTTCCACAAAATAAAGCAACATATAAATATTCTTTTGTATAAATTGTAACTTCATCAAATCCTACACTTCCTCCTTAAGCTAAAGACAACTAGTGCTTGTGATTTTTAGAGACTTTCAACCTACCTAACTTCAACAACTTCTAATCATTACATTACAAAAGTCACCATATATCACCTCTAAATGAATCTACAAAAGTCTTAAACTTAATAGTCTTCCTTAATATTTTTCTTAAATACTCCAAGCATTTGCAATTGCTTTTTCAAATTTTCCTTTCTATGAGCTGTTACTTAAGATGTTAGCAACTTGTTCATTAGAGTTGCAATGTAATAACTTGATCTCCTTACTTGCCTCCACTTCTCTTAGAGTATGAAACTTTATTTCTATATGCTTTGATCTTCCATGAAACACTAGATTCTTGGCCATTGAAATTTCATATTTGTTGTCAACCCATATAATTGTTGTATCATTTTGTAGATTTCTCAACTAAATGGTCGAATTAGCTTCTTAGAGCAATAAGTAGAAAGGGTGCTTGTAAAAGTAGAAAGTTTAGTGTAATAAAGTTGGAGAAGAAGCTAACTGATAGTCATTTAGTTGAAGTCGTTGTCCAAGAAGCTAATTAGTAAATAAATGGTCATGGGAATACACCTTTAACAACTATACAAGAGCCATGGAGCTTTTAAGTTAAAAATGTCAAGGACTTAGTCCATCCTTGACAGCTTGCAATTTTTTTAAGCTTATAAATAAACATAATACTAACATTGGTGGAAGTTTGGTAGAGTCTCGGTACCTTGGTAAACTAGTAATGTGTTGGTCAAATTAGTTAACTGCTCAAATCATTGGATTATTTGTGAGGTCAACTTTACGGATGGATCCTTTTTAGACCATATGACATGGTTTTATTCGTTAACTGATTTTCATGCTAAAAGAGGTTACACTGTAATCTTATTAGTTTATAAAGATCTCTTAATAGGGTAAGGCATTATATTCTACATGATGATGAGAAGAATGGTAGTCATACCAAAAGTTAAAGACAAATTGAAGGAGTTAGAAAATATGCTTTTTGAAAAAAACCTGAAGGATTTAGGTTTTCATGGCAAAAAAAAAAAAAAAAAAAAAACAACAACACTTAATTGAATGGATGCTATACATGGGTTCTTATTAAGGACTGAATTGATAGGGGTTTAGCATCTCTAAAGTAGTTGAGAATTTTCCAAAAATCTCAAATGGAACATTACCCTACATTAGGGTTAGACTATGCTACAATAGTGTTAGATATTCACAAAAATGACTAGAAAAGTTAAAAAAAAAAAAGATTCAAGTTTGAGAATGGTTAGAGGGTGCTAAATAGATGCAATGGAGCTGTAGATTAGGGTTAGCATTAGGGAAGGACTTAAAAACTTGTCTTTAGTGTAGAACCTGCTAAATTATTGTAGTTCAATCTAACTAGTGGAGTAAATTGGTCATGCCAAATTACAAAATGGAAATAGAAAAACCCTTTAGTAAACTCAACCAAGTTCAAGGCCAAGGGGTAGGTAATGAATGTGAGGATGACAAGGCCATTTTATAATAACTTGATTAGTTATGGATTAGGGAAGAAACCCATTGGCACCAATGGTATAAAGTTGATTGGTTAAGCTATGAAGACCATGACACAACTTTCTTTCATTGCTCCACTATGAGTAAGAGACAAATAAACAAAATTCTTAAAATCCTGGATGGTAATAGGGTATGGTTAGAGGATGAGTAGCAAATTGCAAGAGCTTTCATGGACTTTCATTGTCACTTTTTATAAGTAAATCACACCATAATTTTGGATAGTGTCTTGACTGGATAGAGCCAGTGTTTTTTAGGGAGGATAACAAGCAATTTTACACTGAAGTCACACCTAAGGAAGTTAAACTTGTTTTTAGCTTAAGTAACCTAAAGGCACCAAGTCTAGATGGTTTTCTAGGGATTTTCCACCAAAATTTTTGGAATACCATAAAACTATCTATTGTAAAGGCAATCTAACTTTTTCCCAACAACTTTTCCTTAAACTCTGCTAATTTAGTTCTCATCCTAAAAGTCTCTAATTCAAAGTTGGTTAATCATTTTTGCCCTCATTAGTTCATGTAAATTTTTCTTTAAGATTATTTCAAAATTTCTTATCAATAGGTTAAAGCTTTTTCTTAAAGTTTAATACTAAAAATGAAAGTGCCTTTATCTCAAGATGCTTGATTCAATGTAATAAATTTATTACACATAAGCTTTTCTACTACTTAAGGAATAAGAAGAGATCCAAAACCTTTAACTATACAATCAAATTGACATGAAAAAAGCATATGATAAGGTGGAATGAGACTTTTTTAGTGATGTCCTTTCTAAATTATGGGCGGACACTTGCCAGATTGAATGGGTGATGGCTTGTGTTATCTTCATAGAATACGATTTAATAGTTGATGGAAATGTAGTAGGTCATATTGAGCCTTTTAGAGGCATCTGACAAGGGGATCCTTTATTACTTCAATTATTCATTACTGTTAGAGGCGTTTTGTCTAAAGGTTTAAAAAAGTTTATTTCATACCTTCTATTTGTACGTGACTTACTATTTTTTCGTAATGCTATAGAGGTTACTTTGGGTAGGTTGAAGTGGATACTAAGGTCTTATTGCACTACATCATGCCAAGAGGTAAATTAATCGAAATCTTGTATCATTTTCAACAAGACTCACCTCCAAAATTATAGTAAAGATTAGTAAATGTTTTAGGCATTTCTAACACTTTTGACCTAGACAAATATCTTATTTTACCTATGGTGTAGGGTAGTTAAATTTAGAAGCTTTAAAGTTTGTTAAAGATAAGATTCATTTGAAACTACAAGGTTAAAGAACCAATTCTTAAGTGCAATAGGCATCTTATTTCTAATCGTGTTAATAGCTTACGTTATTCTAACTTACTCTAGGGAGTGCTTTAAGTTTCCCCTAAAGTAGTGCCATTGTGAGTAGCTTTATAGCTTGTCTCTGGTGAAGACAACAAAAAGATGAAGGGAGAATGCATTAGGTTAGTTAGGATAAGCTAAGGCTACCAAAGGCAAAGACAACTGTATAGGCTTCATGGACTTTCATCTCTCCAATATGGCTTTGTTAACTAAACTACTATGGTGAATCCACTCAAACCATCTTTCAAATGAGGATCTTTTATTTGCTTAGAAGGGGGAGGGGGTGCAGTGGGGTCATGCTTCTAAAGGGAGGTGCTACTATTTTAGAAGAGTATGGTATACTATTTAAAGGGGCGCTATAGAGGATTGGTTCAAGTAAGGTAGTGAATATGTGTAAAGATAAGTGAATCCTAAATAATCTTGGTGGTTAATTGGCTTGATAGTAACCTATTGGTTTAGAGGATCCAATAATGGATAAACTAATTTGGATAGATAAATGTTTTTGGGATCTAAGGTTAATTTCATACCATATTTTGAGCATAGAGGAAAAGAGTATCAAATGTATACCTTTGTCTTATAAAATTATACCTGACATCCTAGTATGGCCTTATGATAGAAGGGGATCTTGTATTGCTAAGTTAGCCTATTGCTTCCTTATAAATGGAAAGCCTTTACGTTTGAGAGCTTCTCATCCTTATTATTCACAAGTAAGGACTAAAAGCATGTGGAACCTGGTCATCTAACCAAAAGTAAAAAAAAAAATTTATGGTCTGTATGAACAAATTCTCTAGTGGTCAACACAAATCTGTTTCAAAGGAATATCTTATAAAGTCTATGGTGTCATTTCTATAGCATGGAGGAAACTGAAAAGCATATGTTGACTTTATGCCCATGGGTTGAGTCTATGTAGTTCGGAGTGTTAGGATGCATAATAGAAGGGGATAAAGTCCAATCCTTTTAGGCAAGGAAAGAAACTTTATTGTAGGGGTTGTCTTACTATGAGAAGGAGTTGGAGAGGGTAGTTGATATGTTGTTGCGTCATTCAAACTTATCACTATAAAGTCATATATGAGGAAAAAAAACCCAAAATCCATAATGAAGGTTGAGATGCATTATGATGAGTGAAGGCATTTACAAAGGATGGAAAAGCTAGTTAATAATAAGGTGAGCTGCTTGAGTATTGAGACATGGTCCCCACCACTTGTTAGAATAGTGAAATTAAATATGGATGGATCACGGAGTATAAATGGTAGCTTAAGAGGTATAGTAATGGTAGGATACGATTGTTTGGGTTTGTTGGTGGGTAAGCTTTTTTAATCAAGTTGCAAATTTCAATACAAAAATGATTGAAAGCATAGCAATTAAAAATGGGCTGTTGTTGGCCCAACACAAAGACTAGTCCAATAATATTCATTTAAGTAATGGCCCGTTGTTAGAGAATATTAATTTTCTTACTTCTAGATTTAGGAACATTAAGTTTGTTAAAGTTTCTCAAAATGCTAATAGAGCAGCATATTAGGTAGCTAATACATCTAAAAAGGGGATCCTCGACTACTTTCTATTAATTTAGATGCTACTATTTTCTTGTTTAGGGATAACTCTTATATGGTCATGGTTAAAGAAGGATTTTACCTTTTTGGTTAAAGTAAAATAAATGGCCCAATTTATGCTACCTACAGTTATAATGTACTCTACTTTAGCATAGGATTGGGCTACCACTTCCTATTTCTTAGAGCTTCATGAGAAAACACCAAAACCTAACTTAAATGCATACTTTGATGTGCTCTTTGAGTCTTAATACTTATAGCCTAATCACTATCAGAGAACCCTGGCAACATTCCTTTTTAATTTATTTATATTTTCCATTAAACGTATCTAAGAACTCTTTTAGCAACCACCATGTGCTTTTCCCTTGGTTTATGGGCAAACCTTGACAAGAGACTAATTAAAAACATTAAGTCAAGTCTACTGATGGTCGAATATAAAAAACTTCACTTCACTAAACTTCTATAGGATGTTGAACCAACTAATTCACTAACATCTTCTTTACTTAATTTCTCATCATTTGCAGTTAAAGGAGTAGACTTCGCCTTTTGATTCTCCATTTCGAACTTCTTTAACAATTCAATAGCATACTTTTGTTGAAAATTGTAAAATTCATTTGAATTTTTTAAAATTTCCATTCCAAGAAAATAATACATTCTTCCTAAAATAGACATTTCAAAAATACTTTCCATTTCAACCTTGACCTTACTCATTTACATTTCAGTACTCCTAGTTACAAGTAAATCACCAACATATAGGGACATAATTAGCAAATTTCCATCTCCATCTTTTCTATTATGAGGGGTGGAACTCAAAGTTACTCCTAAATCTAGAACTTATTAATAAATATTTGTCGACCTTATTACAGGCTCTTAGAGCTAGCCTCAAGCCATAAAGAGCTTGGCTCTACTAATAAATGACATCTTTCTTTCCCTTCAATTTTAGATATCTATGGTTGATCAACATGTATTTTTTTTTTCTTCAAGCTTTTCATTAAGAGAAGAAATTTTGAGATCAAAGTGACACAATCTCTACTAATTTGGGGCAATAAGAGCAATTAACAATCTTATAGTATCATGCCTAGTAACTAATACAAAATTTTCATCAAAGTTAAGGCCATATTATTGTGCATAGCTTGACAATTCAACAAAAGCCATGTTACATTTTTAATAAATTTCTCCAAGTGACTTTGTTTTATGTTGCATTGGTTCATATAAATCTTCTTATTCAACTTTTGACTTTACTTCATCCATTTATTTTAGGTTTGCGACAAGAACATCACCTTGATTTCCTTCCTTACTATATTGCACTTTATTTTCCTCTTAATTTCAAAATGAATCCTCATCTGAAAGGATATTTCTACTAATTATTATCTTTTTATTCTTCAAATTATAAACCCTATACCCCATGAACTTTACTACATAACCCAGGAAGCTACTAATATATGACTTGATGTTTAGCCTGCTCCGCTTTTTCAATTGGAACATGCCCATAATAGCAAGCTCGAAAAACCTACATGTACTTTATGGATGGTCATACCCCACTCCATACTTCAATTGGGGTTACATCCTTCACAATAGTAGTTGGCAATTTATTATGCAAATAAACTATAGGATGAGTTGTTTCAACCTAAAATTCATTAGGCATCTTCTTCTCAGCCAACAAGTATCTTATCAACTCTATTTTATTTTTGCTTTTCCTTCTAGCAACCTCGTTTTACTTAAGGATACAAGCTATAGTCAATTGGTGTTGTATTTTCTAAACTTTACAAAAATCATTAAATTTTTTTAAATTAAGCTATATTTCATAATTAGACCATATAAGCTTAAGCTTGCATTTAGATTTAACTTTTAGCATCTTCTTAAATCTTTTAAAAATTTTCAAAAGTTAAGACTTGAATCTTATGATATAGATCCAAATCTCTTGAATTAAATCATCAATAAAAGGAATAAAATACATGTTTTTGTTCAATGACTCTATCATCATAGACCCATATAGGTATGAATGGATTAATTTAAGTTTTTCGTTTTCTTTTTGAGATACTGCATGTAGAAAAGGCAACCTATATTGATTTCCAAATTGATATGAGGTATACTTACCAATAGGCTGTCATTATTTCAACTAAACCATTCATTAGATCATTTTTATACAGTAATGCTAATGAATCTTAATTACTCCACCCAAACCTTTTATGTTACAACTTTAAATCAATTACTATAGGAAGCTTTACACTTTCATTAACACAATTCCAATTTGATGGAAAACTTTTATCCACTATAGGCAACTCAACAACAAGACTATTTTTGACATCATAAATGAAACAACAGCTCTCCTTTAAGAACAAAGAATTTGCATTTTGAAGTATTTGAGCTAGCTATGCAAATTTTGAACTAAATAAGGTATGTAAGCACATTGTAAATGCATTCGGTACCTTATTTAGCTTGGATAGGTACTGAACCCTTCCCTTGAACTTAAACTACAACACCATTACAAAGCTCTTTAATGTTGACTAATCTATCCTATTTATAGAAAATGGCTTCATCGTTCACCATGTGGCTTGTGTAATAGTTATTAACATACAAAGTGTGCTTCCTTATTAATTTGATGTTTTAAGTGTCTATGAATAACCTTCCTTTAGTATTTTTTTCTTCGTCTTTTATATAATTTTGTTTTTGGCTCTCTTTTCTTGACCATGTTTTAACTTTAGCTTGTTACTCTTTTTAACATGTCCAAGCTTTTTATAGTGTCTACTTTGAATTGGAGGCTTTCCCTTAAACTAACAATCCATTTCTAATTGATTAGTTTTGTGATAAAATTTCCATTGATGAAATTTGCCTTTATTTTCCAAGTTCTTTGAACTTGCCATTACTTTTCCGGTTTAACTCCACTAGCCTTCTTGTCATTCTTTTTGACTTGATTCCCCTCGTGTAATGCCTATAAAGCACATTCCATGCCTGCCTCTTCCCTTAAGTGACCTTTACTCATGTACATCTGGTTTACTTATTAATTCAACCATCATTAATATTTTAAGATCACAATAATTCTCTATTGCAACAAATTTTTGCTTTAAATTTCATTAGTTACTATCCTTATACCTATAGTATTCTCTTCAAGTAACTTGAGCTTATTAACTACATCAAATAATTTAGAGGATAAGTTCTATATATTTTCCCTATTCTTCATTCTTAATTGTTCAAACTCTCTCTTTAAAGTTAGAAGCATGTTATTTCATTCAAATTCTTCTTTTAACTTGTCTCATATCTCCTTTAGAATCTCACATGTCATTATCTTAGTGAAGATTGAATGTACAAAAGTAAGTGCCTTGGCTTCTTTACTAGATTTTTGTCATGCTTCTTCATTTGAGCAAGGTTGGATTAGGTATTAAAGTTGGAAAATTAGTTCTCAAAAAGAAAGTTCACTTACCATTATTAGGAGTAGAATAAATAAATGGGAGCATATAGTAATATGAGAGTTTAGGGTAATAATTCATTTCACATCAGTTAAAGTTCTACACACTAAAGCCATATATAAAGGCTCTTCTTATAAATAGTAACTTCATCAAAGCCTACCAAATATGAGACAAATAAAGTTCCCTAAATTAAGGACAACTACTACTTATGATTTCTAAAGATTTTCAACCCACCTAATCTTTAACAACTGCTAATTATTATATTACAAAAATAGAGATACATGAGCTTTAAAAGTACATAGAAAAATCTTAAACTTAATAAGGCTAAAAAACCACCAAAGGAGTAGCATCACCATGATCTCTTATAATTGATCAAGCAATCGATTACCAAAGGACGAGTCCCCATTTTATTAGGTCATAATCTAGTCTCTAATAGAAATCATTAAGTTTATTAAGTGGTGATAATTAGCTTTAATGAATTATCAACCACCAACACTGGATTTGAAAAAAAAAAAGGAAAAGGAAAAGGTTTGGGTACTTTGGATTTTGACATCTATTTTCTTGGCTTATGTAAGTGAAGGTGCTAAGAAGGTTTTTTATTTTTTTTTTCAAATGTAGAAGTTAATGGTGGTGGTCAACAAACTACCAATCCATGTTGGCAACTTAAGAAGTTGATGGTGATAGTCGCATATACCATCATAGTAAGTCAAAATATTCACAAGTGGATCATGGCTTAGCAAAATTAGCAGCTTACAAAGTGTTACAGCAACATCATCAATCTTGATAGAAAGGTAAAGAATTTTACCCATAGGTATTAATGGCCTAGTAGTCTAACGGCAAAAACATTCGTCTTCTAAGTTGAATGGATTAAGTTCGAATCTCTCATCTCTGATTGCAATCAGCAAAAAAAAATTTTACCAATAGACTTGTGTTTTTTACTCTTTTGTATTTTCCATAATAGTTTATCTATTTATTATTATTATTTTATAGTTCTAAAAATATGAAAAATGATGAAATTAAGTTCATGTCTACATGCATTCTTTCAAAGACAAAAATAGCGATTGCTATTAAATAGAGAAAAATGCAATGATAGTCAAATTTTTAGAAACTTTTTAATCAATTTATGAAACATTGGATTTTAATAATAAGATCCTAAAATTTTGTAAACGTATTCATGTCTCAATAAGCCATATAAATACTAGTTTAATGTACTTTAAGAGTTTTGTGCCGTTTAGACTTTCATTTGGCGTGCTACAGTATTATGTAACATCAAAAGCTTGAATGATAAAATTTATTCTTAAAAAATGAGAGAATCTAAACAAAGAAAAGACAAATAAAATGAACTAATTAATGGGTGTAGTAAGTAGCTTCCTCTTCTAAGTAAGTAACATACATTAGAGTTACTAGTGTTGTTGCCTCCTAATCTAAAGAACCTATGCATCAAGTTGGTACCACTTTTGCAACACAAACTACTACTCCTATAGATGTTCATCGATTTAGGTTGGGTTTTAACCTTACATTTAGACTTCATAGCTTGTTATAGGACATGCCACCTAATCTAGATTTAATTCATAAATTATTTTTATTTATTTAGTTAGTGATGATAGTTGTCCACTGCCTTAAGTGGATAGGGTAACTTGAAGGTATGTAGTGATTTCACCACCAGCTTGTAGATTATGACTATAAGCCATTGTAATTTATTTTATTTTGGTTTCAAACTACCTAGGTAAACAATTCACCTACTATAGTACATTGCTACTTCCAATAGTTAAGTAGCTTATGAAGGCAACCTACAACCCTGAAAAACTTGTCTTTTTATATATTTATTAAGGGAGATGCATAGTTAGAGTTATTTAGAATAAAAACTAAATATATGAAAACATATCTATGTCCATGGCATGTTAGAAGGTGATTGCGCATTGTTAAAGCATTGCATTTTCTATTAAAGTTAAAAAATTAACAACTTAATTACCAAATTCTAAAAGTTTTGAAGACTTCTATTATATTGCATACATCAGATTAAAAAAAAATAAAACTCAAAATTTGACATATGCACAAACAAGTCTATTGTTATTTAAAGTGAAAACCTCCCTTTTTTCCCTTTACCTATACCATTATTCATCTTATCATCCAAACCTTAAAACTATATAAACCCATCAATTTCTTAAAACAAATATCTATATGTCTATTCTAAAACTATTGTCGATCTATTTATTTACTTCTATTTATTTAATATTATGAATATTTTTTTTGTGCTTAAATTATATTTCAAATTTTATTTACAATATGTGGATAAATTGTTTAATTTTTAGTGTTAATAGTAAAATTTAATAAAATGTGTTGCCATGATTTCTAATAAAAAAAAAAGGTTGCAATTAAGGTCCACAACTTTATTTTCAATTTCAAGCAAAAAGAAAAAAAAAAGTTATCAAGTTTAGGTAGACCAACAAACTATATAAGGCATATCACAGGTAGGCTTACTTAAGAATTTTAGGCAAAGTAGTTGAGGCATATCATAAGTAGGCTTACTTAAGAATTTTAGGCAAAGTAGTTGAGCTCGGACAAGCTTACATATAGTTGAAAAATTTTGACCATAGTATTCACAATAAATATCATTTTAGGTATACTCAATAATAGCCATTTCCTTTCTAACTAATTATTAAATTGTTTAGGAAGGGGAAATCACACCTAATCCATCATGTTAGGAGATCGGTATATATGTTGCTTAGCTATAATAAGGAAAGCTTATGTTATGCAATATCTTATCTAATTATGTTTAATGATTTATTATATCTAAAGGATTTTCTCTATTAATTCTATCGTTTGATTATTTTAATTAAGGCCCTTGATTTGTTGCCGCAATTGTTGTAGTTCACACTTGTATATATTCATACATTTCATTGATGAAAATTAAGTAGAATAGAAAAATTGTTTCACAATATTAGAGCCTAAAGTTACTTAACCAAACAAGTCATTTTTTCTTTCATAATGGCTATCGAAATCACTACCACTTCTTCTAATGCACTGAATGTCACATGGCAATAGTTGGTGTTGACATTGCATATGTAACATGGTAAAAGGTTGCCATTGTATACGCTCCTAGCTTTAAGACACAAGTTAGGCAACTAAAACATCAATTATCTTGCCACTTTAAAGTTTCAATGCGTAAATGATTTGATAACATTCTATGTCCAACAAGCTAAACTCATGGCTAATCAATTGCTACACTAGGTAACCCTCTTGTAGATGATGATTTTGTGAATCACATCATGTATGGTCTTGAGTTAGCAGATTGACCATTTATGTGTGCCTTAGAAGCACTTGTCCTTTATAGTCTTCTTCTTAACAAAGAAATACAACTTCAATGTGACACTAGTCCTTTTGATTCCCTTAATGTATTCGCCAATTTTAGAGTATGTTAGAATTCTTACAGCCACATAAGATAATCTAATGGTCAAAATAGTATAAATTGTACCATACATAGTTGTTAAAGTAACTCAAGCTCTTATCATCCTTATAATGGTTTTGCTCACCAGAATTAATCATACTTGTGCAATATCTAATGAGATAGATAGGCTCTTAACATGAAAACAATCGTTTATCATATTTGTAATGTTGTTGTTCACTTCTCTCATCAATGCCCGATAGATTGATCCTTTTTCACAATCCAATCAAACCAATGTCTCACATTACTACTACTTCCTCTCAGCATTCAAACAAAAACTAGTTAGTTGACTTAGGAGCAACCCATCATGTTACTTTAGAATTAGACAATCTAGCAATTCATTTAAAATATGTTAGCCCTAAAAAAGTCACCATTAAGGATGGTTTTACCATCCTATTTCTTATGTTGGTTGCTCTACTACTTATCTAAATGATTTTTGTCTCTCTATATATGATATTTTGCATGTACCTAGTCTGCATTAGAATTTACTCTCTAATCATGATCTAATTAAATATAATCTTATCTATATTGAATCTTTTTGCTAAACATTTTCTTATTAGGAATTTGGTAACTATGCAGCCAATTTATCTTGAGGAGATTAAGAATGATTACTACACTTTACCCATGTCACTTTTTATGAAGTCAAGAATGGTTCAAGCTTTTGTTTCGTTTTCTACTTGGCACTAGCATCTTGGTCATGCCAACAATAAAATAATTCATAAAGGTCTCTCTTTGATAGTGATTTATCTTTGACTAAGTCCAACACTTCCATTCGTCATGGTTGTATTGTCAATAAAATGCATAAATTATCATTTACTTTTTCTAATCATAAGGTTACTGCTCCTCTTGAGTTGATTTTTAGTGATCTTTAGGGCCCTTCCCCATGTGATTCTATTGATGGTAGCAACTATTACATCCTCTTTACGATGACTTTAGCAAATTTTGTTGGCTTTACTTTATACATCATAAGTTTGAACTTTTAGCACTTTTATTAAGTTCCATCATTTTGTTGAACGTTTCTTTAACCGTAAAATTAAATCTATTCAAATTGATTTTAGGGTTTTTTTTTTTTTTTCCCACCCGGATAGGGTTAGACACCAAGCTTTACAGAAGTACCTTAATGAACATGCCGTTCTTCATTACAGCTCATGCCCTTAAAACCCTTAAACAAAATGGTTTTACTGAGCATAAACATCATTACCTAGTTGAAATTGCTTTAGCAATGATGCATGCCTCATCTGTACCGTCCTAATATAGGGTTTATGTCTTTTATTTACATCATTAACATATTCCCAACACCACTCTTGAACAATAAGTCATCCTTTGAAATTCTTGTTCGTGAAAATCTAAATTACCCATTCTCAATAACTTTTACTGCCTTTACTATCCATGGCTTAAGCCTTACACCAAAAACAAGCTTGAATCTTACTTTGGTAAATGTGTGTTTTTAGGATATAGCAAAATTCATAAGGATTATCAATGTTTAGATATCACCATTGAAAAACTTTATATTTCCCATCATGTTCTTAACTATGAGTTTATATTTCCTTTCACCATTTCAAGTAATGTGATGTGTCATATTCTAGTCCATAACATCCTTCTTTAACAAATATCCTATTACCCTCCTTTACCTTAGCTAACTAACAATTGGTTCTTGTCTACCTCTTACAACATCTCCCTTATCATATTCTTCTTCACCAACAATTGTTTCATCTACACCAACTTTACTAACAATACCCTACATAAATAATTGCCTCCTTTCTTCAACCTCTACAATTATTAATTTAAAGCTAGATAATATGTCCTCTAATGTCTAAGGCACATCTAAGCCCCATCACCCTACGCTTACTCATTCCAAAACTAAATCCTTATCTTTAGATGAATACTTCTAAGCTCAAACATAAGAGCTCGAACCTACTTGTTTCACTCAAGCTTACAAAGATCCAAATTAGCAAGCTGCCATAGATGATGAATTCAATGCTTTGATTTCTAATGGGGCATAGGAATTAGTTCCAGCTCCTTAAGCTAGACACTTAATTGACTGCAAATGGGTTTTGTCGCATAAAATGGAATCCCAATAGTACTTTTTCTTGCTACAAGGCTCATTTGATAGTGAAGGGCTTTCATCATTGCCTTAGAATTGATTATACCATAGTTGTCAAAATCATAATTCTACTCATGAGCTTCTATAAATTTATGATTTTAGAGAGTTTTTCGAGTTAACTTATGTATAAAATTGTTTTCTTATAGAAACTCATGTTTAAACGAAGTTTACCAACTCTTTGTATACAAGTTGAATGGGAAAATAATAATAATAATATATAACTAAGCTTCTACATTTTGATTCGACGAACCCTTTAGTAATTTTAGGTGAAATTATAAGTTTAACATTCTTAGATTATATGGAAAATTTTAGTCCTGTTATTCAACATGCCACCATCCATTTAATTCTCAACTTTGTAATCTTTAAATCATGGTCAATTTGTCAATTAGACATTTCTAATGCTTTCTTGCATGGAACTCTTTATAAGAAAGTGTTTACCACTAAACCTCCTAAATTTGTTAATAATCATTATCCACATCATGTTTGTCTCATTCACAAGTCTCTCTATGGTCTCAAACAAGCAATAAGGAGCTAGTTTCATTGTCTTAAAAATGCCTAGCTTTCTTGTGGATTCAAAGCTTCTCAAATAAACCTCTTATTTTTTATTTACATATACCATTTTCTTTAGTTTATGTCAATGACATAATTGTAACAAGTAGTAACACTGATTTGATCATAAAATTAATTTAGGCTCCTTAAGCTCAATTTGCCCTGAAGGATTTGGGATCTCTATACTACTTTCTTGGTATTGAAACAACAAAGACTAAGGATGGCTTACTATTGACTCAACAAAAGTAGATCAATGATCCTATTACTCTTATGCTCAATTTTAAGTGTATCTCTATTCCAATTGACTCCATTGATGCCAAATTGGTTATCCTGATTGAAAAGTTTAAGGACAACAAATATTATAAGCTAGTGGTTAGTAGTTTATAGTATCTTAGTCTTACATGACACCATTGACCTTTGTTGTCAATCACGTTTCTCAATATAGTCACAAACTACACATGAAAATTGGAAGCAAGTTAAATACATTCTTTGTTACTTGATTGGCACTATGTAATATGGTCTTCTCATCTGCTCATCATCAAATTTTCAGCTCCGTGCTTACTTTGATGCTGATTGGGATAGCTCACCTTGAGATTACAAATTCATTTATTAGTCTAGATCTCATCTCTTGGTCATCTTAAAAGCAATGTGTTGTCTCTCGGTCTTCTACTAAAGCTAAATATAATGCATTAGCTACAGTAGTAAGTGAAGTCTATTGGTTAAAGTCACTTTTTAATAAGATTAGCTTTCCTACCTTTATCTCTCTAACATCGTGGTGTGATAACTTAGCGATACTTATCTCATTGCTAATCTTATTTTTTATTCTTGTTCAAAGCATCTATAGAATGAATCTCGTTTCAATCGAGATTTAGTCTCAAAACACCAACTCCATGTTTGTTATATTTCAAATGAAGAACAAAGAGCCAATGCTCTTGTGAAGCCATTATCCAAAGGCAATTTTCAATCTTTTTGAGACAAGATGACGATGAAACCACTCTCATCTTAAGGGGGAATAATAAGGAAAGCTTATGTTATTCAATATATTATTTAGTTGTATTTAATCATTTACTATATCTATAGGAATCTCTCTATTAATTCTCTCATTCTGTATTGATTGTCATAATTAAGGCCCTTGATTTGTTTCCTTAATCGTTGCACTACACACTTGCATATATTTACACATATGATAAATGAAAATCAAGTGAATTACAAAAACTATTTCAGGCTACATGACTTTAGTGATAACCCATGTGAAATATAGTTCCACATAGATTGTGTAAGAGAATCTACTTCATTTTATAAGACCAAGATAGTAAACACTATGTCAACACTAACTAAAAACTTTTGGAAGGTTTGTCAGTATTTATTACTTTGCTATTTACTACTTTTGGTCTAAGGTGTTATAAATGATATCAAAGCCGACTCTCTACTATTAGGTGGATAATTTATAAACAAACTAAAGTATAAGTTGGTGGGTCTATTTCAATATTATTTAGAAAAGAGGATCAAACAGGGTAGGAACTATCACCAAAGTATGACTTGTTGGATGCTTCCTTCAACTTAATGACTTATAAGTTGAGGATAGCAAAAATGAATGTATTTGCACATCAATGGCCCATGTAAAATATAGTCTCATACAGATTGTAGGAAATAATTTTTATTAGTTTATAAGATTAAGATAGTGAATACCATGTCAACAATAATTAAAATATTTAAGGTCAAATGGTTTAAAAAGGTTATTGGTGTCGATTAGCTTTGTTATTTGCTTTCTTTTCTTTTCTTTTCTTTTTTATTTAAAGAATATTCATGTTTTTTTCTATCTTGAAATATATATTGACTCATATATCTTTTCAATCGTTCTAACTATAGTTACAATTTTGTTGATAACTTTATCAATTGGTGAAATCTTAAGATTATGTGATTTGCCGGAACAAGCATAGTAGTTATTTTTTCTCTTTGACAAGATTATTAGTGAGTTATTGAATTTATTCAAGACATTATCCATTAAGAATTTATGAGAATCATTAATTTTTTCTAATGGATTTTCTCCATTACTCATATGGTTTCATACTTAGAAAAGCATAATAATTATTTAACATAGTCACCTTGGTGCTCATACGGTCATACCATTGCTTAAATGTTTAATTTTAATTTTTTTTTTATTTTTAAAGCTAGCTCGGCCTAGTGACTGAACATATTACAATTTAGGGAGAAATCGAAATTCTCCATTCTTATCGGAGGTGGGAAAGAGTCTTGCCCAAAATTGAGCATTGTTATCTACTGCTTTTTGCATTATTTTCTCTTTTCGCTTCATGTTGCGATTTTTTTTTATTTTTATGTGTGGTATTTTCCAATACATGTGTCGTAAAGGAACATGAACCAAACAAAAAAAAAAAAAATTAAAATAAAAGCTTCGAATGTACAACATTTTGCTTATGTTCCACGAAATTTCTCTTTTTGTGAACTCGCGGGGGCGACGAATGAGTCGTCAAACATTTCAATGATCTGCCACGATATCCCCTAAAAGTGGGGGTAAAAAACACAAATCCCCCATAAGGATTTGGAGAGATCCATGTTTCTCATTTTACATCAAGTAAAAACCCGATGGTTTGTTCAAGTCACTAAACACGTGCACATTAGTTTTTGTCACCATATCCATATATGTGTATCATATGAAGCCATTTTAAAGGGTTATTGCTAAATAATTCCCGACCAAAAGATGATAAAAAGAGTCACTAGAGAGAAGGAGTAAGGCTAGTCAATTCTAAAAGGAACTCATTCTGTACCTAGGTTTAATATGAAATGTTAAGTTGCAGTTTACAAAACAAACTTTGAATGGCCAATCTTTATAGTTTTGTCAATAAAAGTTTCTCTCAATAATCATTTTTTTTCCGGAGGAGGGGAGGATTGAACATGCTCCTACTTAATTATTGAAGAACGGCATTCAAATCATATGGGTCATGAGGGTTTCAACTAATCTATAATTAAATCTCATACATGTATATCCTGCATCACTAACTTTCATGTATTGATAATGGATGCCATGGGACTTAAGTATATGTCAAACGATCTTTAGATGCGAAGTCCATAACCAATGTGTCATATAGATGAATATGGCCAATATAATGGGAACACTATGCTAAGCTTACTAATAGATATAAATAAATATAGTTAATGCATGGGTAGGGTTGACAAATTCTAACACGATGCAATAAGGTAAATACAAACCTAACACAATTAGAAACAAAACTAATTTATGGGATATAATCACGGTATAAGTATATGTAATAATATTACGAACCAATTATATGTAATCTCCATTCAATTTTATTTATTTTTAATACCAACATGCATTTGATTTGAAATAAAATTCAAACTCTATCCATAAACACTAACTCTGCCCTAGCTCGGAGGAGCAATTACACCCACCGACTATTTTTTAACAAGTAAACCTAGAAGAAAAGAAGTTATCCCAAGGTAAATAGAGCATTACTCGCAAGGTGGAAGAAACAAAAGGGAAAAGGAAAACGAGAAATGGAAGTCAGCGAAGTTGCAGGGAGCGTACAGACATCGTTTTTGTGATGTCCACATCCTTAAAGAGCATTATATTCAATTATGGGAATTGAATAATGATAGAACAAAGCAACAATATTTGCGTACGAACGACGTAGCTCCATTTGATTATTAGAAGACTATATTAATTGTCGTAATCTTCTGCTTTAAACTTTTCTAACATTTCATGATTTGTCTCCGATCTTATCAAATCACTCAATAGATTAGACGTATATACGACTACATGCTGTCAAGGACACTCTCTCAGAGAGAAATCATAATCGTAATTTGATTATTAATTATGGACTTTGGCATATACCAAGGGAGACTAATGGAACTCACTAATTATAGATTAATCACAGAAAATTTGTTCTGTTAATATAATTTATTGAAGGGAAAATTGAAAATATAATCGACAATCTATGACTCTATAAGCTCTCAAAATATGATTTGACCTTTACATAACTTTTCAAAATATATCATAAATCATCCTGACGCTTAATGATATCCCAAAACCATTTTAAAAAACCAATGATGATACGGGGTTTTAATGTGCTTTTGAGGGACATATATGCATATTTTTGAAAGCTGTATGGGGAGATGAAATTATACCTTGATAGTTTAAGGGGTTTTCTTTGCACGTCATTACTAGTTTATTTGATTTACTTATTATCTTCCCTTAATTAATGAAACCATAGTAGATGCTGCACACAACATTAACCAATCAAAAAATGCTCGCCAGGAAATCAATTCCTAAGTAAATGCATATGAAAAAGCAAGAAATTCAACTTTGGTTGTCGTGGATGGGGTAGGGCACCATAGCATCATAAATAAAAAGGGTTACGAGATAAGCACTTCGGCAGGAGGCGGTGGTGGTGAGTGATATGGAAAAATGTGCTTTCCAAGTCAAAATACCAAGTAATGAACACAGGGTTGAAAGCATGTGAGTGGGGTCTCATCCAGAGTTAAAACCAAAATAGTGCACATTGAAGCCTGTCTACGAAACTCTAGATTGTGCAAACCATTTTTATAATAATCCATAAAATAACCATGTTGTATCCTGAGGGGAATATATTCAAAGTCTTGGTTCAAGACGTGCCAACTGTGTTCTTAGCTTTATGATTATTCGTCTGATTTTGATTGTAGCTTTAGGCATACTGAAATCCTAGTCGTATGCGATGATGCGCAGTATGTCCAGTATCATATAACATCTTCCTTGTACTACACTTTTTTAACGTAGAAATGACACAACTTAAAATCCTAATTACGCGTTGGTTGTAGGAATAGAATATGAGAGAAGTGCATGATATTAGGAATTTGAAAGTGCGTCGACTAGAATGGTCAGCTAATGGACATATTAAAAAAAAAAAAAAAAGCTTCATCTTCAAAAAATTTTAACATTAGTTAGGGAAAAAAAAAATTGCAGCAGCGACCCCCCAATCAAGTGGTCATTCGAAGCTGATGACCGCGCTAACTATCCAACGAATTCTTTGCGCTTACCAAAGGGATGCCAAGTTCTCTTATTCAGCTCATCCCCCTTTTAATGGAAAAGAGATTGGGGTTCATGTTCACCACCACCACCGACACGATGAATGACTCAGGATTGGCTTTTGTCTGGGCGATGGGTCACCGTGCGTGGCTTGCCACTGGCTTGTGGTTGTAGAAGAACTTATTCCCGTTAGTGGTGGGTGATGATTAGATTTAACTTCACAGTAGACTAATTCAAAAGTTTAAATTTATAGATATATAATATGAGTTTTATATTCATTATTGAATAATAATTTACTTAGGTCAAAATCACGTAAAAATTTTATATGAGATTTATTTCCAAAACCAACTAAACTAAAATCCAAACTTATAGATATGACATACACTTTTATATTAAATAAGTATGATGGCATATTGAAGTGCTAACAGGTGAAAAACCTTTTATAGGGGTAGTTAAAAAGAACAAGACTGCCTATTCCTCCTTATTCTGTCCAACGAATGAGTCTTGCACAAAAAGGTGAAGAAATTTCACCTTGTGAATACTCATTGAGAGCATTCCTTTAACCAACTTTCTAGAAGAATAAGTAATACTTAAAAACATGTAGCTCTCATAAATGCGCCTTCTTTTAAATGACTTTTAAATATAATAAACTTTACAAAACAATCAAGAAATTTATTTATTTATTTATTATATCCCAAAGGATAGATATAGAGAGATAAAATAAATTTTGGGGTTATAAGCTTAATAGCAACCCGAGCTTGATTATTCAAGCTAAGTGAAGGGTCCGAGGGCTAGATCTATTGGATTTGGAAAGACTTTAAGAGATTTAGTATGATAGACTATGAAAATGGGTAAACCAATTGGTTTACTATTCACTTTAATTAGAGGAACTGATAAGCTCAAATAAACTTTCCATTAGCTTGGAACCAAAAGAGAAATTATCCTAATCGCTAATTGTCTATGTAATCTGACAGATGTCATCAACAACAAAACTTTGTAAAATATTTAAAAGTTCATCCTCTTCTGGTAGGAATTCAAAGATTTAGAGAAAAGACGTACTTTTAGAATGTCATTTTAAAATATTAACTAAGGTAGCGTTTGATTATAAGAATTGAACCGAACAAATAAAACAAAACAAAACAAGTATAAGAAAGATTGGACAGTATATGATTATTATATTATGTTTGGTTTATACAGTATTAAATATAAATTTATATTAAATAATTAATTATTTATATTATAAAATAAATATTTTTTGTAATATTTATTAACTTAATTTTATAATATGGAGGGATATTTTTTAGAATGCAAAATATTTTTTATTTTTATTTAGTGAATTTCTTTTTTATATTAAGATACAAATGTGAAAAAATTTAGATATTTTATCTAGTTTATCAACTTAATTTTTATTTAGTCACCAAGTAAATTTACAAATCAAATATAAAATAAATTTTTTTATCCAAACCAATACTACGAAAATTATATAACCAAACATTACTTAAAGGCTTAAATGAATAACAATCTACTTCTCTTAAAGTTTACCGAGCTTAATACTATATATCTTATGTACTTGTTATATGTGCATTCAAGCTTCTAAGGTAGCGTATTCCTAATTCCTACGTATCACTTGAGGTTTCCTCTACGTTTCATTTCAAGTCACTTATGTGAGGTTTTGTGTAGCACAAGCCTTATGTTGCATATCTGTAACAACTACAACCACATCACATGACCTATTATAGAAATTAATTAACTATGGCTAACCTCTTGTCACGTAAATCTAGATCTACATATATTAAAGAAATAACAGGTTATTTGATCACCAGCATATAGTTACATTCTATTTTGTTTCCATAAATTCCTATTTGCCGGTCGAGCGCCCATCGTGTGAAGGTTACTTGAGAAATCACATTTCTTACCTTAGCTTTTAATTTCATTTAAATATACATTTAAATTTGAGGACTGCTAAATTCCAAGACATAAAAATTTGATGGAATGTATCAAACATATTCCCAGCTCTTGTCTTAAATTTTAACTTTCCCAAATTATCTTCCTTAGAACGTTTCATTCTCGTTCTCTCTATGCATGACCAAACTGTATATATTGTAGTGGGCAAGGAACAAAGGATTTCCATAGTAAATATATATTATACGGTGCGAATGAAACAGTAGGAGTTACCAAACGAGGGCAAGTTCGATGACAAATAAGTTTTCCTTATGTTAATGTCCTCTCCACATATTCACTTTTCTCAGTAAAGATTCTCTGATATGTAATCTCGAAAATACGATGGCACAGGTACGGCTATGTGGCTCAGCTACACGATGGATTTAGCTGAAAATGTAGCCAAAAGGAAAAGGAACATCAATTGCCTTCCGTTGAACCACTCGTACAGAGAAAATAACGAACCCTAATTGCCATGTGGTATGGACCACAATGCTGTTCGTACGTATGGATAAAGCATTTGATAAATTATTTCAGCAATTAAACCCCCCCCAAAAAAAAAAAAAAAAAATAGAAAAAACGAAGTAAATTAAATAAATAAACATCAAGTGCTCACATCGGCAGAAAAAGAGTAGCTAAAGGTAATTTCAAACTCGAAAACCAACTTATCTTTTTTCTTTTTTTTTTTTCGAACAACTTATTGAACATTGAAAGTGGAACAAGTTAGAAATACATCTAATATGGCTACCGTGGAATGAGTTTGATACTTATTGAGTTTTTTTTTCTTTTTATACAAAAGTTATGATTATCATAAGTTTGTTAAAATTTAAGTCAACTTTTTGAGTAAAACGAATATCTATTGAATACTTTTTTCTTCGGAAGAACCATGATTACCATAAATTTTATTAGAATCTAGGTCAACCCTCTGTAATAAGCATGGTGAAACGACGTGCTCAAAGCAATTGACGCATCATTGTCTTCTTAATGGAGTATTGAAACAAAGCTAGAGAAACACGCGTCAAATTAAGAGAAATTCGTCTTTTGGTCACTAAGTTAATGATGATCCCATTGGCCTGTCCGAAGGATGTAAAAAGTAAATGATTTATAATTGAAATTAAAACAAAAAATAGTAAAATGTTAATGCGTAAATACGTAATTTTCTCAAAAAGTAAATAGGTTCTTTCCTTGGTATCTTAATAGTTTTATAAAAGCAAGTTGACACCACATACGTACCAACCTTCATATTCATATAGAATATATAAATATATATTTATATGTATATATTATTTTATATATAGTATTGTAACAAGTCCAGTCCATACGATACCTTTTTGTAGTAACTATTGAAAGATAATGCTGGTGGGCTGCGAATAAGGGTGAGTTGGCATCTTGGAATTCGTGGAGAGACGAGACATATTTAAAATAAAATAAAACAGGAGATGTGTGGACGATAGGATAGAATATTGAAGTATAAAATAAGATAGCATGCAACCTTTTAGCTTTAAATGGGTGGGTATCGAGAACAGATCAAGCGGAGATTTGCTCCTCTTTTTACCAACTACACATAATTGATAACCCAATTCACGTTGCTTAATTAGGTGTCAATACCTGCTCATGTGGTTTCAAAAAGTTCCATTATTTTATTGTGATGAATGACATAGCAAGCCAAGTTTATGACTTAGAATGGTACACGTTTAAAATTTTATATATTAATTAGGATAGGAGCCGGTTTGAAGTAAAAGAAGTAGTTTTTTTCTATATATAATTTAGAGTAACAGTTTACTATTCACTCTTTGACCATTCTAAAATTTATATATTGTGAAATTTATCTGGATTACGATGTAATACGTGAAATTTTTTATTCGTTTTCTATCAAAACAATATGTTACTATCTTTAGAAAGGGAAAAAAAGAAACCATTTATATATTCTCGATTTTATGATTAAAGCTAGTAGTGAAGTAATATTAGCTATAACATTGAACAAAAAAGAATGAAAGCTTTAATTTTGCTTGTAATGTGTTATCATTATGAAAGTTTTATTTTTAGACCATATGTGAGATGATTGGTAGAGGGTTTAGTATGGACTGGATTATATAAGTATTTGTTAAACACAAAATTTTCAATTATTTTTATTAAGGCATTATATCCTACATTAATGATGAAATGCAAGGTATTTTGGACCTTGAAACGTGTGTAATACATAGGGAAGGAGTTTTCAAACCACAACATGTGAGAGTAGATTCAAACTCTTAAGATATCAAATACTTGAAACTTATCTTATATGTTCTTGAGTTTTACAAGATCAAATGTATGCCCATAAACTATTCATAATTATGATTGATTATATATATTAAATATATATATGTATGTATTTTCCAGAACCGAGTTATCTCATATGATATCATGAAGTGTTTTTCAAGGTAAAAAATATATATTTGATATATGAAAAATTTAAGGTACCTCAGGCCTACGTTAGCATTCCCAATAGTTAATCTGATTTTCGTATCACATGCTCTCAATGTCTCTCTCCATATTATAAATAAGGGTAGCTACGCTGGTCGGAATGTTGGTGATTCTGCTTGTTTGATGTCCTTGTGCTCTACTCATGTACAAGACATAGAGTTTCGACAGCTGAGGAGAAACATACACTTTCTCAAGTTCCAGGTCAGTACCTTTAAGGCTTGATCAATTAGTTTGTCTTAACTAGAGTTATATACACGTTCAGCAACTTAATTATCAATGCCCTACGCATGTGTCATTAGAAATAATAATGATGTACATATTTTACATCATCATTCTTGAATTGGGTTGCTTCGCACTATTTTGAAATAAAAAGAGATAATGTGGGATTAAATTTTTTGTCTTTGTATCATTCAAATTTGAATTCATCATCAATTGGTATCCTAAGAACATATATTAAGTGCCTGCTAGTAAGGAAATTTTCATTTTCCAATATCACATCTGAGATAGTTTATAGGACGAAGAATTCCCCAACAAGGGTTTGAAAATTTTTATAGCGATAGTAGTATTGTTGGAATTACAAAGTCAAGGAAAAACCAAATAGTCCAGAATTTAAAAGGATTGCCGATTTAGTCCAATTGAGTATGTGTTAATCCTCCAATTGAGAATTGTGTTAGCCAATCTTTCAATTAGACCTGGGTTTCCGCCATATAGTTTACTAGTTGTAGATTGTGAGGTACTCGTGCTTTTCCTATCATTAAATCATCCGTTTATATTTACTAAAATATTATGCACTCATTATTTCCTTTGTCACTGTTTTCTATCCCTTCATTTTTTTTTTTTTTTCATTTTCAATCATATAGTAATTCAGACAAGAAGGCCTATACCCTTTCTATATACAAGAAAAATAGCAAGACATCAGAAGATCGACATAGGAAGTCGAAGCACAAAGCCCAAATACATGCACTATGGTTTTGGAAAAACACTAGCAGTGCCCTGTTGAAAATACATGTACATACATAAATACACAAATATATACATATATATATTTATGTATGGAAAATAGTATAAATAAGTAGATAAGACTTCGATTTATAGTTTTACTACTCATCCAGCACCTTCTTCTTCCTTCAATGTGTCTTCTCCAAGTGTTAATGAACGATAAACTTTACTAACGTGTCTAATCAAACTACCTACATCGATATATCATAATGCAAAACCATAATATGCGAGTTACTGGATATGAAAGTATGATTATTTTAGGATTATATATATATATACATATATATGCATGTGTGTTCGTAGGAAAAGATAAGAGTTTATAATATAGGGGGAGAAAAGATTTATTATTAGGAATATCAATGAAATAATGAGTGAATTATTGATTCCTCATAATGAGTTATTAAAGTATTGATTAAATGTGTATAATTTTTGTTTGTCCATATAGTAGACGTCCATCATTTCATAAGACTATAGCTTTTGATAAAGCTTTTCTCCATATAGTAGCCGTCCATCACTTCATAAGATTATAGCTTTTGATAAAGCTTTCCTACCTTGAGGTAGATATGCAATAAATAATGAAGTTTATCTAACAATGAGAAAGGGACCGTGGTTCTTGTACGAATTTTCATATCCTTCCTTCCCAGGCCATAAATGTGAAATTAAAACTATGGTAGTTATTTTCTTCTCTAAGTTAAATTCTTGAGTGTAAATATTTTCCTGGCTTTTTCGAAAATTCATATCGTGGTCCTCAACGTAAGTCCTAAGATATTTATAAGATGTCCTACTCGAAACGTTCTAAGTTTAGACGTGTCATGTCCTATTTAATTAGACATAGGGAAAAATAAATAAATAATTAAATAAAGATTTGGTTATTGACAGAATCTCATCTCTTTTTATAAAAATTATTTGTTAGTGAGTTAGCTTAATCAGAGACGAAGATTGTAAGAATTGAATAATGCAACATTTGCGCAAGCAAGGAGAGCGTGATTATTACTATAATTCGTTTTTGCAATTCGATAATTAGCTTAGTGACTTTTCAGTATTTTTCTTTTTTCATATCTATTTGTAGTAAAAAGTAGATCTGTAGATGCAAAGTCCGAAGCTATCTTACTTTAATGCGTTGATCAAGCAACAATGTGATTGTTGTTATTATATTGTAGGTCACATATCATATAGGATGTGAAGCTTATTAAGAAATTTGACACCAACGTATTACAAAATAATCGTATTTTGTCATACAAATTTCACGTATTCTAATATTTTCATCATTATCCAAAAATAAATTCTTTTTGGGTAAATACCCAAAAAATAAATGCATTACCCGAAAAACAAGAATTTTCATTCATTCATAAATTAAATTCTTTAAACCCAATAAAATATTCAAGTTTTTTTATCGATCCAACATTTCACTAAAAATAAACCTCGTCGAGTTAAACCACCGGTGGAAAAGGAAAAACTTAAGTGGTCTATAGAGCAGTCGTTTTAACTATTCTTTTATGAAATTCTTAACAAATAGGAAAAAGCAAAATACATATGCAAGCCCTATTATTTTCATACTGTAAAAGCTAACAGTGGAAGTAATTAAGAATGCATGGGATTTAGAAGCACCCGATTTACTATGTATAAATTATCATAAGAGGGGAAAGATTCGATAATATCTCTCCCTTCTTTTCCGCAATTATATTCATGAAATTTTATATAAAATAAGCCACAATTTGTTGATGGTGAACTTTCCTAGATGGTTGTTGAGATTGGAAGCAAACTACAAAAGTAACAAACGTATATGAAGGACAATTAGAGGTGGCTTCAATGCGGTCAATTTGATGTTTAAGATAGATGAGGATCGAGAGAGTATTTAAGGAAGATAATATATGTAAGGGTGTAAAAATCAGAGCCTCTCTTCCTGTTGAATTACTTGATTTCTATAGGAAAAGTTGGTGAACTTTATCTAAAAAGTTGATTGTATCTTTGTAATACACTCCATAAATTATAAAGTACATTTTATGTTGGGAACGAATTAGCCGAAGACTTTTCTTATATAGTCGAGCTATTTTTGCCTCATCTTCTTCTGACTTTATGGATCGAAACTACACATCGTAAGCTTAAGGATCTAACCTCCAAGGGATTGGAAGGTTACAAGAGCTCAGTAGATGTTTTTTAACAAGGTTAGCCAAGCTATTAGAAGCTTGCTTTGTTCCTTTGGAATGTCAATCATGATAAGGTTGCAAATGAGTCGAGCTATACATGTGCTACTCGAGTTTAGCTGGACTTGAGCTCAATTAATAAATGAGCCGAGTTTAAGCTTAAGATGAAACTCGTTTATCTGAACGAGCCAAACTCAAACTCTAGTTTAAGCTTACGAGCATTATCACTTAGGCTCGCGAGTCTACTTATTTCAGCTCGTCAATAAATTTATAAATTTTATATATATTATAAATATTATATATCAATAAAATCTAAAGGTATATCTATATAATATATACAAATAGATAATATATTATAAGATAATATATAATATATATAATATAACCCTCGTTCATCATTTATTAATCTATTTATTTATATATTTTTAAAATTTGTATATTAAGACTCATTAATAAGCTCGAAATTGGTTTACTTTAAAATCGGCTCTATATAAACTCAATTAGTAAACAAGTTGAGCTTGAGTTTGAGCTCAAGCTCAAAATAAGGTCGTTTATCTAAACAAGCTTGAGCTCGAGTCTTAATTTCAAACTTAATAAAAAGCTTAGCTTGAGTATGAGTTTGAGCCCAATGATTTTTAAATCAGTTGAGCATAAGCGTTTACAAGCTAGACTTGACTCAACTAGGCTTAACTCGTCTACAATTCTATTCGTGATGCTACCAACTTGCTCTAGACCATGATGAGGTAGATTGAGCCCACTAAGGGTTTGATCAGGTTGGTCATGAACTTTTAGGCTCCACTCATGTTTTAATAAGATCTGCCTAAGTATCCAAATAGTCTACTAACACAATTAAACTTATATAAGAGAAAGGACCATTATTTATCCGAAAATTTGCTAGAATAGAAAGTAAGTATAGCATCTTTTATTTTATTTTATCTTTTTCATTGCTTTTTATGTGTAATATAATGTAAAGGCATAAGACTTGTGCCTGTATAAAAAAAAAACATTTCTCGCTCTTCCATACGCTACACCCAACAATGTCGTCAAATAAGTATAATGATTATTATTTATTCAGCGAATAAAATAGAAAATAAAATCTCTTGCTAGTAACCAATCGTAGACGCTATAAATATGAGCTTTTTATTCACTCTTATTAAGGATTCACGTGAGTTTCTTCTTTTAGTTGTTGAAGGGATCCTGAAATCACTTTACCAAAAGGTGTTTGATATATCCATATCGGTTTCATTCCTAGGGAATCTGAGGGCACAAGATGAAAGCTCTGCATCATTCAACAAGGAAATTCATGGATCTGCTTTTCAATTTACAATTGCAATAAAAGCCAAAAACAGGAAATTTTCTGAAAGAAAATTTTATGGTTGCATGCAAATTATGTGTATGCCAAAAGTTGTAGAGTATCCAAAGTTACATGTCCGAAACATTTATGTTTCAGAATAAAATGTAAGACTATATATACTAAGAGGAGAAATATAATAAAAGACAGACAAACAAACAAAGGTTCATATCAAAACATGAAGCCCAGCAAAGCACAACAGGCCTAGAGAAGGTGTTTTTTCTTAGCTAAACTCAAGCTAGGTGGTCTGTGGTAATGGAACATTGAATTCACCCTTTATTTGTGTAATTAGTACGATATAACACAAACAATACGCATTCGATAAGAATTTTCAAGTATAGGCTGTTATTTAATATATTATATTAGTATGTATGTAATTTTATGCTACTGTGGTGTATATATATATATATAACCAATGTTATTAAATTCCAATTAATTCGTATGGTCTAATGCAATTTGACTATAAAAATGGTCTGATTCAATTCAATTCTCTCATCAAATCTAATTTATCTAATAAACACTTCATTAATTATATTAATTATTTGGGGTAAATCTGATAACATTATATATAACTATTATATCGCATTAGTTACATAAAAATATAAATTAAATTCTATATATATATTTTGGCATAAACGTTGGACTAAATAGGTATAAGTTGTACTTAAACCGGTACAACCTATATAATGCAAGTATTTAATTTTAACACACATGCATCTAAAACACAAATTCACAAAGCCTAAAATCGATTGCAGAGTGTGGAAGTTGGCATTGTGTTGTTTGGGATGAGGAAACAAATATTAGGGCATGGGTTGTGGATACCTGTCAGTGTCAGCTGTCGGTCTTTAGTCTTTAAGTGCTGTGATCAGACCTATCGCTTTCTTCGTATAGCCTTAAAAATAAAAATCCCCTAAATTATGTTACTTTAGCTTATTGCGACCATTATTAATTTCGTTGCTTTAATAAGGTAGCCCCAAGGATTTCAATTTCAGTCCATTATTAATTTAGATGCAATTGTTTCGCGTTTCTTTTTTTCTTTTTTCTTTTTTCTTTTTTGGATTTGTCTTTTTATTTTCGTTTAAAGCATTATAATTATCTGAATATTATCATTTAAGAGGTTGTAAAAGTTAATAGCTTTTAATGATAAATGGTGGAGGCACACAGTTTAGAATCTTTAACTTAATTAATGTTTAGAAAAACAATAGATCATGAGATGATATTCCTTTTACTTTCATTACCAAAAAAATAAAAAACGAAAAGGTATATAAAATTTTACTTTTAAGACAAAAACATTGATTTTTTTTCATTCTATATCTACATTATTTATCCCGAGTTATCATATATTGCCATGCCTCATCACACTCACACTTACCACCATTCTTCCCTCTTTTTCTATCCTCACTGTGTTTGAATATATGCCTAAGGATGTGAACATGCACTGAAAGAAAGAGCAAGTAGGGTTTTGCGATTTCTTAATTTATTTTTATATAGGTATTAGATACTTCCTCTATCATAGCTGTGTTTTTAGAGTTGTGGCTACTTGTTAGACTACACAATAGGACTACACTGCAGTGCTAGTGATAGTATTAACTAAGTAGGTACTCAGTCTTTTAGCATTTCACAGCACAGCATAGCCCAGCCCCAGACACAGCCACAGCCACAGCCTGAGAGTCTGTATTTCTTGTCTGCTTTGAGCTTCATCATTATTCTCTCTCTCTCTTTGCTTTATGGGTCCTTGTATTTTATTGTATTGTATTGTATTGTAATTCTCCACTATTTAATGCTATTACCGCGGGTTTCTTTCAAGATCCCAATCGCACTGCCACAGCTGTCCGGCCTCATTAACTTATTATATTTTTCATCCTCTCTCAATTCATGCTCATATATTTTTTTGGCCCAGGGCATGTTCCCTAATACTAAAGTATCCCCATTAAATATTTAACTAAGATTTAATCTTGTAGTTAGCCATAGCGTTGCAATACATCTATTAAGCATATTATGGGGGTAAAAATTCTATGATTTCTAATGTATTTTCTTATTTTATATAATCCACAATAATGTACCTATTAAATACTTCAACATTTGTTGGAAGATTGTAATTAAAAAGCTAATGTGACTAATTCAAACATTTATTCTGCTTTTCAACTTTTACAAAGATATAACTTTCGTTGTCGTTGTTAAAGTTTTCATCCATCTTAAATATGTATTGGTTTTTAATTAGTTGATAATAATTAATTTAATAAAATAGTAATTTTAAATATAATTAATGATATGTAATGTTTAATGTACTAAAGTATATCATATAATAATTAAAAGAAAGGGGTTATAAGAAAATAAGCAAATCACTAGTCCCTACACTTTAAGGTGAATTAAAAACTAATATAGGTTGAAAAAGAACAAAAAGTTTATCAATTCAAAAAAGTCTCTTTTCCAATAAAAATTGCAAAATGTTGAATATTTAAATAAAAGAAAAAAATTAAAAGATGATAGACTAATAGGAAAATAAGTAAAAGTTGACTAAATATTTATTTTTCTTATTTAGTGAAATGGGTCTATTATTATTATTTGCATTATAAGTTCATAGTACAAGTTCTAAAAGTGTTTGACATGAAGTTACAATTTTAATCATGGGTTAAAGTAACTAAGGATGACGATAACCTTAAGACTTTTTAACATTAAGTCAATTAGTACTCACTTTTTTATTAGTTTAACTACTTCAAAGGATGTGTTTTTGGTAGTTTTTGAAGATTTCCCCATCCAGTTGAAATATTTTAGCATTGACTTTCTTAATTGGGTTGTTTTCCATTTCTTTTTATGCCACAGCAAGTGTTGGGATTTCTGAAACAGAAAACACAGAGTGAAACATAGAGAGAGAAAGAGTTAAAGAGAGTCTAGAGTGAGAGAGAGAGAGAGAGAGTTACAGAGTTAAAACAACTGGTTGGCTTAGTAACAGAAGAACAAAGCAGAAACAGTCTAGCTTGTCGCTCGTGCAATTCCATTACAACCTCTTTTCTTCTCTTTTTCAGATCTCAAGACACCTCCCTTTTTTTTTTTATCTACATTTACATGAGCCGAACAAGACCCAACATTGCCTCTTATAAATATTAATGTTGTCATCTTAAATTTCATACCTTTATGTAACCTTTTACTGTTCACGTAATGGGTTGTGTTCAAAGACTCTAAAGGAAGTTTTGCAGGTACTAATGTTACATTTTGTTTTTGTTTTTGTCCTTTTTATGGTTCCTAATTTGTTTTGTGGTTATTTTGATGTTTATATCTTGTGGTTGGATAAGAATGTGCTGGATAAAAACTGTTTTATAAGTTTGTTAGGATTGGAATTTGATACCTACTAATAAAATATGTCTGTAATGTTGAAAAGTAGCGTAATGGTTTGAGTAGAAGAACTTCGTGCTGATTCCCATTTACTTGTTCACTGTCAAGGAGCGAAGCTCGGTGCTCAAATTCAGAAGTGGTGGATTATTTAAGGTGGTTTTGGACGGCGGTTTGATTCAATTGGTGGAGGGAGTGGTAGGAGGCTATCTTTCTTTGATGTGGAATATTGGAAAGTTCAAGACATGCTGAGATCTGTTTGTGAGGATGAAAATGATTTGTTCTTTGATTCAGCCGAGGTATTGTCATCTGCTGAGTCTAATTTTGAAAATGCAGAATTTGGGTGTTCCAGTTCTGGGTATGATATTTGGTTGAACGAACCATTAAGTGTGAAGGACAGACGTGAAAGGTTCTTACGAGGAATGGGTTTCCATGAATCTCCTTCTCAGGACGTATGTTATAATGAAACCAAAACGGCACCTGAAGAGCTGCAAGAGAAAACTGAACTAAACCGATTAGCTGTGTGCAGTGGAGCTGTCTCTAGCTCCTGTGGTTCCAACGGTTATACGGATTTGATGGATGAAAGTTCAGTTTGCGGTAGAAGTGCAATGGAAAATGATGCAAATTGCATGGTTGAAGTGTTGGACAGCCTTGAAGAGGGACATTTCAGTAGAGAATTTGGTGGATCTTTGCATGCTGATGTGAATTTATCACATTCTGAAAGATGGAATCATGCCAAAGAATGTAGGAATGCAGAAAGTAATAAAAAGAAAGTAGCCAAGTGGTGGAAATTGTTTGCAAGCAGGAGAAGGAACAGAGGAGCTCCATTTGTTTCTGAAGCGTGTGAAAAGGCTCCTAAATCACCAAGATTTGAAATATTACAGGTGAGATGTAATAACAAGCGGCGGATGGAATTGAGCGCAGTTTACACTGGTCAACAAATTCAAGCTCACAATGGCATTATTTGGACAATGAAGTTTAGTCCAGATGGCAAGTATTTGGCCAGTGGTGGTGAAGATGGAATTGTTCGTGTTTGGCGTGTTACATCAGCTGATGCTTTGCTCCAAAATTATACTTCTGGCAGCAGTGTCTCTACCAGAACAAAGAAAGACCAAACTGGATCCAGGGGAACCAAGTCAAGTCCTGTCCCGATTTTCATGCCTAACAAGATGTTTTGGATTGATGAATCACCATTGCAGGAGTTTAATGGTCATACAAGTGATGTTTTGGATCTGGCTTGGTCTAATTCAAATGTGAGTGTGCTCTAGATTTGCTTTTGATATTTGCGAATTGGTAACTAACTCATGCTTGCATTATAATGCATTTGTGCTGATAAGAGCTTCATATTTGTTTTGGATGCAGAATCTGCTTTCTTGTTCGAAAGACAAAACCGTTCGTTCGTGGAAACTAGGATGTGACCAGTGTGTGAAGGTTTTCCATCATAGTGACTTTGGTAATTGAAAACCGGAACTTCACTTTGTCCAACTTTGGGACCTTGTTAATCAATGTTAAAGAAAACCATATGCGTTGTTTCACATGAATTCTTTCCTTACCCCTTCTCTTAATGTGAACAGTGACATGCATTCAGTTCAATCCTGTTGATGAAAACTACTTTGTCAGTGGCTCTATAGATGGAAAAGCTCGGGTTTGGGGAGTGCATGAAGGACGGGTTATTGATTGGGTCGATATTCATGACTTGATAACCACTATCTGTTACCGGCCAAATGGGAAAGTACGATGAGCGAAAACTTAAACCACCTAATTTCAAACAAGCATTTCTATGTACAAGTAATTATAATTAATCGCCTCTTTGCTTTCTAATCATCTGCAGGGATTTGCTGTTGGTTGTATAACTGGCGGGTGCCACTTCTTTGATGCATCAGGTAATTATTTCACCTTGTTGATTGGAAATTTTCTAAGAGTATGCTAAATATTGAATTTTTCCTAGACTACAGGTGTCATAATTGATCTTACAATGTGATTCAGGTGAATATCTGCGACTTGAAACAGTGATACACACCCATGGTCGAAAGAAAACATCCAACAACAGGATTACTAGTATACAGGTTTGCAACCCTGCAAGTTCTCAGTTCTATTAGTTTTTGCTATGAGGATGTTTGTTAATATGGAGGATTTCCCTCTCCTTGTAGTTTTCTCAAGATAATGCACGCAGAGTGATGATTTCATCAGGAGATTCCAGAGTTCGTGTTTTTGAGGATATGGATGTTGTCTATAAATATGGAGGTAAAAAGTCGTTCTCGTTCTGTATTTCTTTAAAAGTGAATGAATAAAATATTATTACTAAGCGATAAGCATGTATGATTAATTCATCCTTGTTTTCTTCATTACCACATCAATATGCATTCGAGGCTCTCGATAATGGATATTAAAAGATGTTGAGCAATGTACTGCTGATTTCTCGGTAATATTAAAACCATACGAGTATCTTGGTTCCACAAATTTCCACAGTTTAGAGTGCAATGTACTGATATATTTGGAAGTGGCAAAACCTTGACTTAAGAAATGTTGAAAGAATCCTGGAAAACATCCCACGAAACAAACACATCCTCAGTTTTGCTAATTATTCATCAGATACCTCCCAGAGAATGTTCCTCCTATTTGGAATTATTTCCATATCAGCTGCCTTTAGATTACTCACGTTTGTCATTCATTTTCTGGACATGAAAATGCTACTTATTTTTACATGTCATAAATCCAAGCTTCTGTTTGCTATCTACAATGCTTCAGCTTGCAAAAAGGCCATTTCTTTTGGTTGAATAAGTCCTTAGAAATCTGAATACGTAATTTTGCTACACAGGAACAACAAAGTTGAGATATCAGATGTCAGCTTCCTTTAGCCCAACTGGAAAACATATAGTTTCTGTTGGAGAGGATTCTCATGTTTATATTTGGAATTACGATGGCTCCCATCTTTCTCCTTCCAAAGATGTAAAATTAGACAAATCATGCGAGCATTTTTACTCTGAAGGTGCAACTGTAGCGTTAGCTTGGTCAGCTATGGGCCAAGGATGTGACAAGAACTTGCGGTTCTCTGGCTCACTGAACTGTATTGACGCCACTCCTGCCCCAAGGGAATCAGAATGTTTCTCCTTGGGTAACTGGTTTTCCATGGACAGCCAATGCAGGGGTTCTGCAACATGGCCTGAAGAGAAACTTCCAACCATGGATCTTCCAGTTTTGAAGAATGACTGTCCACATGGTCAGCAACACAGAGCCAACACCGACAACCACATTGCTCTGTCAGAAACATGGGGCCTGGTAATATTAACTGCCAGTGTTGACGGAACAATCAGAACATTCCACAATTATGGACTACCTGTCAGGCTGTAAGATTTCAGCTAGCAAGTCCAGCTGTTGGAGATATTGGAATATGGAGCATTACAAATTGGAGACAAGCTGTATCCATTGCTTCAAGTTCGTAGTCACTTCCCTGTAGTCACCTCTCTCCAGAGTAACAGATATTGAGTTGCTCAAATAAGGATGCGGTCATTTGGCAGCATTACGCTATATGTTCACTTGCAAGGATCTTAGCATGCTCATCTTGTGGAGTGCAAGTGAAAATTATTTATGTAATTATATTTCTCTTCCAGGAATGGGTTTTTGTTTATTTGAGCCTATGGAGAAGTAGATTGCTCATGTTTTTGTTCTCACTCGAGACAATTACTAGTTTCAGTCATTTTGAAGCATAGAGATATCTTCTACAATTTGATTTGATTTATTATACATCAGTTGGTTGAATTATGGCTTCAAATATGGCTTCTGCCTGATTTCCTCTCCTCAAAACCAATTGTAATTAGTATATTAGTTGATTTATTGTACTTGTAACTTCTTGTGTTGATAGAAATCCTTAAGCTGTTTAAAATACATGTCCATGAGCATTTGGAATACTTCTCTTTATGCTAATAGGAGCTCGGAATTAGGAAGAAAAAGCCATGTTTGAGTGATGTTCCAGCTTAGCCTTCGGAGAAGACAGGGTTTCATGTTTTCTTCCATTGTGCGAAGGCATCATTCTTCCCAGTTTCATAGCATTTTTGGTTTATTTCGAGTTCTCATTTTTTTTATCCTATCACATTTGGTTTTAGAAACAATTCTTTTGAGGTTATGCTTTCCAACAACGACCAGGATGATCAACCCGATTGAGTATGAGGAACTTTCTCTATTCTTGGACTGATTAAGTTCAACTCTATGTCCAAGGGAAACTGAAACATAGATGTGTTTGGCTATAAAGTGATAAATGTAGTGTCTGAATCTAAGTGAAAATAGTATTTGAGATCTCATTAAAAAGATAGAATACAACTACGGCTCAATGAATGATAGATTATCGTAAAATAATCTTAAATGGCAGTATTAATACCACGTATCAATTCTTATGCTTGCCAATTAATTATGAATCCATCGCAATATTGATAAACTAGACTATATGGTCGATGGTGTCAACCCCAGAGATAATAAAGATTATACATAACTGCTACTACAGTATTTGTCTATGCTGGCACAACTGTTAGGAACTATTTGATTTGGAATCTGGCCTCATGGGTTAATCTAAGACGGAGATTGCTCCTTGTTTTATGATCAATCCATTAAGCTATTTGGATTCATTGCCATCTCTTAGGAGGATACCAATTCTGGCATATCAACCTTCATTTAATCGTTCATGGAGTTGCTGGAAACGCCTAAATTGTCAAGCACTCGTGGCTTCTTTGCTTCGGTTGGAAGGTCGCGCAATGGTTGTTCTATATCCATTTGGATTTGACCTTTGGAATCCTTTAGACTCCTCCCCTCTGCCAATGTAATCTAGCTCCGCCGCATAGTTTGATGAGCAGTTTTGGTATACAAGCCACAGTTTTCATATGCAATTCAACAGGTTTCTTGATGTTGGCACCAATCTGGAAACGTGATAGATACTTCCTATAGCACAATCCTCTTCCGCTGCTCTTCTTCCGAAATTGGACCACGATGAGAAACAGGAACCTGTGTACCTCAGATGGCTGCTTGCAACCTCCTAAGGATTCACAATAACCTCCTTGTTTTCGAGGATGTGCTTATATAATAATCGCTAACAAAGTTTTATAGATTCAAGACGGTATAGCCCATCACGTGTCACTACTTGCTAATGACATACTAAGACTCTAACTACATTCCTCAACCTCTAAAAAACATACAAAACTTTAACTCTAAATAATCTAATGAAATAATTCTTTATATGAATTCAAAATAATTCATAAACCATAAACAAGTTATAATAACCATAGGTCCAAAAGTTTTAATTAAAGTCACATAAACACATTAAAACTAACAAATAGTCTAATCAAATAGTTTCCCCTTAAAATATCTTCTAAACTCAAATCTCTCATCATAATAATCAACATACTCATCCCACTTCCCATCAAACCTTGTAACCTAAGCTAAGGCACCAATACTACAATTTGTAGATGCCTCTAAATCTAAAATGTCACTAGAACATTGCCATTGTGGGCTCTAGACATCCTAAATCTACATGTAATCATTTTAATACATGACTCCACTTGGGTCATTGTCATATATCGATCATCAAGATGCCAACATAAGGATACTGGCATTATGGCTCCTTGAGCATAGTTATGCATAAGTTGCAAACAACTAACATTTCAAATAATTGTTAACTCTAATTCATGTTTAACTAGCCTACACAAGCACAGTTAGCATCTAAGGTTATTTCATACTTAGTACAGCAACAATAGAAGGAACTAAATCAAAACTCAAGTCAATCTTTACTACTAAAGTATCACACCAAAAATAATTTCTTTCAGTAATCTATTCTTGAGTTTTAAGTCCTTAACTCTATCCTTGATTACTCTTACTCTATTTTAATCTTATTGATTTGAAAAATATCTAAGCTAAAAGTTATTAACTATGGCTAATCTAGTCTAAATAAATTATAACTTATAAATTAATATTTGGATAAGGTAAAGAAAAGGAAACTATGTGGAAAGGAGACAAACTAAGAAGGAATAAAGTACATGGTCATGTATACAGCTGTGTAGCTTAGCCATATTTATTGAGCATGTCACGAAACATGACCCTAATCCAACATTGAGATGCAAAGGGCATGTATACACTGTGTAACCCCATATACCTACTACATGATTACATGCTCAAACATACTAATACGTTTTATAAGTAATCCATACCTGAGAGTTATACGAACATAAATACGACCATGTACGTTGCCCATGTTTCTTTCTTCTTCTTGTTTTGTACTTCTCATCGATATTGTTCCATCCCCAACCTTCATTACTCAACCTTCTTCCATAAAACCTAAGATCCTTCACTTTGCAACTCTAACTTCAAAGAACAAAGACACTTCATTGTGTCTTTTTAACCTTAATACATATTTTATGTAAGAAGAATAAGAAAACTACAATATACATAACTTGTTTCAATACGAAATTGCAGTATTTGATCATTCTTTCTCTCTTATTACAAATCTACAGCCAATGTTCAATCAAATTATGAATTAAAATTGAAAACTCCGTTAAAACTATCACTTTTCTCATGAAATATACAACTTACAAGTTCAAGGGTTTCTAAGCACAAACTCGATAACTCACTCCCTATAATTATGTTCCTCCATTATAATGCAATAGTATGAAGTTAGAAAGATGTCTTACATAAAAAATCCTTATAAACTCTTACCTACAACCTAAATGTTTTCTTGATTCACTAGCATAGTGTCAACTATGAAGGAACAAGAGCTTCTATTAATAAGAGAGGAATAGACACTGTACTTACATAAAGAAAACATTATTAATTGCCTATTTATATAATTTCCCTATTTTTCTTTAAATTCCCCTAAACCTAATACATATTTATTTAATTGCTACAAGAAAAAATTATTATTATTCCTTATTTAATATTAATTTTTGTAGCTTCACATCTTAATCACATACAAAAACTTTCATTCATCCTTGAAAGTTTACTTAGATTGCTTAAAAGCCCTAGATTCTCATATGGTTGGCGAGATGCATAAGTTATTATTTGGCCTTCTTGCAAGACTACACAACTTAAGCCTAGATGTGAAACATCACTATGAATTACAAACTTTTCCGCACTCTTTCATAATGTTAACATTAAAGTTAGCATAGGCTTCTTTTTTACTGTTTGGAAACTATTCTTCCTAATATTATTCTTTTCAAACTTGACTCCTTTTTGAATTGACCTTATCAATGTAGCTGATAGTTTAGAAAACCCTTCCACAAATCTTTTATAGTATTCAACAAATCCTAAGAAACTTCTGATCTTAGTTTTTGTTTTCAGTCTTAGCCAATCAGTCACTGCCTTTACTTTTTTGAGATCTACCAAAATACCATCTTTATTTATTATGTGGCCTAAGAAGGATACTTACTCCAATCAAAATTCATACTTTATATTGGAATAAAACCACTTGTCTCGTAATTAACTCAAGACTTATCATAAATTCTCTTGTTATGGTTCATTTTTCCTAAATGTCTTAATATTGTTGTTACTACTAAAGTGCCAACACTTATATAGGTATTCTTTGTCTAGGTCTTGCTACTACAAGTCTACTTACTTGTCCTCTTCCTTGTACCATTATATCAAAGAAAAAAAAAAAGAACTTGGTAGAAAAATCTTTTTAAGATGCTATCGAATTTCAGTAATTTCATTTTGTATATAATCATATCTTCTTATTTGAAAACTTTCCTACATACTCCTCTAAAAAAGACACTTAATTTGATCATGGGATCGCCACATACTTCAATAGAGTTTTCTAATTGCTACTTGAAGTAATTAATGCAACATAACATGAGCATTATGATTTTCATAACCTAAAATCTTTCTCTTGAAATTTTCACACATTAACTGATATTTGATGCATAATTTTGAGGTAATTTTATATTTTCCATAATGGTGCAAAAAAGATATTTTTCTCCTCAAAGTCATATAATAAGATGCTTTAGCACAATATACATGAAGAAAATTACTAGAAGGAATAGAATGGAGTTCCTTTCTCATCCCATATTTTGCAAGTTAAATCGAGCATTTATGTGATCATTTGATTTGTTAAGAATGTCTAATAGTGTCTTAAGCAAGCTATCAAATATTTTCTTTTTTATATCCATCAATTCTAAGTTGTGTAGACATTATACTTTTGACACGCTTAACCTCATTTAACTTTTTATAATACTATTTTTTATACCTAGAGCACATTTTACTAGCAAGAGGACTAGGTTGCATATGTAGTAATATTACCAGTGAGAACTAAGTTGAATCCATAAGGAATAATGTCTAATTTTTACTAATATTAATCCTATCTAAATCTATGCAATTAAAATAAAGATTATCAAAAAATTAAATTTCAAAGAAAACTAAATTAGTAAAATAAATAAATTAGGATATTCAATATCTTTAAAGATTTGATTGCAAACTAGATAATTACAATACTAGATGTGATAATAAAAGTGTCCTAATAGGTTTAGTTTTAACGCAATTTAGCACTAAGTAGTCCTTCTTACTAAGAAAATACCCAAGTTTAATTAATTTAACCTTTCTATAACTAGATAAGTGATAAATTAAATTAATCATTTCTTGTTATTAAACCTTAATTGAATTAAAGAATATATGTTATGTCTCCTTAATCCAAATCATCTAGTTTATAGTAAACAATTAGAAAAGGTCTCATGATTAGATCCTAATTAACACGTATTCCAATACAATCAAATACATGTTGTTGTGATTAGAGAATTAAAGACTTTAAATAATAGGCATAATTCATAAATCAATAATCTAAATTGTACTAAGCAATATTAAATAAAGTGTAATAGAGAAATAATAGAAAAGATAATATCCAAATCAAGAATTTAGTGAAAAGAAATAAACAATCTGTTTAGGAGTTCCAATCTTTGATTCAAAATCAAATATTGCTCCTATTATTTTGTGATGTTGAAATCTTGAGAAGAAAACCAAACTCTTTTTCTAAGACTCTAAAATAGTGAATGAAAAAAAAAATTATTCTATATCTACTCTATTGTTTTAGTTTCTCCTTCCTTATTCTATTATATGGCTTACTATTTATATTATAAGGAATCCTATAAAGAATAGGCTTGCAAGATATGATTATATATCTTTCTTGAATGGCTTTAATTCTCTCTAAAAATAATATAAAATAACTACGCCCTAAAAGTTTAGAACCATGGTTTTGCATGTGGTTTTTCTATGCTTCAATTTCCATATGAAATAAAAAGTATGGGAACTTAGCTTCATTCAATAAGTAACACACGTCTTTCATCCAATGGGTAACCATGGCCTAGAACTATAAACATGGTCCTTGCCTATAGAGCTCTAGTAAATTAATTTCTTCTCCTTACAATTCCATGTGCCTTTGTCAACACATGTACATTTTTCAATATTTCACATTTTTCCTATAAAAAATATAAAAATATATAAATTAGTATAATAAAGTGCTAAAATTTAGTACAAATTCGCAGTAAAATTACACTAAAAAACCTATAAAAGCAATATAAAATATACCTATAAAATGGGTACAATTAAACTTTATTAACTTTCAATATGGCAACTCAAGAAAATATACCTTTTTCTCCATGGCCATTTGGTTGTTTCTTTTTTTGCTTTTTTCCAACGACATTCTCTAATTCAAATGTAAAACTCAACACTTCAATGTTGAAAAATTAGTGCATTCATGATCTTTACATCACTATTGAAATTTTTTTTTATTAAATCTCCATGGGTGATTAGTATTTAAGAACCTAAAATGACCCATATATATATATATAACTTTGTGTTTTAGTTGTTGAGAAGCAATTCCATTGTTACTAAAGACATGCTAGTCATTGTTTGGTGCTCCATCAAGACAATATAATATAAGCAAAAAAATTATTGATGGTCTAAGGTAAGGCTCCATGCATCCTAAAATTCTAGTCGTTTGAAGCAATATAAAAAATTCTTATCCTTTGAAGCATCATAAGTTTAGCTCTAAACTCCCATAACTCTTTTAACTCTTCAATCAATGGTTGCAAGTAAACATCTATATCTTTTGTGGAACTACTTGGGCTTGGTGTAAGAAAGATAACATCAAATACTCAAGCTTCATAGACATATATGGTGATAAATTGTAGTTTATCAAAACTACTATCTATGTGTTATGAGAAATGCATAATGTTTGGAATGAATTGAAACTGTCACTAGTTAAAACATTACTAGCTAAACCTATTCTTATATTACGAAATTCTTGTAAAAAATTAGGATGCCTCAAATCAAAATCCTTCCAAGCCTAACCATCAACAAGATGCCTTATATAGCCATCTTTTAGTTCTTCATCCACATGCCCCCTTATGGTTGTATTTGAACATGAACAACCTTTGAAGCCTAAGTTTTAATAAGAAGGACCTCAACACCTTCGTAAGAACTTGGTGCTTAAATTAGCTTTCACTATTCTTTTGATGGTCTTTAACGGGTTTTTAGAAGTACCATATACACGATATTGGTTTGCTTCTTTGTCATTCTTCCCTAATTAGATACAATCATTTGAACATGCATGTATTTTTTTATAATCCAAACCTAGATCTCTTACTGAATTTCTTGTTTTATTGAAAAACTTTAAAATTTGTGCATTAGAAAATACTTCATTCAGTAACTCCAAAAGATTAGCAAATGTTATATTACTCAATCTATGAAAGCATTTAAGGAGATATGACTGAATTGTGAAAGAAGGTTTCGAAAAGCTTTTACAACCCGGATACAACTCTTGTTGACCTTCCTCCACTAGTCCATAAAATTTCTTAGCCTTCACAATTAGTCTCTCTCTAATCTCCTCACCATGATTTCATAATTCTTCAACTACTTCCATAAAATTGTCATACAATAATCCTTCATCAATATTGTCTCACATGTTTAATGCATTATCATCACCATTAGTATCACCTATATTATTTACATTAAAGCATGATGATGATCTCTCTCCATAAAAAAACCCATTTGTTATATGCTAGACTAAACTCGTTACATATTAATTGTTCAATTTCTACGGTACCAATACTTATAACAACATTTTTTACAAAGACAAGCAATTTCCTTCTCAAAGCTACATGAGTAAAAGTCATACTTAAAAGTCCTTCCAATCCATCAATATACGCATTGCTTGTTCTATGACACTTCATTCATCCTTTGTCTCCTTTATCTATTTATCCATGTGTTACAAAAATCAGAATAATTTTATATTAAGGTTAGTGGTAAAATGAAGCATGGATCTATGACAAAATTTTTCACAAGGACATGCAATTTCCTCTCCTAAGCTGCCTAAATAAAAGTTATATATAAAAACCCTTCCAATCCATCAATATACTCATAACTTGTTCTATGACACATCATCCATCATTTGTCTCCTCTATCTATGCTTAAAAATTTTCTGAAATTATAATAATTGTATATTATGGTTAGTGGTAAAATGAACCGCGGATTAAACTTAGCCTATCCATTTATGTTATAAAGAGCATAGAGCTAAATGATGGATATTACATTAAAAGGAAAAAGAAACATCGGATTGGTTTACACAAGGAATATTGATTCAAGAGGGAACATAGATCAATCCAGGGGACCAAACATGTATTTGAGCAGGACAAGACCTCAACAATCGTGTATTCATCAGGACACGATGGCCTGTTGTAGCACATGGAATCACGAAAGAAGAAATTGAATATATTCAAGCACATACACATCAACAACACTGCCGAACTAAAAAAAATGGAGGGGGAACTTTATTTTGAAGAAGATACATACTGGCGCATGGAATCAAGGAATAAGAAATTCGATATATTCAAGCACATACTCATTGCTTTTTTTTTTTTTTTTTTGGTAAAGACCCACATATTTTGGAGAATACACTAATTAGAATCTCAATGTCACTCTTCAGTCTCTCCATATTAGTTTGTACAAATTGCCAAATGATGAGTAAGAGGGGAAAAAGAAATAGCACATATGCCTCTTTTATTCTTATTAATCTCGGTAAGCCAAAATATAGAGGAGAAAAGGAAATTGAATGGTCCTAGACAAGCTTGAAACCAGAGAGTTGAGCTCACTAACTAAAGACTCCCATTTTCATTTTGGAGAAGTGGTGATAGGAGTTCATTATAATTTCCAAGAGTTGACCATGTCCACAACCTGGATATCACTATCAACGAGCATGTTATTTAAAAAAAAAAAAAAAAAAGGGCCTTATTGTGATTTAAAAAAAAAAAAAAAGAAATGGAAGAAGGCGGAGAGCAATGTCCTCGTATATATTCCATGCATACAAGTAATTGTTGGGTATAATAGATATAATGTTAATGTTTAAAGATAAATATGAAATTATTAATGAAAGATGGAGGCCAGGGTGCTATACGTATGGAAAGTGATAGATAGATTACTGTCTACGAATTTAACGAAGTGAGAACACGAGGGAATTCATGGATCTTCACTAGTGGGATACAAGAGCTTATCTTATTTTTCACTCAACTACATTAAATTATGTTGGGTGCAAAAAGAATTAAATCCTCGAAGGTTGATAACACAAGCTAAGAAAAATAGAGAATGGTACTTTCCATGAAGCATTTGCCGGTAAAGCACTATCTCATATCTCATTCCTCTCTCGAATCGCATTACAAAATGAAGCACATAATGTCCTTATATAGGTTATACAATCGATAATCTATGAACCAAGCGATCCGGTAGGACTAAAATAATTGCTACCTTATGATTTTAAGGAAATAAACTAAACTTTATTTTAAATCTGTAGTAACTTAATATGATTGGATTGAAAAATAAATAAATAAACTCTAGCAGTAATTTGCTAGTGAGAAAGGGTGCTCCAGCTGTATTTTGTAAAGATCCAACCTTGATTTTCTTGAATTGAAGGAATTGTCCACCGCCAAAACATATGGAAAATTGCAAATTACTTTTATCTGCAATAGTTTAACCAAGCAATGACGTATGTATCTCTCTTTCAACCAAATTCATGTAAGAGGGGTAGCAGTAAAATGCTAGTAAGAAAGATTGTTAGTAATAGCGTATATCTTGTTTTCGCATGAGATATAATCACAACACATATAGAAGCCTCATTTGATCACACACGTACATGGAGGAAAATTCCATGTCAATTCAAGAAATTAAAATACCATGTCAGGGGTGATACAAAGCAAAGGGCCGTGAGTTCATGTTGGGACACGTGTAATGGCAAAAGTACATCACCACATAGAGAATGGACCAGATCAAGGGAACAATAATGCAGTTTATCACCTACACTCCAAGCGAGCCATATTACGATATCTCAACTCAGGGTGAGCCGCATCAAACAATGAAGGGATTGTCATCTCAATATTTAGCAGCAAAACTGCAACAAAAAGAACAGGATTAGAACAAGAGCGGACCAACTCATGTTTGGATGAAGCAGAACGAAATCTTCACAAGAAGATATTTCTTTTTTTCAAAAAAAAAAAAGGAAAATAAAAGGGTTAGATGAGTTAATATAATCACCAGCATACATACATTGAAGAACAACACATGAAACCAATTTGAAACAAAAGGAGAGATTAAGAGCGTACCATAATCGTTAAAGGAACAATTGTATTCCTTATTCTCCAGTGTGCTCGTATTTGAACGGATTATTTGATGCATAGGTCTCAAATGTAAAGCATGGCCTTTTGGTATTTCTCAACCTCTTGACAACACTTCTCTCTCAAGAATCTCTATGCTTTGGTTATTTAGCAATTGAGGAAACTAACGGCTTGTTCACTTCATGAAATAAAATAAGAGAATAAAATTAAAATTCCATAAGAAATGAAATAAGGATGTAAGACATATTACTTTGTTTAGTTATATTTATAAACAATTTAAGAATGGACATATAATATAATTTTAATGATTAAATTATCTTCGGTCTTTGTTTTTTTTCAAAAAATCCTAAAATAATAGGTGGTGGTGGTGGCTGCTGAGTCTCATTTTTCAGTTTTTTATTTGAAATTAATTTCTCATTTCTTGATTAATACTAAATCCTAACCCATTTAATATTAATCTCAACTAAGGAAATTGAGAAATTCCTGTTTTTTATTGAAAATAATTTTTGGGCTCGCCACCCGACCGAAATCGGGAAAAGAAAAAGAAACCGTAACAAATTGGGTGGATTGATCATGATTTAACTACCGGTCTTTGATTTCAAATTCAATGAAGAACTAGAGAGTTCTGAATTCGGGAGCTAACCTATTAAACCCCAACGGGTATCACTATCTATTTACCGAAATTAGTATTATTTTTCTAATTATAACATTTAATAAATAAATAAATAAATAAAATCAAAAGAAAAAAGAACCTAAGTTTCTACATATTTTATCGTCGCCTTGAAGGTGCCTACGTAACCGCTAGTTGGGATCAGACGATCGTAGTTCTTTCTGAAAACTTTAATGTGTTGGCTCTTTTTATAAAAAGTGATTGGTTGAATTTTATTAACCATTTTATTTTTATTAAAAAAAATCCCTAGAAGCCTAATTTTTATTCCTAATTATAAAAAAAACCTAAAAACCTAATTTTTGAAAAGTCCCAAATTAAGATTTTTATTTTAAAAATAACTAAATAATAATTTTTTTTTTATTTTCAAGAAAAACCCTAAAGATTTTATGAAATATGCAATGTTCTATATGATGAAACTTTTATATAGAAAAGATGCTTAAAACATAAAAAAGAAAGAAATGAAGGAAGGAAGAAAAAAATTTCCTAATCATAGAAAAGATGCTCTAATCATATAAAAGATGCCTTAATCATAGAAAAGAGACCTAAATGATAGAAAAGATATCTAAATTATGAAAAAGGTGTTTAAACAAAAAAAAAATCTAAATGATTAAAAAGACATCTAAATCATAGAAAAGAAACTTAAACGATGGAAAAGATATATAAACTATAGAATAGAAGCCTAAATTATGGAAAAAATATCTAACCATAGACAAAATGTCTAACCATAGAAAAGAAATTTAAACTATGAAAAAGATGTTTAAACTATAGAAAAAATCTAAATTATACAAAAGATATCTAAATCGTAGAAAAGAAATTTAAACTGTGAAAAAGATGTTTAAACCGTAGAAAAAAAATCTAAATTATAGAAAAAACATCTAAATTATAGAAAAAATGTTTGAATCATAAAAAAGAAACCTAAACTATAGAAAAGATATCTAATCTATGGAAAAGGCATCTAAACTATGGAAAACAAGCCTAAACTATGGAAAAGATGCTTCGCCGTAAAAAAGAAGTCAATTAAAGATTTTTTTTATTTTATGAACATCAAAATGATTTTTTTTTTTACCTAGAAAACCCTAACATGCCTAATGCAATTTTTCTAAATTAATACAATATGCAAATAACAAGATTTTGTAAAATATGAGATTTTATAAAAATATTATTTTGAAAATATGAAATCTAAAAGAAAAATAATAAAAAAATAAATAAACTAAAACTTAACTTAACATATATTCACTAGACATTAATGCTATAACTAATTACTAGCAATTAAAGATGTGATAAAAATAAAATAAAAAATTAGTACAAGTCTTAAAAATAACTATGCATATACTAAGTGAGATAAAAATAAATAAATAAAATAACCTATAAACAATAATTAAAAACCACTATTACTTACTTACAAGGCAAAGCACGCAAAGCTGATGAAAGGGAACAGACCAGATTCCCAGTCTTATCATGTGCACAACTATAGAATTGGTTTTAGAAATGAGTTCGAGCGTGTTTTTAACAAATGTGTAATTTTTTTTTTTTTTTACAAAAAAGGGTCCTAATTCTTAAATGTTATTGTTTTATAAAAAAAAAAATTGCTCTAATAATCATATTTTTAAAAAGGGTCTTTTATTAATTTTTATTTAAAGAAAAACAACCTTCTATGTGATAAATCCTTAAATAAAACCAAATCTTAAAATATGATTAATTCTAACAACCACTAAACTAATATATATAACTATCTATCAAAATAAATTAATTCTATATAATAAACTTGTACAAGAACTAATACTAAACTCCTAAACTAACATATATATATATATATTATATCAGTAACAGATAATGTAATAAGGCATATAATAAAAATAAATAAATAAAAAAAAAACAATCTTCTAAGGTCTATATATCTCTATATTATCATAATATACCTAATCCATATTAAAGCTAATGCTAAAAGAAATATCTCAAACTAAGAAATACATATATATACATATATATATAGCACAACATATTAAACCACGGAAATCCTAAAAGCAATAATATAGTATGATAATAATAAATCAGAAATAGTAATAATAAAGAAAAAACTTAGATAGAAACTGAACCTGATGATGCCCAGCTACGGCATGCGTATATTGTCGTCCGAAGCAGCTTTGGATCAATCGGATGTTTGCAACAATGATGGATTTACAACTGTGGTGGCTTATGTGAAGCGTATGGCTGGACGTTGGAACTCGGTTTGGCTTGCTGCTGCAGACGTTGGTATGGCAGGTTAATCTGAAAGTTACGACGGTGCTGCTGGCTGGGCTTGCTGTTCGGCAATACGGTGAAGCTATGTGCAGGAGCTAGGACGTGGTGGATGTGAGGTTAAACGGTGTATGTGTCGAAGGCAAGGAGGAGAATGAGCGTGGGGGGTTACCGCGTTCAGTTGCTATGGTTGTTACAGCTGTTGTTGATGGTTGGGCTGTTATGGGGTTAGAGAAAAGGGTCGAAGATTTGCAGTAGAATCTGATGCTGGATCACATCTGCTTGCTCTGTTGCTATGGTTATTGATAACGTCGACGATGAACAGTGAATGGACAAAGGATGAAAACCGTACGTGTTCAGTGACTGATTTGATTATATTGTGCAACATGTATTTCACCGTATGCTGCTGTGTGTGAGGGTCGCACGTCGTCGACAATTTGTATTCGTATATTGTTTAGCCAAAAGAATAATTCTATTGTGTTGTTCGTGTGCAATAATGTCATGATCGATTGGTGCCAAACAGAGTTATATTGTTGTCTTTTTAAATCTAAACCATATCGTATCAATTGTATCTAATTAAACTAGATCTAAATGAATTCAAATCTGACTCAATAAAATCAAATTAGATTCAAATGTTTTTAATTAGATATGAATCCCGTTTTTTTCTCTCCCTCTTGTAAAATATGTAAAAAAAAAAAAAAAAGACATAGATGCCCGGCAAAACTCGAACCCCTGACCTCAAATTAAATCTAACCCAAATACTTCGATTCTTATCCTTTAAGTCATTGGCCTATGCATTGACATTTAATTCAATTATATTTAAACTATCCAATTCTCTAAAATAAAATTTTTAACTAAACTAAAACTAAAACTAAAACTAGCACTAAAACTAATTATTCCTAATATAAATTACTTTCTAAAAATCTACAAAATTTTTATGATTTTTTCCTTTTCTTCTTTTTTTGGTATTTTTATTATTTGTTAATTTTTATTATTTTTTATTATTATTTTTTAATTGAGACCCTTTTTGTAAAAATAAAAATTAAGACTATGGAAGGGCAAAAATTAGGTGTTTATAGCTACCCCTCTTTGTAGTGAAGTTTGAGCAAAACTTTGCCACAAAGACAAAAAAGACACCGTTTTTGCCTCAGGACGACTCTATTCAAAGGAACGTTAAGTCACATGATGAAGGTTAGTTTGAAGTGAAGAATAATGAGGGATAGTGCCTTTGTGAGTTGGCAAAAATCCCTAAAAAGAATAATGAGAATTTAGTTGTGCCCTAATGAGCTGACTAACCAAGGCGGTCAAAGCACCCCATGAGCTGGCTAAGACCTAAAAATATGAAGAAAACTTGGTCGTACCCTTAATGAGCTGACTAACCAAGGCGGTCAAAGCGCCCCATAAGCTGGCTAAGACCTAAAGATGAAGAAAAAACTTGGTTGTACCCTTACTGAGCTAACTAACCAAGACAGTCAAAGCGCCTCATGAGCTGGTTAAGATCTAAAAATAAAGAAAAAAAACTTAGTTGTGCCCTTAATGAGCTAACTAACCAAGGCGGTCAAAGAGCCCCATTAGCTGGCTAAGACCTAAAGATGAAGAGAAAACTTGGTTGTGCCCTTAATGAGTTGACTAACCAAGGCGATCAAAGCACTCTATGAGCTAGCTAAGACCTAAAGATGATGAAAAAATTTGGTCGTGCCCTTAATGAGCTGACTAACCAAGGTGGTCAAAGCGCCCCTTGAGCTAGTTAAGACCTAAAAATATGAAGAAAAACTTGGTTGTGCCCTTAATAAGCTGACTAACCAAGACGGTCAAAGTGCCCCATAAGTTGGCTAAGACCTAAAGAATGAAGAAACTTGGCCGTGCCCTTGATGAGCTGACTAACCAAGGCGATCAAAGCTCCCTATGAGCTAGCTAAGACCTAAAGAATGAAGAAACTTGGTCGTGCCCTTAATGAGCTGACTAACCAAGGCGGTCAAAGTGCCCCATGAGCTGGCTAAGACCTAAAGATGAAAAAAACTTGGCCGTGCCCTTAATGAGCTGACTAACCAAGGCGGTCAAAGCGCCCCATGAGCTGGTTAAGACCTAAAGAATGAAGAAACTTGGTTGTGCCCTTAATGAGTTGACTAACTAAGGCGGTCAAAGCGCCCCATGAGCTGGCTAAGACCTAAAAATAGGAAGAAACTTAGTCGTGCCCTTAATGAGCTAACTAACCAAGGCAGTCAAAGCACCCCTTGAGCTAGCTAAGACCTAAAAATGAAAGAAACTTGGTTGTGCCCTTAATGAGCTGACTAACCAAGGCGGTCAAAGCGCCCCATGAGATGGCTAAGACCTAAAAATATGAAGAAAACTTGGTTGTGCCCTTAATGAGCTGACTAACCAAGGTGGTCAAAGCGCTCCTTGAGTTGGTGAAGACCTAAAAATGAAGAAAAAACTTGGTCGTGCCCTTAATGAGCTGACTAACCAAGGCGATATGAGCTGACTAACCAAGGCAGTCAAAGCGCCTCTTGAGTTGGCTAAGACCTAAAAATGAAGAAAAACTTGAATTGGTATAACGCTTCCTGAGCTTGCTAAATCCCTTGAAGAAATTTTGAATCGAGTAATGTTATGTGAGTTTGACAATTGGGAGTTTAAGAAACTCTGGATTAGGATTATGCTCTACGAATTGGCTAACTTCCTAGGAGATTATAAATTAGGACTGTATATTGGGAGCCAGTCGGAAGCTTAAGAAACTTTAGATTGGGATTGCACTCTATGAATTGGCTAGATCCCTAAATGAAAAATATGAATCTAGATAGCGCTCCATAAACTAATTGAAGCGCTAAAGAAGATATGGATAGGAACAGTGTACTATGAGCTGGCTATATCCTTGAGAAAACAGATAAAGGGTAAGCACCCTTCAGATTCGCTTAAGCTCTACTGAGAGTTGAAAGCAAATTAAAGAACATATCCAACTTGAAAAAAAAAAAAACTCTTGATTTGAGAAATTTACAAACGAGGAATTTGGTGAACACTGTTCATAACATGAATTGAAAATTTGGCTACTATGGATGAAATGGACTGGAAAATGAATGGAAAAACTTGTAACAAGCCTCCACTTTCTCTTTCTCCTTTTCATGTCTTTTCGTTTTCTTTTTTTTTTTCTTCTTTTTCCTTGAAAGTTTGCTAATGGATACAAATTCTTACTTAAAAGGTAAACGCTATAATCATGTAGTGTATCTCATATCCACCCTAGTTTGTAACCTGGATAATGAGCTTCTTGGATAGGCCTTAAACATTCATTTCGCAAGGAAAAGGTAACTCACGATTAGTTTAGTCAAAGAGGACTTCCTTATGCACTCTCGGTCTGGATGTCACTCTTGACTACTATTCCGAAAATTACAGTCCAATTCACAAGTGATACGCTTTGATCGATCTGCAGGTCTTTTTGGGTTCAGTATTGTAAATTTGGCTTTTAGTCAAATGGTTTCAAAAAAAGTTAATTGAGAGGGCTTATTTTAAAAAAAGTGCTTTCATCCAACCCCGGTGGTACAAGTCAAGAACCCTTAGGAATGAACTAGATGTGCGCTTGCCCTAGTTTCAAAGATAATTTTTATCTTAGATAAATTATTTTTCAAAATTGGAAGAGTTTAGAGTAGGGAGGTATTGTGGGTGGGAAGGTCTTGTGTTTGAGAATTAAGTGGGTAGAAAGGGTTTATATTTGTGATTTGGAGTGTGATTTTGAACTGAATATGGAGTTTTTGGTTTGTGGTTGAAAACATGATCTTAAATGAATATGAGGTTTTGTGTTTTTGGTTAGGAATGCGATTTAAGGCCTTTTGTTTTTAGAGCAAGTTGGGCCTTCTTTGATTGGGGATTTGCTCAAGCCAAATATTTGGGTATTCTTCATTTTCCTTTTTCTTAGTTTTTTCTTTTTTTCTCTTTTTCTTTTCTCTTTTCTTTTTTTCATTTCGTTTCATTTTGTTTCATTTCTTTCTTTTCTCTCCCCAAAAATAACTATCTCTTTTGTCAAGTTTTTGTCTTTGGATGAATTAAGGCCCTAAATCCATAGGTATAGGTTTAGAGTGCATTGGCTTAGGTAGGTATATGTGGCCTTTGGGGTATTTGGAAAAAATGTTAGCTCTTCTTCAAAGAAAACAATTTATCGAAAATGAAAATTATTCTTGAATTGTTATTACTGGGGTAAGCACAAATCAGTTTTATTCTTCTCTCCTAATTAATGACCCTAACCTCCGAATTACCCCACTGTAGGGTGGTTCTTGACAGGGTTTACATTTGAAATGACTTTAGATCAGTCCAATGGGGTTATCAATGGATAATTGTGTTTGGGATTTGAAAATGAATGCCAAACTTCATTTTGATCTGTGTATCAGATTCAAAATGGACCTCCTTTAAGGAATGAGTCCAAAATATCCTCACAGTGATGTCTCTTAACTCTCAAAGTGTTTAAGGGTTAGTGTATAGGATATAGTTTTCCTCTTTTCATTCAAAACTTTTTTTAAAAGTGAGTTACCAATTCCTTATATAAGGATGGATTGACCTTAAGGTGATGATAGACCTTACTCCCTAATTCCTTAGAACATATCCCAATTGTGAAATTTCAAAGATTAAATGCCCCATATCCCAGACTTATAGGTCTTAATGCCCTTAAGCTTCCATATGTGATTTTAGGTTAAGTTCTTTAGAGTTCAAATGGGCTAGAATTGACAAATTTTGAAGTGGAAGGGACTAATGAATTGCCCTTTTTGTTTATACCAAGGATTAAGCTTAAGATAATGTTTCACGGCTTTGTGTTTTGACTCGGTTCATGGTTGGACTTGACAGCTCAAACCTTGAGTTTGTTCAACTATCTTGATGGGCTAGGGCTCGAGTTTGGTTGGTTATTTTCTCGAGCCAAGTGACTCTGTTTAGGTTATTTGGCTTAATGGGCCAAGTAATTGTGTTTGTCCCGAACCCTATAAGGATCTGTAACCGTTACGAAATTTCTTTCTTTTTCTTTTTTTTCCTTTCCTTCTTTTTTCTTTTCTTTTTCTTTTTTTTTTTTGAAAGAGAGAGAGGAAAAGTTAGGGCTTTTGTGTTACAAAGATTGAGTGATGGAATTGTGAATGGATGATTACGGAAGATTGGTTTCATGGAAATATATACAAGCCGAGAACAACATTACTGAGAGTCTATTTACAAATGAGGAATTCTGAAGAATAAAAGACTAAACAAAGAAAATATCTAAATCTTATTTATTCCAAATGGAGAAGGCTATTTGCAAAATGTTGAATTTACCTAAAAGAATGAATATTTCTGATGGGTGGAATACTAGGCACTATTATTTTACAAGTTGGATTCTTTTCATTTGGCTTCTTTTTTTATTTTTATGTTTTGTTTTTTATTTACTCCGTGAGGGTTAGGCTCAACTGATGTGAGCCCAAATAAAAAGTGATAGATTCGGGCTCCCATAGATGTACGAAGGCCCACACTAGAGTGATGTTCATAGGGATCTTCTGTAGAGAGAAGACGGGCCCAATCTTATTCTTAATAAACTCATGTTTATCTAGGCTGAAGAGTTGAAACCACGTTTGAAGTGGTTTTTGAGGCCAATGCGGTAGGTGGACATGAATGTCTTTAAAAGACCCTTGACTTGGTCTAACCATGACTTATTAAAATCAAAATTAAAATTAAAATTAAAATTAAAATTACAATTATAATGTTTTCTAAACTTTACATAAAATTATTACAAATTATTTACAATGGAAGATTACAATTATCGTCATAACTTCACAACTGCCTTTATCAATTTAGGTTTGCTACATCATAGATTCTTGTGAATATTTCTTTTTTTTTTTATAAAAGAGTTTTCATGAAATACAAAGGGTGGGTTCTAAAGGTTCTCAAGTCTGCAACCACTACGTTTTTTCAAAGCAACGATTCTGTGGTCGCATTTGAACTTGAGTAGGATAGCCTGATTGAACCTGAAAGGTGGTTGCCCCACAACATCCGAAGCATACACAATGGCCCCCCTCCTAAGGTCCTAAGATGGCTTAGTTCTGACTGTGTCTATTATGCATTTATGATACAGAAAACAAAGTAAAAGTAAAACCCCCTAAAATTGCCCCTTAAATAAACTACCACAACAAGAAAATGTTAGTAAAAAAAACCAAATAAATAAAATAAAAAAATACATCATGGAAAAGATGTCTAAACCGTAAAAAAGAAATTTAAACCGTGAAAAAGATGTTTAAATCATAGAAAAAAATCTAAACCATAGAAAAAAAATCTAAATTATAGAAAAGACATTTAAATCATGGAAAAGATGTCTAAACCATAGATAAGATGTTCAAATCATAGAAAAGATGTCTGAATTATAAAAAAGAAACCTAAACTATAGAAAAGACATCTAAATTATAAAAAAGACGTCTAAACTATGGAAAACAAGCCTAAACTATGGAAAAGATGTTTCGTCGTAAAAGAGAAGTCAATTAAAGATTTTTTTATTTTATGAACATCAAAATGATTTTTTTTTTTTTACCTAGAAAACCCTAACATGCCTAATACAATTTTTCTAAATTAATACAATATGCAAAGAACAAGATTTTGTAAAATATGAGATTTTATAAAAATATTATTTTGAAAATATGAAATCTAAAAGAAAAATAAAAAAAATAAATAAACTAAAACTTAACTTAACATATGTTCACTAGACACTAATGCTATAACTAATTATTAGCAATTAAAGATGTGATAAAAATAAAATAAAAATTAGTACAAGTCTTAAAAATAACTATGCATATACTAAGTGAGATAAAAATAAATAAATAAAATAACCTATAGACAATAATTAAAAACCGTTATTACGTACTTGCAAGGCAAAGCAAGCAAAGCTGATGAAAGAGAACATATTGGATCCCCAGTCCTATCATGCGTACAACTATAGAATTGGTCTAAGGAGTGGGTTCGAGCGTATTTTTAATAAATGTGTAATTGTTCTTTTTTTTTTGTTACAAAAAGGGTCCTAATTCTTAAATGTTATTGTTTTTTTTTAAAAAAAAAAATTGCTCTAACAATCCTATTTTTAAAAAGAGTCTTTTATTAATTTTTATTTAAATAAAAACAACCTTTTATGTGATAAATTCTTAAATAAAATCAAATCTTAAAATATGACTAATTCTAACAACTACTAAACTAATATATAAAACTATCTATCAAAATAAATTAATTCTATATAATAAACTTGTACAAGAACTAATACTAAACTCCTAAACTAACATATATATATATATATTATATCACTAATAGATAATGTAATAAGGCATATAATAAAAATAAATTTAAAAAAAAACAATCTTCTAAGGTCTATATATCTCTATATTATCATAATATACCTAATCCATATTAAAGTTAATGCTAAAAGAAATATCTCAAACTAAGAAATATACATATATATATAGCACAACATGTTAAACCACGAAAATCTTAAATGCAATAATATAGTATGATAATAATAAATCAGAAATAGTAATAATAAAGAAAAAACTTAGATAGAAACTAAACCTGATGATGCCCAGCTACGGCATGCGTATATTGTCGTCCGGAGCAGCGTTGGATCAATTAGATGTTTGCAGCAGTAATGGATTTACGGCTATGGTGGCTTGCGTGAAGCGTATGGCTGGACGTTGGAACTCGGTTTGGCTTACTACTGTAGACGTTGGTATGGCAAGTTAATTTGAAAGTTGTGACGGTGCTGCTAGCTGAGCTTATTGTTAGGCAATACGGTGAAGCTATGTATAGGAGCTAGGACGCGATGGACGTGAGGTTAAAGGGTGTATGTGGCAGGGAACGTAGTAACTTGTCGAAGGAAAGGAGGAGAATGAGCGTGGGGGGCTGCCGCGTTCAATTGCTGTGGTTGTTGCAGCTGCTGTTGATGGTTGGGCTGCTATGGGGTTGGAGAAAAAGGTCGAAGATTTGCAGCAGAATCTGGTGCTGGATCACATCTGCTTGCTCTGTTGCTATGGTTATTGATAACGTTGACGATGAACAGTGGATGGACGAAGGATGAAAACATTGCGTGCTCAGTAACTGATTTGATTATATTGTGCAGCATGTATTTCATCGTGTGCTGCTGTGTGTGAGGGTCGCACATCATCGACAGTTTGTATTCATGTACTGTTTAGCCAAAAGAATAATTATGTTGTGTTGTTCGTGTGCAGTAATGTCGTGATCGATTGGTTACCACCACACAGAGTTGTTGTCTTTTTAAATCCAAACCATATCGTATCAATTGTATCTAATTAGACAAGATCCAAATTAATTTAAATCTGACTCAATAAAATCAAATTAGATTCAAATGTTTAATTAAACTAGATCCAAATTAATTCAAATCTGACTTAATAAAATCAAATTAGATTCAAATGTTTTTAATTAGATATGAATCCCATTTATTTCTCTCGCTCTTGTAAAATATGTAAAAAAAAAAAAAAACAAAAGACATAGATGCCTGGCGAAACTCGAACCCCTAACCTCAAATTAAATCCAACCCAAATACTCCGATTCTTATCCGTTAAGCTGTTGGCATGTGCATTGACATTCAGTTCGATTATATTTAAACTATCCGATTCCCAAAAATAAAATTTTTAACTAAACTAACACTAAAACTAATTATTCCTAATATAAATTACTTTCTAAAAATCTACGAAATTTTTATGATTTTTTCCTTTTCTTCTTTTTCTTGGTATTTTCATTATTTGTTAATTTTTATTATATTTATTAATTTTTTTGTTTTTTTGATTTTTTTTAATTAAGACCTTTTTGTAAAAATAAAAATTAAGACTATGGAAGGGCAAAAATTAAGTGTCTACAATGGCTGATGGTAGTAATAGTAGTGGTGGCTACTATAGTTAGAATGGTTGGTGGTAGTTATGGTGGTCACAACAGCAGTAGCGGCGGCGGTAGTAATAGCTATAGTAGTGGTTGGTGGTGATGAGAGTGGCAATGACAATGGTAGTGGTGGCTGGCCATGGTGGTGGCAGTAACTACAGTAGTTAGCGACAGTGGCGGCAATGGTAGTGTCAACAACTATAGTGGTGGTGGTGGCGACAGTGGTGGTAGTAGTGGCGACAGTGGTGGTAGTAGTGGTAGTGTTTAGCAACAATAATGGTAGCGACGACGATTGTAGTGGCGATGGCTGTAGCAATAGTAGCAATGGTGGCTGTGGTAGTGGTAGCTATAGTGGTAATGGTGAGGAATCGTAATTTCTTAATTGAATTAAGGAATCCCTATTACTTGATTCAAGTAATAAGGATTCCTATGGAATTGCGATTCTATTGAAAAAACCAAGTGAATGTTGTAATAAAAAATAAGTAGGGAATAGAATTCCAGTTCCATCAAGTGAACATACCGTAAATCCACTACTATATTGATCTTTCAAAGATGAGGATTCTCGAAATTTGTTGAAAGTGATATAAAACACAAGCTATTGGTAGAAAAATATTATATGGTACTAAAACATATTTTTCTTTAAGAAATCAAATCCTATTTAATTTCTATTATTTTGAACGATTTTTATAAAACCATAGCAATACTAGTCATCATCATGTTGAAATAGGGAATGCATCTACTATCACACCCCGAGAGATAACATTGACGTGGCAACCTATCGTACACTACATAAAGATCGAAAATTTACTCCCTCACTATTCCCAGACCTTACATACAATGTATAAGGCATACTTCGAACTAAAAGTTACTAATAAGTGTATTCCATTCATAACTAGAATTGGAGACTACAATTAAGCTAATTAAAAATTACAAAACATTTCAAAAAATAGTTTTAGATGTAGGTCCCACTAATAGCCTTAATTAGTGTAATCGCATATGAAAATACTTAAGTAGTCCAATGCTACTGTGAAATCGAAAAGAAACATAGTGATATTCTTCATTAATTGGTTCCCTTATCTCTATCACTCCAACTCCTAAGACTTGATACTAACCTCAAGCATCACCCAATATCCTGCATTAGCAAAAGTCTAAGGAGTATAAGTTATATCTAACTTAGTGAGAATGCCTCATACTACACCATACAATTAATAGCAAATAAGTGATTAAGCAACCATATGCCTTGGGTTTCCATTTACCATAACCTATCAATTCATTCCTTACATTTAGTCCATTATCCTAATGTTAAGGTCTGGATGTAAAGAGTACATGTAATCTCACTTAGCCTTAAGTAATAATCTCTAAGAATCAATCTCAACAAAGGACGACATTTCCTAATATCACTTAGTTCATAAAGATCAAGATAAGTCATTTTGTATAATTGAATTATTCACTAAGGTCTTTGATTATATGGCTTGGTGTTGTCGACCTTTACATTCCTATGCAAATTTTATGTTGTGCTCGTCCAATTCTTAATTTAAGTCAAATATAATTAGGTCCTTTGAACTTAGTTACCATTCAAATTCAACAGACACTATGCACTATGCTACAAGCACAAAACAAGTGTGGTACTCATAAGATACCCACTTAGCCATAGTTGTTATCTATTAAAATAATCATCCTATAGATCCTCACTTAACTCAAAATCTCCTAATAAATGGAAATGCAATTTACACTAGTAACTACTAATAAAGGAAACAAACCGCCCTATTTACTTAATTAAATTTGTTATATGTTATAACTCCTTTGTTTTAAGTTTGATTTTCGCATTCTTATAGTCCATTTCATAAGGTTTTAAATGAACTTTTACTTGGTTGGGATCCATTTTAGGAGATGGGACCCACATTTGTTGCAATTGGGCCAAATATAGTCAAGGTTCGTTTGTTTTTATTATCTTTTCTTAGTTATGGACCTATTTGTGGGTATAGCCATGTTATTTTCATTTCTATTAATTCCTATAACGTAACAGGCTTTTAATTTGTATTTAGACCCAAGTAATTGGCGTAGTCTAATGAGGTTTATTAGTTTATTCTTTCTCTTTGCTTATGGCCCATTTATGGGGTTTCTTCACTTTAAGGCTAAGTTTTGGGCCTAAGCCCAACATGGTCCTATTCTATTTCTTTCACAGGCCTTCTTAAGATTCTAATTAAGATTTTCATGTGTGTTAAGCTATTCTATTTCTTTCACAGGCCTTCTTAAGATTCTAATTAAGATTTTCATGTGTGTTAAGCTATCAAACCTAACCATTTTTAGGCTTAAAAATTGGTGTTTTAGTTCTTTTCTTTGATGTTAAGTTAATATCTTCACCTAGAGTTATAGGCCAAGGCCTAAGCAATCTTTTTAAGGCCAAATCTTATTTAAACTTGTTTTTATGATGGTTTTTCATATGGGATCAAATTAGGTATGTTATGATAATAGACTTCCAATTAAGGTATTGTAAGCCCAAGGATCATAATTGGGCTTATTATGGTGTTTAAGTGATTGTACGTTCATTAAATCACTTGTTTTACTTCTAATACATCATTAATCTCAATCATTTACGATTATATGTATAATAATAGATTAGAACCAAATTTGGTTCCTCTTTCATTCCATCGGATAAGGTATTTTTTAAGTCCATTTTACACTTTCCTCTTAATCTTACTTAAATGAGTTTGCAAGGTGGTTTTGATTAAGTTCTCATGTAAGGACTTAAGATGCGACTAAGGACTTCGCCTATCAACTTTAGCTTTGCTTGTGTGATGCTACTAACTAGGGCTAGGAAAAATAACCGCGAACCGAACCGAAAAATTAGTTTTTTTGGTGAATTGTTTGGTTCATGATTTGGTTCAGTTCGAGAAGGTAAACCGAATCGTACCATTTCAAACTAAACCAAACCGTTTAGTTAAAAAAAATTCATGCAATTGTTTAGTATTTTTTTTATAAGTTTTCCATTAATCTTCATACATTTCATTTTTTTATATCTTGTTATTCTTTATTTTATTTTTGTGCCAATTATTAAGATTAAGTTGAGTACATTCCATTTGAAATTTTACATTCATTAAAAATAAAAATGTTTAGCAAAAATTTAATACAAATTATTTAAACTATAGACCAAATTGAACTGAACCAAACCGATTTTAAATAGGTTCAAAAATTTACAAACCAAATTGTATGGTTATGTTTGATATAAAAAAAAAAAGTTGAACTGTTATATTAGACTCAGTTTGATAAGGGAAATAGACCATATTAAACTCAACTACACCCACCCCTACTACTAGCACAACTTTTATTCACTAAACTTATAGAAAAGTTTATTCCTATGCTTATCTTCTAAGATTATTACAACATTAGTAACATACATTATGATTTTACCTTATATTTCTAAACATTAATGATATATCCTAGACTTTACACAAATAAGGGTTTTATAGAATAAAATCTTAGATGTAAGCTCCTACTATATCATGTATTTGACTCCTAAGCAACATATAAATGATAAATGGAGTAAGTTGCTGCCACTGAAATGTTGAAGTTCTACTAGCCTTGTACCTTTCTTGGTTTAAGCTTTGTAATTTGTTTTTCTTACTCCTTTGTCCTTACCTTCAAGTTTTGGATCCTTTCACTCAAATCCCCAATCATACCTTCCATTTGGTCCTTTTAGTTTCCTCTACTTCTTGTTCCTATCTATGCTTGAAAGGTACCTAGAATGTATAAGGGTTTTGAAGTGCAAAATGAGGGTAGTCAAGTGGTCCTTAGAGATGGTGATTTGGTGGGGTTATAAGGTATAATTTTTCCTTCTTGAAATCTTAAGCAAGGATATAAAGAATAAAGTGAAGTAAGATGAGAAGAAAGTTGGATGTTTGATTGTATATGTGTGTCTACTAAATTGAAGTGTCAAGGTGAGGGAGTTTGTTATGGCTTCAGTTTAGGTAGTGTTTGAGAGTCAAAATAAGAATGAAATGAGGCAATTAAAATGGAGTGTGAGAGAGCTCGACCAATGATTACGGATGGGAAGGAGTGAGAGGGTTCATTATTTCATTCTCCAACAATTTCCCTTTTGGTATTTTATGTCATAGAGCACTATTCTAGGAAGTTATCATGAATCCATGTTAATTAGAATAAGTAAGTTGGTTTTCCTATGCATCTGTGCATGAGTCATTTTCCTCATTGAGAATTCTCCATTTGCATTTGTTTAATTGAGATGAGGACAAATCAATAATAAGGGTGAACATTCAAAGTGGCTGATGATTAGGGAGTTGATAAGGGGTTACATTTTCAATTGCTATTTCCTTTCTTAGCTAAGAGGTTATATGCCATGTGTACAGAAGAGTAGAATGAAGAAGAGCTTAGCTAAATAGAGTATTTGATGCATACACTTGTCACATCTCATGTAGCTTAGTATAATGGTTGCTTTTTAATGTCAATTGCCTAACTTGATTAGATTTTTAGTGGATAAATTGAAATGTTAATATAGTAATTAATTTCTCATATGGTTTCATGGGTGGTCTTGGTATTCTAAAAACAAGGTTCCTTTTAAATTTGATTAAATTGATGAGCAAATTAATTTGTTTAATCAATATTGATTCCCAATTGACATTAGTTAGTGTTGATTGAATGAGCAAATTAAGATAGTCCTAGGTTAGTGGTTGATATACTGTATAAATTAATTTAACCATATGTTATTTATCAATAGATTAAGGTTTTAGATGTACTTTGGTTTTTTTGTCAATCTAGGGTTTCAATTCATGATTAAGCATTTAGAAGGGCTATTTAAGGTTTTATTATTGAATTAGGATTTTGGCCTTTAATTTAAGGTTTCTTTAGACTACGATTTTATCTTATGATTTTAAAGCTTAAGGTTTATTATAGGGTTTTCGATTCATTTCTAAGGTTTTAGAGTTCGATTTGATGGTTCCAAGCTTAATTAACCTAATAGGTTTTATGGGAATGTGATAGGTATCCTATATAGGTTCCAAGTCCAAATGGCAAAATTTACAGAGTTTACATTTACACCATATATCTTTCTATAATTTCACTGGTGGGTAAATTAAGAATAAAATAAGATAATATGAATAGAGAAATCTAAATCATCATATAAAGATAATGATATTGGACATTACTCATAACAACAAACATTATTCAACAAACAGCCTTGCTATCTTTCTCTTGAGAAATCTTGCTCATCTCCATCTCTAGTCTCCATCTTCATAAAATAGAGAAGTTAAACTTTAATTCTTATTCCTCAAGCAAACAAAAGTCAAACTCCTTATCGATATTATTGCATTATTTTAGTTCTTACAATAGGTATGTATGTGTGTATATATTTATATATCAATCCCTTGTTTTACTTTTTAATCATAAATTGATCATTTGGCATTCTTATAGCCCATTTATATGCCATTTTAACCCAAGAACACACTCCTATTGCCTTGTTATTTTCCCTATAGTAATCCATGTAATTGCCACTTGTTTGATAAATTCTAAATAGAACTCTAAATGTCTTTATAATCCTATACCAAATTTGGAATGCATTGAACCAAAAAAGCTTAACCAAAACCCAAACCCACAATATTTGAAAATCATATCAAGCCTCAAAAGTTTGGAAACCATTCTTTGTTTACTTTCTTTTTTTTTTTCTCCAAACAAATCTTTCATAATCATAAAAAAAAAGGAAAAAAAAAGGAAAATGAACTTAAGTAAACTGTCTCTCTTTCTCTTTCCTAATGCCATTCCCAAACATTTCTCCTCCATTTTCAAGGTAATATTCTACAAATAAAACAGAAAATATCTTATGAGAGCATAATACTACAAAAGTATAACATATATGAAACATCATTAAATTAAACCAAATTATCATAAAAGGGAAATTACAAAAGAAATGCATGAATAAATTATTAACCATCAATTACAAAATTTGATCATTTTGACCTATAGCTTGAAATTAAGATTAGACTATAGTAATAACTCAAATAGTTATTTAAAATATTACAAAACGATATTAAAATATTTCATAAACCCTAACAACATTTTTCGATTAAAATATTATACACCTAAAATTTTTACACAACACCTAGCATTCATGCACCCATAAACAAAGTCCACCATTATAAAAATAAAAGTAAAAAATAGTTTTAACAATGCCAAAAGCTTACCCACACATTGTATGCAAGTGAGCGAGTGTGCGCCAGAGTGCATGCACGCGCACGTGTGAGAGAGAGAGAGAGAGAACTACCATCTATCTTCTTCTTTTTCTCTTATTTGCTATGAGATTTAGAGATGATGAAAATACTATGTCTTACTGGAGTAACTTTTTTGAGATGATGTTTATGTTGAGTGTGATTTTTTTTCATGCTTTCAATACGTACCTTTTTTTTTCCATTTTATCTTTTATTCCAAAGCATTTAAATTAAAGGCAATGATTAGAATAGCTACCCTTTTATCTAAATGAAGCAATGGTTAGTATATCTATGGAAACCCTTTTTCTAAGAATTGATGCCTAAAATATATAATTACCATAATAGTTGCAAATTGTTGCTTGAACTAATACATACTAAATTTATAACAATAATTTTAAATAAATGACGTGTATATGTTTACCTAAAATCCTTTTTGTAGTAACGGTTGGATTATATTGCTACACAACTTCAAATGGTGATTTCCCAATGGAACTTTGAGTAGATCTATTATAAGTAAGCTCCAAAATTGACAAACATTCATCCTAGTCAAATAAACTCTTTCTTACTATATCCCTGAATAAACCTCCAAGAGTATGATTAAAAACTTTTATCTGTCCATCTATTTATGAATGATCACTGATTCTGAACAATAGTTTTGCTTCCATTCTCCTCCATAGATTCTTTTCAAAATAACTTAGGAACTTAACATCACGATCAGATATATTTGACAACTTCTCATAGAAAACAACTAAAAATATATTTTTCTTTATCAGCTTTGTGACAAGAAACAAAATGCAATATCTTGCTAAATCTAATCAATAACCACCAATTTTGAACCGTTTCCCATTACTATCCTAGGCAAACTCTACACAATACCTACAATGATGTCTACCCATAGCTTAAAAGGAATATGTAAGGGCATATACATTCCACAAGTCTCCTCTTAATACTTAGCCGTACAAAAAACCACATACTTCTCAACTACATCATGCATGTACATCATTATAGTAAGGCAATAATAATGTTTCATTAATAACTTACACTTTCTCTTCTTGCCTAAATGTTCAAATAGACCACTTGAATGTGCTTCCTTAACTAACTCCCATATTAATCTAAATGGAATATATAACTTTCCTTTTGCTTTTTTTTTTTTTGAATAAATAACCATCATCCATATAGTAATAATTTATTTCTCTCCCTTCTTTACATTTAGTTGCTATTAGATTAAAGGATGAATCTTTGGCATACTGCTCCTTCAACAAACTAAAACTAAGGCATACCTTCAAGATATCAACCACCACATTAGTATTACCTTTATCATATTTAATTACTTATGCAAAATTTTTAAGGAATTCAATCCATTTAACCTGCCTTCTAAATAACTTTTGTAGCTCTTCAATTATTTAAGTGATTCATGGTCAGTATATGATATGCTAACCTTTAGTTTTAAAATAGAAGCGTATTTTATACTAACAAGTACACTACGTCATGTATACATTATAATACTAGTGAAGACTAAGTCATTCCTACAGAGATTAAGTTTAGCTCCCAACTATATTAATCCTAACTATATCAAAGCAAATTGAAATATACTAAACTAAAAGAATGTAAATCAACTCCTAATTAATATGAAATATTAAATTTACTTCTAATTAATAAAGAAAATATATGAAATCAATACCTTAATGGTACATTTACTTCATGGAATTGGAATTCCATTCCCTCCTTTTTCCTTATTACAACATTCACTTAGTTTTTTGTCACAGAATTGCGATTCAGTAGGAATCCCTAGTACTTGAAATCAAGTAATAGGAATTCTTTAATTCAATAAAAGAATTAAAATTCCTCACCAATACTACCACCACCACCATCGTTACCACTATCGTCATTACTACCATCTTCGTAACTACCATCAACATTAACTACCGCCACTTTTACTATTGCCATTACCGTCGCTGTTACTGCCATTACGACCACTATAGCCACTACCACCACTACCACCAATCATCATAGCCATTGCCACTACTATTATTGCTACTGCCAACCATTGCTACCATAGCCGTTACTGTCACCATAGCCATCGCCGCTACTATCGTTACCGCTACTGCTACCGCTGCCATCAACTATTGTAACCATCGTAATCATTGCTACCATTACCACCATCAACTTCTATTGTTACTACCACCACTACCACCACCACCACCAACCACTGCCGCCAATCATTTTAGGATTAGTTAAGAAAGAAAATAGACCAAAGATAATTTAATCATTAAAGTTATATTATATGTCTATTCTTAAATTACTTATAAATCCAACTAAACAAAGTAATAAATATTATAACCTTATTCCATTCCTTATGAAATTCCAATTTTATTCCCTTTCATTCTATTCCATAAAGTAAACAAGTTGTAAAAGATTAAATCAATGAACTAGCAAATTGGAATCTTGAATTGATAATAATCATAATATTAAAATATACCACATTTGACTAATGGATCCTAGATTGGTTTAGATTATTTCCATTGAATTCTCTTTCAAGTTATCAAAGTAACGAAGCATATGATCGTCTTTTCTCAAAGTGTGAATATGTAATTAGTTAACTAAGTCTTCTTGTTTATAGAAAAGACTATTAGTTAATTAAACTTTTTATGTTCTAAACCCTAACTAAATTACAATGCGTGCCATGGAATCAATTGAATCAATTTTATTTTTCTCACATTTTAATATAATCTAGCATATGTTCCATAAATTATAAAACACAAGCTCGATGATAAGAATATCAAGAATGCTAAGACTACCAGTATTCAAATGTTTAATATAGAAATATCAAAGATCTATTAATCCATTATCCTAACAATAAAGGCTAATTCATGGTTAAAAAAAGCACATAAACTACAAAGGGATAAAGAAATCCATAAATAAAAATCAAGAAAAGGATAGAGAAGATTTATTCTTTATCATAGAAAATGAAAATCCTTATCTTTCAATCTTTACATGAATTAAATTCTCCATTTGTAATTGGTGTTGATCTCATTAATCATTTACAAGAAAATTAAAGAAACTACTCAATAAGGAAGATTAAAGGAGTTGACTCTATGGTGCTCTATCAATAATTGCTCATGTTTTCAAGGCCTTTATGATCTATTTATATGATATGAAATCTTGACATATATCTCTCACGTATCTTTATAAAATAAATCCTCTAATTGGATGGCTAGAGATAAAGATACATGCTTAAAAATATTTGGATGGCATGGCATAGCACGATTTGTTTTTCTCCAATTTCAATTCTCGTTGATGGCCTAATCTCTCAATCTTTTATGACAATGTGGATATGGCTTCTTTATGCATTGACATGGACCTTCAAATCATGGACAATTGACATGGCAAATTTTTTAGTTAAATAGGGCATGTGCAAATTACAATAATCCCTTACGTGGCCTTTATGCTGTGAATTCAATTTCTAAACATGTGGTCTCTAATTTTATTATTCAAAAAGGTTAGGAAGTGAATGGCTTCAAGGTGTATGGGCTTCAACTTGTCTAGATGTGGCTAAAATTCATAATAATGGTGTAGGATGCAAGTAGATAGGTTGGATTGAACTTCAAATATTATATTGGAATTTGTGACTTAATTTCAGACTTGACAAACCATAACATGACCATGTCAATCTTTAAAAACTCATGACTCTTCCAATTCAATTCCAAATCAAATGAACTTGATTCCTTTTCTTCCTTTTCATCTCCAATGCTCTATAAAAGTGTGAAATCAAAATATTTTCTAGTTAGGCACAATTATCCACAAAATATCCATAAAAATATTAAAAGCACTAACAAAAACCCATTAATAAATATATATAATAAAGCACTTATTAGTATATATAATGAATTCCTTGAGAAGTAAATAATGTACCTAGATAATCTATGCTTAAGCCAAGGAATAAAGCTCCTTATTAGGTATAGAATAATTAGGTATTTCTCCACTCAACTTCTTACTAAAATAATCAATAAGATGCTTCTTTTACATTAAAATTGCTCAAATACCAACTTTAAATGCATTAAACTTATGCTTAAACTCCTTCTCAAAATTAGGTAAAATCAATATAGGTGTAGTAGTAAGTCTTTACTTAATCTCTTCAAAACTATTCTATAATTTCTCATTCCACGAAAACTCCACATTCTTCTTCATAAGTTCAGTCAAGAGTATAACAATTGTATTAAAGTTTCTAAAAAAATCTCCTATGAAAAAAAAAAAAGCAACTCCATACAAACTTCTAACTCCTATTGCTTATAGAAGAATAGGCCACTCTCATATGGTTTTACCTTCTTTGGATCTACTTTAACTCCTCCTTTAGATACAATAAACCTTAAGAAGACAACTTTTGATTAACAAAACATATACTTCTCTAAGTTGCCAAACAACTTTTCTTTCCTTGGAATCATGAAAAAAAATGCTTTAGATGGCTATTAATATATCTATTGTAAATAAGAATGTCATCAAAATAAACCATAACAAACTCACCAATGTGCTCCCTCAAAACATAATTCATATGTCTCATGAATATACCAAGTGCATTCATAAGCCCAAATGGCATAACTCATTGCTTATACAACTCATGCTAAGCTCTAAATTTGATTTCCACCCATCTTCGATGTCTCATACAAATCTAATAGCACTCAATTTTCAAATTTATCTTTATAAACACACTAATAATAAGCATTTCATCAAACATATCATCAAGACAGGAGATAAATACATGTACTTGATGGTAATCATGTCAATAACTCAACTGTTTACACATATCCTGTATGATTCATCCTTCATAGAAACAAGTAATGTAGGTAAAGCACATGAACTTATACTTGCTCTAACATAACCTTTAGCAATCAACTTTTCCACTTGCCTTTACAACTCCTTAGCTTCTTCAAGATTTATTCTATGCAAGCTTATTTGATAAGACCGTTCTAGGCATAAGATCAATAATATGCTTGACAGAACCCTTGCAATCATAGTTGTCAAAATCGTGATTTTACCCATGTTATTCTACAAGTTTACAATTTAAGTGATTCTTTTGAGTTAACTTAGTATGGAATCTTTTTTTATATAGAAACTTACATTTTTAATCGAGTTTACATATAAACTTGGTGAAAAGTTACGTTTTTCACCAAGTTTATTAATTCTATATAATTGAGTTAAATGGACTAAGATATTGAAGGAAAAAAAAATAGAACTAGCCTTTTATGAGCCATCAACTATTAAGGCATTACAACGTCTATTCTATCTTATTCCAATTTTTTATCTCTTTCTTTCTCTCTCAGTCTCTTATTTTATATTCATAGTTTTTATCTAAGTTTTAACTTCAATAAAAAAGTTTATAAAAAAAAACTATATACTTTATTTTATACTGTTAACAATTTAAAATGAATTGAAAAGTTTGATTCTTTTTAATTTACCGCTTCTTTAAAAAGAAAAAAGGTAAAAGTTTAGTTTCAACTCTATTTGTCCTTATTCTATACATGTTATATTATATATTAAGAATTTTTATGGAAACAAAAACTTAATTTCTTCATTTTTTTATTTCCATAATGTATTTCAAGTTTTGAATAACTACTATAAGTATATCAATAAATTTTTTAAGTTATTTTACATAAATTGTAGAAGCTTACGTTTCTACGTTCCGATTTTATAGACTCTTTAACAATTCTAGATAAAATCATAAGTTTGATAACCTTGCTTATAGTAACTCTTATAGAAAGTCATACCTAAATTCTGATATCAACTTCTAATAAGCTTTTAGAAGCCAACATTGAGCATTTGAACTCAAAATTTGTCTTATGAACAACATTTTCATGAGTCCTTTAAACTTCATGAAATTCAAAACCTTGCTATGAGTCATAAATAGCAACTTTATCGTCCTAGCATCATTTAGGTACTACTAAATTCTAATAAGTAACATTAAGATCTTCTTGCCATCCTTACTAAAGGATAGTATTCTTATAACCATCATGCACCACTCTTTGATCAAACAACCAAGACCTTCTTAACAAAATATAAGAAGTACTCATGGGAATGGCATTACACTCCACTTCTTCCTTATAATAGCTTGGAATGTATATAGGAACTCTAACCCTTTCAATGATTTCACAACTCCCTTTCCACTAAGCTTATAGAGTTTATAAGTCTTCAAATGGTCAAAAATAGGTAATTTCAACTTTTCCACCAAACTTTTAGTAGCTACATTAGTATAACTTCCTCCATCAATAATCATAGTATACATCAGACCCTTAATTAGACATTTAATATAGAACAAATTCTCCTTTTGCTCTACTTCAAACTATACCTCTAAGCTTAAGCTCCTTTTGACTACCAAAGATATAACATCACATTTAACTCATTTGATTTAGTACGTGTAAACTTTAAAAGCACAATTTATACCAAAAAGTGTACCAAATTGTAGATACAGGAAGGAAAAGAATTGATGAAACCAAGTCATTCCTACAGGAATTGGAAACTAACTACCAATAATGTCACCACCATTTGTAGCTAAGCAATCGTATTTTTGCTCTCAATATAAAACTACACTATACTAATAAAACTAGATGTATAAATAATCTACAAGGTAAAAAGATAAATGAGTCAAATAGGAAGGATATAGACTAGGTTATCATTTGGAAAATCTACATATGCCTTAATATATAAGAAGATTATTTATTTAAATTTTTATTAGATTTACAAGGATTTGCTTCCCTTCTAAGTTTTGGTAATCCTATTTATAATGTTAGCTTCCCTTTTAAGTTGCGTAATTCATATGTATTGACTATGTAAAAAAGTTCCTCTCACAAATCCAATGACCTTAATTTAAATCAATTAACCTACATATTCTTATGTTAAGATAACCAATTTTAATTGCATTAAGTTCATGAATCCTAGATTTAATCTAATATTAAATTCATGAAACTTAGATCCAATCTAGCATACATGTGTCCATGTCATGATAACGTAAACCTATACCAATTATCATACAAATCTTCATTCTCTCTTCAGTCTTTGTATAATATTCAAAACCTAGAATGCTACAAGCTACCACATGCCCTTGGCCTTTAATAACATGGTAGGAGTAGCAATCAACTAAAAATCTCTAAAATAAATACATAAATTTCCAATTAATCTCATAATTTTTTTTAATGCTCCAATGAAATCAAAACAACAATTAAATAAACTATTTAAATCCTAGACAAGAAATACTTAACATAAATAAATTATAACTATGCAAACTCAAGGGATAATCTCATGATTATAATACTAATTGCTATTCCCCATTTAGGTTATGAGTCTCGTACTTGCTCGACTAGGTTCTGAGTGGATGACTTAGGACATTCAGGAAGGTAACTCGATAAAGTTAGAAATTTGTGATAAGTTTAGTAATATTAGTTAAAGAGACTTTGTGGACTCAAAATTCAAAAATATAATATGTTAAAATATTGGAAATATATATATGGCTAAAATAGTGGAAATTTACGATATTATTATATATATATATATATTAGAAACGTACAAATTAGGTTTTGTTAATTAATGAATGCCTAATGATAAGCTATAGGACTAATAAAATTAATTATGTACATAAAATAATATGTAAATGACTAGTATATACATGTATAATTAATATATAAATATATATACCTAAATATGTGTAAATATTACTAAATGAATAAAAAACATATATGAAAATTTTATTTGAAAAAATGCAAGACAACCAAGAAACATTCCTGAGCGCATGGCAAATATTGGGTACTTAAGGAATTTGGGGAAAACCCAACTTTTCAACACTAAAGCTAAGTTACTAACACATGTTAGATAAGGGATAAAAATTAAATCACCTCTTAACCTTTCTATAAAATAAAACTTGCTAATGAAAGTTTGGCTCTTTTAGTACTCTACAAAAATCTTAGGAGAGATAATTATGGAGAAGAGGTAAGATAAGAAAATTTAGGAAATTATAGTGTAAAATAAGAGAGGTAAGGAGTTCTCGAGGAAAATCAACAATTGGAAGTAAAGGAGGATAGTCGACTGAAGGAGTGGCACTACTGGTTGTAGCTGATACATCCCCTCCCCTCTATAGTGACCGAAGCTCTTAGTTTTCAGTAAGTGCTCGGATTCCTCATTTTTAACTAAAATTCACTAAAAATAGCAAATGACTTTCAAAATTTTGAAACTTAGTCTTCTTGAGTATTTTTGCATGAGGAATTCAAATTTCAAACCAAACTTTCAAATTTTTGAGTGCTAATATTATGTCCTTAAGAAAAAATCCTACATACTAATTTTCGATCACATTTTTGAAAAACCATTAAATATAGTTTCAACTTGAAATCTTATGAGTATACTCATAAGATGTTATATTATTATAATATGTGCTCAAATTTTCAAAATTGAATCATTGAATTTTTAGAAAAATTTCATTTTTGTAAAAATAGCAAGCAGATAGTAGTGCTTTTCTAAGGGAGCTCGATGAATCTTTTGAAAACCATGTTATAACCCATATCCATCTACATGTAGTATCCAAAAGTAGGTTATTTTAAGTTTTAAGATGATGATTTTTAGGTTTAAGTGGGTATTTAGTAGTTTATGAACTTAATTCTAAAAGTTCTAATGAATTTATAACTAAGTGGAAGGCATAATGTAGAAGTATGTAAATGACCGTGGTATTGAGTTGTTAACATATTGCATATGTAAGTTAACTGAGGTTCTAAAACTCAAGGTAAGTTGGATTATATATAAAGTAGTAAAATGTAAAAGTGGTAGCAAGGTCATAAACTATATCAGAAACTAGGTCAAGATGTAATCTGATGCTGAATATTTGAGCACACTAAAAACAAGACCTAGGTTAGAAAGTGGTTTATATTTCGACTCTACACCCTTTCCACAATTATAATGTAAGCCAAAAACTTTCTAGATAAAAATCTAATTTAGAATAGTAGGTCAGAATCTTAGTCAGAAACTAGGTTAGAACTTATCTCACTTAACTAAAACTTAATGAACAGTTAAAGAACTCACTTAAATCAAATTAAAAACATGCTTAATATTGAATAAAAACTAAAGTTGTATATTACATTTTTAAAGATCGTAGAGAAAACAAGCATAATGCTTAAGGATAATAAGTCACTACACTAAGGTAAGTTAGGATCAAGGCGTTGTAGCTTATTGGGGTACTATATTTTATTTGTGCATGTAACTTAGCTATTTGTGCTTATGCTATGTGTGTGACTAATAATATGATTTGTGATGGAGTTGAACTCCTTAAAGGTCTGCTTTCCATGAGTTCATGTTGTTTGGTTTGTTTGAAACTTGCTTGATCACCTCTAAGTGAAACTAACCAACATCTGACCTCTAATCTAATTGGACATTCATAACAACTCAATAGGAGCATAATTAGGTATGTCAAACCAAATATAGACACCTTTGATGAGAATAGCAAAAACTGTCCTTTTCTTACTCTTAGTTTCATTAAATGATAGAAGAAGAGGTCACGGCAAGATTAAAGGTCGTATCTTGAAGGTAGTCTTGTGAAGAGCATAATCTCCATTTCATAAGCCTAGGTTTGGTTTAATTTGAGTCATGTTGAAACTCTTCAATTTAGGTTAAAGTGATGCAATTTTTTTAACCTTACAATGGATTGGATAACATTGTGCGATGTTACACATGATTGATTGCATTACATTTCATTAAAATAATAACCTTTCTTATGTTTGTAATTTATACTCTTTGGTATTCATCTCACTTACTAAGATAGTTGTGCTCATATCCTAATAGATTCTATTGTAGGTATTGATTAAAGAATAAAGATGCAATATTACACCTAACTACAAGTTAGTACATGGGGGGGGGGGGGGGGGGGGGGGTAGGGAGGTAAAGAAAGAAATATGAAGACTACTAGAATTAGATCATTTTGGGAATTTTGTTTTTTTTGAGAAAACTAATTGATCTTCTTGAGCGACCATTATTTTTCTAATGCTTTATGTATATAATTGTGTCAAAACATGTGGCTATTAGAACTTTTCTTGAAAACTGAAAACTTTTGATGTAAATTTTGTAATGTAAATACAAACTAAGTACTAATAGTTTTTCCTACAAGTTCTCTTATGTAAATATTTTAATGAAAATATCATAGGTTCAACTCATAACTAGTACCCTACTGGATCCTTCAAGCTACTTAAGTTGTGTTTGCCCTGTACAAGCTATGTCTACCATAATGATTATGAGGTTAGCTTCTATCTTAGATTATTTTACACAACAGGCCTTTTATAACCTCACTCATCTAGGGCATGATTGGGGTAGTCCCTAAATTCAATAAATTCTATATCTCTAAATTAAGTTCCTATATCTAAAGAATGATAACGAATGAGCTAAGCTTAGTATGAAAACCCATAACCACACATGCATGCCATGCATCAAACGTGTAATACCACATGCATTTATACAATAGGAATAACAACAATCTATTTAATTATCTTTTATTTGCCAATAAGCAGCATAGCCTAAGGTCATTTGCAACTAACCCCAAACTCAAAGTAACTCGTGATTCTACTTTACAGTTACTAAGTTAAGCTACTAGTACTACAACCTTCGTCTAAATAGGTACTGAGACATTGGTATTTCGACCCTTGAACACCAGGTAACCTAGTTAATATCAGGATACTGGTATTACGACCCTTGAGCACTAGCATTATTTGCCTTAAACCATTTCAATGAAGACTCCATTAGGGATAAAATCTTCTAAGGATCATCGAGATGCTACTTTCGGGACGTTGTGACCCCTTAAGCTTAGCCAAACATAAGAAACAAGTGCAATTTATAATCTAGATAATTATTAGCCTAGTTTATTTACAATTATACTACACAAGCATAAATAGCAAACAAGGGTAATACATACCTAGGTCGTGCGAATTACTTAAAGCATTTGACTTTAGGTATTTTTCTAGTCTAACACTTGAATTATGTATAAATAAATTTTTAGTATCTATTTTTCCATTTCTTATTTACTATCATACAATAAGACCTTAGCTCTTTTAGTTATCCTTAAAGTTTTAAAATTTTAAGTCAATTATTTGAAAATTATCCTATTAAGTTATAGTTTCAGGATTTATAGGAGTTTAAGATAACTAGTTTAGTTTAGGAAAAGAGAATGCAAAGATACATGGTTAACTAATAAGGAAAGGAATGTAGAAAAAGAAAAGGAAGAAAGGACAAGAAGTATATGGCTAAACTAAGTTGTGCACTTTGTCATGCTAGTTAGTATGGTTGCCTACAGGTTATGTTGCTCAATATAACATTTAGTACACCTTATACTTGGCTGTACTTTCCTTAATGAATAGCTCGCTCAACTCCTTCAATCTACCCATCCTCTAACCCTTTCAATTTGACCTCCAATACATCAAACGCCATGAAAAATCCCCTTTTCACCACCCCTTATACCCGAAACCATGGGAAATACATTATATATTTCCTTTAATTTACAAAATAATAACAAGAGTTAAAGGTCTAACCTTGATAATCCTAAACTTGTAGTTCTTAACATGCATACTTTATCAATCAATCCAACTAAAACAAAAGCACTTCTAAGATTAACAAAATGTTTAGCGATTTCATTTCACGTGAAATAACATTTCTTACCGGTTTAGGATTCCTTTGAGACCAAAACCTATTACTTCCTCCTTATCAAGACAACTCCTTTGCTTCTGTATTGCAAAAATACTCAGTTAGTAATGATTTCAACTTATCAAATACATAGCATAACAAAAGGAATGTAAACCTCACTTATGTTCTTCATACACCCTTGATCCTTTTGAAAGATTATGTGAGAGTCAATGCAAAAATGAGAGTGATAAGTTCTTAATTGCTTATATTTTATATAGTAATTTTTTCTTGAAATTTGATTTTATTTTAAGAAAATGATATTTAATCGAGTAAAATCTTGTTTTCTAAGTTTTGGAACAATCTTTGGAAGAAACGTGAAAATAGAAATAAGTTTTACTCAAATCGAAGTTAAAAAATTTTATAAAGTTTTGAAGTGACATGAGCAAACAACATGACAGTATCAACTTAAGTGAATAATTTGAATAGAAAAGTGGGATGAACAATGAGTTACACAAGTGAGATGACATAACCGTATCCTAAGTCATGTTATTTGAAGATTTGGTGAAGCTTTTAAAAGATATGGCATAATAGTATGTGACATGATTGTGTCACTAAGTTGTCTCATTTCCAGTGACATGCTAAATTTTACATCTCCTATATAAAAGCTCCTTAAGGGTTTTTACTAAAATTAGTTAGATAATTTTTTAAGATACTCAAAGGGACATAACACTTAAGAGAGCGACCACTTCAAGATTCAAGATTCAAGACATTTTATTGATTTCATGACTTATTTTTCTATTTCTTCTTTAGATCTTTTTCAAGATTATTGCTTTACCATGAATAGTGAGTAGATCTATTGTATATAGGTTTTGTGGAACCTAGAATTACTATGTTACATTGGCTTTTCTTAGATCTAAGGAAGATCTTTAATTTTCTTGATTCAATTCATGTATGATTGATTGTTTTAGATTAATATTTCTTAGGTGTTAGTCTAAAATCTAATGCTGTGCAAGAAAATCGAGAGATTTCTTGTATGATTAGATCTAGGTATGGTTGAAAAAGATTCTTCTAAGTTTAGAAATAAATTGTAAAGTCTTTTTGGATCTTAATTTATATTGTTAGAGAATTCCTTATTCTTTAATGTGATCTTTTATTATGCTATTAAGAAGATATTATAATAAGTGATCTAAAGATTAAGGTTAATAGACTTAAGAAAGTTATTAACATTAATAGAAAATTCTCCTAATCTAGAAAATTAAGGATTGAATTAGATAATCTTCAATAAAAATTACGTGTATAATTCTAGGGGAAGCAAAATCTAAGTACAACATTGAATCTTGAATTAATTTCTAATTGAATTGCTTTCGTGTTAATTTCTTGAACTAAGTCTTAGTTAATCTTTAAATTAGTTTCAATAGTAACTTAGATTTACTTCTTTAAGTTCTTGAATTAAAGTTTATCAGTTAGATAATAAGAAGATAACCAGTATTAGTACTCGTAGTCCTTATGGAAATGATATATGTTTTTTAAACTATACTACTATATGATAGGTGCGCTTACCTGATACTAGTAAGATTTTATGTTAATGGGACCTTTTATGCCTAAAGTGAGAAATGACCCATTTGCCCTTGCTTTTTAATTATTTTTTATTTTTATGCCATGTCATAATATTGTTTATGTTTTTATTTTATGGGGTTTTATATACTCTACTTCCTTTAAAGAACTTATGTCATTGAAAGTTTTCCAACTCTTAGACCCCCAATTCTAATTGCTCTGTTACATTCGATCTTGCTTGGTAACCTGTCCTATCAAGTTCCATTCTTCTCCATCTTTAAAGTTCATCCATCTTACTTTTTGCTTATTTCCTGGTCATCTTTAATTTTTTTTATTACATTATTAAATTTTCCACTTATCCTTAAAGATTAACACATAATATTTTACTCCTTCTAGCTTATTTTACTTCTTCAAAAGTTACCTACTTTTAATTATCTATGTCTTCAGTCTAATCCATACTCCCTCTCCCAAAGTTCATTAGCAATTGCTTTTCTCTTAACTACAGTAAACAGCTCCTGTATTCTAACATTTATTTGAGATTATTCTCATTTACTAAATTACTTAGGTATCTTAGATCTACTATTTGCTTTATTACCTAATACTTCCATAGAATTTCCTTCACTATATGTTACTCTTGTACCTTAATTCACTTGATTACTTTTATTTTTTGAAATCTCTCCTTTCATATTCGAGTATCTATCCTGATTAAGATCTTTCCTAAGTCTACTATTTGTCTTCCTATAAATAGCTCTATTTTATAGATATGACATCCTATTAACATTCATAAGTTTCCAACTACTTAGGGATTGCCTTAATCATATTTATATCTTAGCTATTGAGTTTCGTTTGTCATACTTATCTATTCTTCTTTTGCATTGACATTTCGCTATATTAATCCTTTATATATTTTGACCCTAAAAATTCAAACTTACTTAGATTGCTTTTGTAATTTCACCATATTATAATTAGTACTTCTCCATAAATAACATATTTAGATTTGTGTCTTTTCACTTCTATCCATAGAATTTCCTTTATTTTCCTCATTCTATATATTTGCAAATCCTTTCTTTGATATTAGAGTTTTAAATTTCTTCTCTATTCAGACTTTAAATCTCCATTTGTGGTTTAAATTTTCTCTAAATTATTCTCAAACTTCTCTCTAGATCCACTGCTTAAAGAGTAATCTTCTTTCGCTTATTCACTCTAAACTTTAAATCTACTAACTTTTTAATAGCCTCTTAGTCATGACCTTTACATTTGGTGCTCTTACCACATTCCTTCTATATCACTCGAGGTTCATCATTTACTTCCTACATAGTGCTTTACTTTACTTATTTATGCAGAAGAAAAAGGTTATACCTACTATCATTGTTCTATAACATAATTATTTATGTTGTTCTTTTTTTTTTTTAACAGCTTCAATACTTATATCATCTTTATCACTATTATTATTATTATTCTTTGTTAGGGTTGTTGTTGTAGATATGGAAGGCGCATGTTTGGTCACTTAGAATTTGTTTCATATGTAATTAGTTATCTTTTGCTTATTGTTGGATTATACATTAATTGACTTGTTTGTTCATTGATTTATTTCTCTCTTTCATTATTTTCGTACCTTCTACTTCAATATTATGGAACTAATATTCTATACCATCTAGCACAATTATTCATACAAATAAAGTTGAAATTTTTTATCTTTGCTGAATTGGACATAACTAGAATATGAATAATGACTCAGACAAACTCAAGGTGACATAGTAGGATATGATATGATAACTTACAAAATTGGATAAACGGGTTATGATGTGGATCAAAATAAGATGTGTAGATATTTGATTTTGGCCCATATAATTTTAGAATAAAGAAAATGGTTCTCAGTAAAAAATATATAAAAAATAGAAAAAAATATAATAAAGGAAAAATATAAAAAATAAAAGTCTTGGGTCATTTGAGGGTCTTATTTCATGCTCCAAGGTCAAAGGGTAAAATTGGAAGTCAAAATAGGTATATACAATTTGATAGAATTGGAGCTTACTTTGTAAAAAGGTCATTTTATTGTAAGTCATTTTTCTCCAAACTTGGTTTAGATTACATATTTTAACTATTGTGAAAGTTGATCATGGCATTAAATGGTGCCTTAATCAAGCTTAAATTGACTATTGTATGAGTAATTTAAGTTTTAAGTAAAACCAAATACTAATTTTATCAAATCAACACATTTTTGAAAATATTTTCTCATATATGTCTAATAGACTTAGTAATTTCCTGCATGGAAAAATATCTTTTAGGACTTAAAAGACTTAAGCCAATTTGTAAGGGTTGAAGTTTATTAAGTCTTTTATTCAACTTATCCCAAAACCCTCAATTGTTATTTATGTTCATAATAGAACATGAAACAAGCAATGTCATGGTTGGTAAAGCATAAAATGTAGACAAGGTATGTATACTTGGGCAAATGCGTACAAGAAACAAGCTTGGGTTCAAGACTTAGTATGTACACCTAGGTAAATGCCACTTGGCTTGTCATCATTGGCTGAGGCAACTTCACTATTGACTACTGACTTAGTCAACTTCATCTTCTTTTTGGAACTCGATGAAATTATAGAAATGGAGAAAAGAAGCCCCTATGACATGGAGTACTTTTGAATAGTACTTGATTTGTGTCCAAATTCATCCATTTTCTAAGCTAAAATCGAATCTAAAAACCAAAAAAAGCTTGAATGAGCAAATTTAACTTTGAATTTATTTTGCTTGATTCATGCCATTTGATAAAAATTAGAGCTTCTAATTGCTAAAGTAAGAAATAATAAAGCATGGGGGATATGTTTTAAAAGATCACTCTATAGAAATGGAATCAAATGTAATCAATTTGAATTAAAATTCACTAGTCCTTTTTTGGTAAAAAAATTGAATTATTGCAAAATATACACTTTCTTGAACCTTCTCGAGTTGGAATAGTATAAGTAGGGGTTTGTTCTTTCGCTTCCATCATCAAGAAAGCTTCAAAACACTCCTTACAAGTAAGAATAAAAGATTTCTCTATCTAAATAGCCAAACCTATAAGTCCACTTTCTCTTTAGCTTTTCTCCATGTCTACTCAATCTTGAGGCACAAAACCACTTCCATTGCATTTTTAGGAGTCTCTAGTTCCATAAAGGTCCTATCTCTTCTTCAATATTTCAAGAACTCAATAGATTAAAGTCTTGAATGTTAGGCCATTACCATGCATGAACCACCACCTTTTAGGAGACATGGGCTAAAACCACCACCATATTTAAATTCCCTACATAAAAAAACATAAGGATCAACACCACTTAAAGGTCCAACCGTCACTACAAAGTTGCATGCATCACTTTCTAACACCATTACAAGTAAGAGAACTCCAACACCCTCAAAATCGCAACCTCAAACCATCGTACCTTCACTAATGGAAGTACCATCAATGACTTCCTTATGAAAGTGAAATTTCCCACTTGGAAAGATGGCCAAGAACCACCATAGATCCCCTTCACTACTTGATATCCTTAGTTCGCCCCCTTACACATACAACATACGTATTACTTTAACCTAACCCCATTGAGTTCTGACCTATGCTCCTTAACCTAATCTAGTCAATGATTTCCTTTTGTAAAACCCAAGTTAAAAATAAAAATAATAAATAAATAAATTTAAGGGAATTAAAGGAAATAAGTTATTTTTATATTTAGATTTTGGTATGGCATATAAATAGATATCAAGTGTCAGGGGTAAAACTATTATAGGAAAAGACATAGGCATTGGTATAGCATATAAATTGATATCAAGTACCAGGTGAAAAACTTTCAATGGAAAAGATCTAAACATCGGTATGGCATGTGATTACACATTAATGCTATGGGCATTTTGGTTCGAGAAAAATTTGCATTACCCATTAAATCAATTAATCATATCTTATAGTTGTCATAACTCCCGCTCACCAAAAACTTACAATACTTTTCTAGGGAACCTATAGTACTCATCTCAACATTAAATCCCTAATCATGATTCATGTCATTAAAAGAGAAATTCATCAAAAATCAATCTTTCCTTTGTATTCAAGTAAGACTTTCTTCTATCTCCATTTTACCTTTTTCAATTTATGTTTTTAGGGTTCCTTTGAGTTTTGGATTGGAGGTGTTGTTATTGTTAGTACGGTGGTAGTGGTGTGGTTATAACATACATTACATCTTGACGGTATCATAGAGTGGTGTTGGGATGTGTGGTATGCGTGTACCATATCTTATGTGTCAGGTGTAGTGTACGTTGTATATGTATATGTATGCATCATAAAGTATATGTGATTGGTTAAGTATAATTGTGGTTGTATGGCGGTGTATAGTATACATGTGTGTGCATGAAATTGGAGTGGCTATGTACATTGTGTGTGCATGTGAGATGACCTATTAGGGTTGTGTGAGTGTTAGTGTTGTATATGTATAAATTAAGGGTGATGTTGAAAAGTTACATGTAGTACAGTTTGGAAGCTCAGAATATGGAATAAAGGGTAGAGTTAAGGAGAAAGAAGTATCGAGTTGCCAATTTATTAAATTCTAAGGTAGCGTTTATGTTTTGAACAGGTACTAGAAGATGTGTAGTGTTGAATCATTTTGAGATAGGAGCTCCAGATACGGGATACGCATTTATTGAATGTGTGTGTTAGGTTAGTGAATATAGATTGGACTAAATTGATACTTGGAGTTAATTGTATTGCTAGTTATGCTTCGCTTCAATTATCCACTAGTTAGGTCCAATAGTGCTGGTGAGACACCTAGTGATCTTTACGTGACGTTGTCTCCTATAGAGTCCCGTACTAAAATGACTTAGGTAGATACAAGTTGTTTTTTGGCACTCAGGTGTTAAGGAGTACCTAATACCCATACTTCGTAGTATCTATACATATTATGTGTTAAGGGTCATAAATAACCCCAAGTTTCAAAATGGTGAGACTATGATGGTTGTAGGCATAAATGAAACATTAAAACTATTGCTTATTGCATTTAATAGCGGTATTTGTATGTGTATGTGTATATGTATATGTATGTGTTTGATTGATACTTATGTTTCATGTGCATGTATATGGTATCCTATGCTAAGCTTTAGCTCACCCTACAGGGATTATTATTTTTCACTTGCAACGACAAGCTACAAGGTAGATGATGAAGTTTATATTGAAGATTATGAATTTGACTATCTATATTATGATGAGTAAGAAGAGTATTACTATTTTGATGATGTAGCTAGGGCATCGTAGTTTAGTTATGGGGATAGACTTGAGATTGTATTTATTTTCATTGTAATTTCTTATTGATGAGACTTATGTGGTTTTAAAGTCACTTGTGACTCTTATTGCTAGGTTTAGTAGGTTTAATTGCTATTGGAGCTATGAAACTTTAGTTTAGGATCTAAAGTCCTTTCGTGTTTTAAGTTGTAGAATCATGGTAGTTTTCGATCATGTTATTACACTTGGTTATGGAGTTTGAGTGGTTGACATCCTACTCCAGTAGTATGTTTGATGGTAAAGATCAAAGCAGCGAATCTTGAAAAACCTAAAATGGCTCGAATGGGTTTGACGAACAGGAAGTAAGATAGTTGCTTTCGACGATGAATGTAAATGGATACCATGTACTAAGATACAAATATAATCAGAGGTTTGAGCTTGAAATAGGGTTCGATACAATTTACGAACACTAAATGTTGCTTGGGATTGAAATGAAGGTTAGATGCAACTCACTAATCGGTTCAAATGAAGAGGTTCACCACAGTCTTAAGGTCAAGATTGATAGAAATGTGATAGAGATTAAACAACTTAATCTATACTCGATAATCCAGCAAATGCTAGCTCAAGAGTAGCCTTGCTCAAAAGGAAAAGATTCTAAACACAAGAATATACTTTTCTATCTATTTTCATATATATTGTTGTATATCTTCGTCTATTTGATGTTTACAAAAATTGCTATTTATAGCAAGTTTTAAACCTTAGTGGAAAAACTATAAATAATGTATAAAGCCTTAAACCTTAAAGAATTGAGCTCATAAATAAAAGAAAAGAAAACATACATAAGAATATAAAACTGTGCATTTAATCGAGGTCAGCATGCAATCATTCAACTTGTCTAAGAAGGAGCAGGATTAGAACTGAGCAGGGTTAGCAGTTGGATGTCTGAGTTCGAGGATTAGTTCCTAAAGTCTCGCAGTGTTTAGCCGAGACACCAAAAAGGTTGGCCCATAATTGCCGAGTGCTAAAATTAGTCAGCACTAGTCTCTTGGGACTATGCCAAGTAGTTCTTTGGTCCCGAGTCTTTAGCTGTGTGCTCTCTCATCTTCTCGACAAACGACAGACTTGTTGCCGAGTAGCTCTATTTCTTCCCCTTAGTCTTTTGTCAATTGGTCGGCCTTGGTGAAAGCTATTTAGCCTCTAGTTAAAACAAGTTGGCATCTTCTTTAGATGGTCGGCATCGATTTTGGATAAGTCAGCCTCAACTTAGACATAGTTAGAGGCTGATTCCTATCATTTAAGGTTGTTGATTGTAGGTTAGCACATTTTTTTAAAATTGTGGTTTATAATAGGTACATGGATCTTAGCATGCCTTAGCGTATTTAACTCTTAGCTCGACATGTGGCATCCTAGGTTTCAAGGTATTACAGCTTTTAGTGGTATCAAAGCCTAAGTTGAAGATCACTAGGGAAGTAAGAATAATGATTTGTAAGTGGACAGGATTAGAGTGATCAATGCCCATCACCCCTTTCATCACGAGCATGATAAGAGAGAATTGAGCAAACATCAGCCATTACTCCCTTTATCACTCCCGTGATTAGGGGAGTAACCGATGTTATAATTGAAATTTCACCTATCATCACGGTTGTGATTGTATGGTAGAAGAGTGATCACCTCAACCATCACAATAGTGACTAGTAAAGTTGTGGTAGGCATAAAAATTTAGTGGCATGAGTAGCTAAAGTGTGGGCTTGAATCTAGAAATGAACTATCAAATGTCTAAGTATTGACTTCAAGTTGCCTTATGTCCTCTAAGTGTTCCCTATTGCCTTGTTATTTATTGTTTATTTTGTTTACCCATCTCCTAACTTTCTTTTGGGTTAGTTGTCTATGTTTCTATCCTTAGAATGCCGCTTAAGAGAGCAGGTTTAAGTTCTTTATGACCTTAGGACTAGCCAGCTGAAGGGCAAGACGCTCAGGGTAGTCAGAATGTACAGGGAAGCTAAGATAATCGGGGAGATTATGGATTATCTAGCATACAAAGGTAATAAGACCAGTAGGGGTATAGGCCTATGGAGGTCGATGCACTGCAATTACTAAATGCCATAAGCAATCTAGTGGGTGTCATGGTCTAACAACAAAAATAGATTAGATAAGACGTACAGATTATCTAAGCTAATGTTAATGCTTGGCATTAGAAGTGGTAGGCAATTCGGTAGCTAGGGATAGACTGTTTCTTGAAAGTAGCTAACGAGTTTAACCTTAAGCTTGATGATGCCATCGCTGCTAAGAAGTGGATCAGGTAGATAAAGAAAGCTTTTACTATGGTTGAGGTCCTAAATGATAAGAAATTGGACTATGCATCTTTTATGCTGAGGGTAGATGCATTGAAATGGTAGGATGGTGATGGTGCATAAAGGCTAAGGTAGGGGCCTAGACTTAAGAGAGGTTTAGGGACAGATTTTTTAAGCACTTTATTCCCTTTAATTTGAAAGAGTAGATGCAATTGGCATACCAAATTCCCCAATAGGGAACAAGACTATAGCAACCTATGAGGTAAAATTGGATCGGTTGGCCCATTTTATGCCCAAAGCTTTCAAAAGTTAGAGCCTGAGCTAGAGGAGAAGGTTACGTCCTTTCAACTTATCGCTGATGTAGCCATAGTTGATAAGGCCAAGTGTTTATAGCAGCTTTTGAAGAGAAAGTAGGAGCAGTTAGCTCATAGGGTAAGGGTAGCCTTGAGGAAAAGGCCTATGCCAGGTTATGTGGTGCTAGGGCTAGATAGAGAAAAGAGGCCAGTTCTAGGGGTAATTATCAAAGAAGGTATAGATAGGCCAATAGTAGTGCAACCTAGACATGTGGTGCTACCAGCACTAATTCAAACTAGAGTGACTGCACTAATTGTGAAGTGCTCACGATGTTTTGGTCCTCATGATGTCTCAACTTGTAAGTAGGTAGCGAAATTGTGTTTTCTTGTATGGGAAGACTAGACATGTAAGTAAGGATTGTAGAGAGTCCATCATTCTACACCAAGGTTTTTGTTATAGTTACGGCTAGAAAGGACATTATATGGTAGATTGTAGGGATATAAGGAGATAGGTAGCCTAAGGAACACCAGTTGTGAGACGCCAAGCTATTTCCAAAGTGACTCATCCTCAGCAGGCTGGCATATGGTAAAGAACACTTGCCCGCATCTCTGCACTTCAATGCTAAGACACCACTTATGATATAGATACCATAGCACATACACTCTTTGTCCTATCCCATAGTGTTTATGCACTTTTTGATACTGGTGCTCCCATTCATGTGTGGCTAAGTTTTTTTTATGCATGTCTAGTTTACATGTTTCTATCTTGGATATTTGTTTGGCTGTTAATACCTCATTGAGAAGTGGAACAATTTTAAATCGAATTTGTAGAGATGTGGAGATAATGGTTGAGGGAAAGGTTTTAATGGCAAACTTGTTGGTGTTAGAGCTATTAGATTTCGAAGTCATTCTAGGAATGTATTGGCTATCACAACCCCATGTTACATTTGATTGTTATAATCGAGGAGTATTCTTTCAACCATTAAGGAGTACCTTTCAGATATAGAATAGAAACTCAAAGGCTGACTCGATGTATTTCATATGAGTTGTAGGAAAAGCCTCTATAGTAGCCATAGTGGTCGAGGCAAACAATATAGAGATGGAGTTACATTTGACACCGATAATACAAGAGTGCTTAGATGTGTTCCTTGAAGACTTACTAAGTAATCCACCTAATAGGGAAGTCAAATTTAGAATTGATCTGGCTCCGAAGAAAAAACCTATTTTGAAATCGACTTACCGGATGGCACTTACTGAGTTAATGGAGTTGAAGAAGCAGTTGCAAGAGCTATAGGATAAAGGCTTTATTAGGCCCAGCTCATCACCTTGGAGGGCTCTAGTACTGTTTGTGAAGAAGAAGGATGGAAGTTTGTGGATGTACATTAGCTATTGGAGGTTGAATCAAGTTACGATAAAAAGCAAGTATCTCCTTCCAAGATCAATGACCTTTCTTATCAATTGCAAGGTGTAAGGGTCTTTTCTAAAATAAACTTGCACCTAAGGTATTATTAATTGAAGGTTAGAGCCAAAGATGTAGAGAAGATAGCTTTCAGAACCAAATACCAATTTTATGAATTTTTGGTAATGCCTTTCAATTTAACAAATGCACCAGTATTATTCATAGATCTCATGAATCGAGTATTTAGGTAGTACCTTAATAAGTTTGTTGCTGTTTTTATTAACGACATCTTCATTTACTCTATGAATAGAGAAGACCATGAAGAGCACTTGAGGATTATACTAAGGAAGTTGAGAGAAGAAAGGTTGTACACTAAGTTTAGCATGTGCAAGTTCTAGTTAGAGCAGGTGGCTTTCTTGGGTCATATAGTTGTAAACCTAGAGAAAATAAAGGCAGTTGTTGAGTAGCTTAGACCTACTACTATGTCAAAGGTCAAAAGTTTTGTTGGGTTAGCGGGTTATTATTGAAAGTTTGTAGAGGGCTTTTCTAAGATTGCAACGCCTTTGACCCATTTGATTAAAAAAGGGGTCAGGTTCATATGGAATGATAGTTGTGAAGTAAGCTTCCAATAGTTGAAGGACAGATTAGTGACAGTTCCAATACTAAACTCACCTTACAGGAAGGAAGAGTTTGTTATTTACAATGATACATCCATACAAGTTAAGGTATGTTCTTATGCAGAATGGTAAGGTGATAGCATATGCATCTTACCAACTTAAGCTATATGAGAAAAATTATCCAATTCACGACCTATAATTAGCAACTATGGTATATGTATTGAAGCTTTAAAGACATTACCTAGTGAGAGAAAGGTGCAAGGTATATATAGATCATAAGAGTCTTAAGTATTTCTTCATTGAAAAAGATTTAAATATGGGGGCAAAGATGTTGGTTAGAGCTGATCAAGGACTATGACCTAGATATTCAGTATCACCTAAGTAAAGCCAATGTAGTAGCTAATGCCCTGAATAGGAAAAGACAAGGAAATTTAGCTAGCTTGATCACTACTCAGAGGCCATTACTCGAGTAAATGCATCGACTTAAGTTAGAAGTATTAACTAGAGAAGGTGGGACCAAATTGGAAAGTTTGAGGATACAACCTACTCTAATAGATCAAATTAAAGCTGCCTAGTTAAAAGATCAAGGGATCAAAGAGATTTAGGGCAAGATAGGAGTAAGAAAAGCTCTAGATTTTACAGTAGATGTTGAGGGAGTTGTGAGGTTTAAGGGAAGACTAAGAGTGCCAGCATAGCCGAGTTTGAGAAGTGAAATTTTGAAAGAATCGTACTACTCTGCCTATTCTGTTCATTCGAGGGGAACGAAAATGTATAAAGACTTAAAAGATCACTATTAGTGGAACAATATGAAGAGAGAAATAGCAAATTATGTGTTTAGATGTCAGACTTGCCAGCTAATTAGGATTGAGCATCAAAGGTAGCTTAGTGAGTTACAACCTTTACTAGTACCATAATAGAAGTGGGAGCATGTAACCATAGACTTTGTCACTAACCTACCTAAAACTTTAGCAAAACATAATGCCATATGGGTGATAGTAGATAGATTGACTAAATTTGCACATTTCATCCCTATAAACATCTAGTATAAATTAGGAAAGCATACTAAGTTGTACATTCAAGAAGTTGTAAGATTGCATGGGGTACCACCGTTAATCACATTTGATAGGGACACTCGGTTTGTTAGTCACTTCTAGAGAAGCTTGCAGAAGGCTTTAAGTACCAAACTGTGATTTAGAACTGCTTTCCGTCCACAGACAAATGGTCAGTCAAAGCGCATTGTTCAAATTCTAGAAGACTTCTTGAGAACATGCGAGCTTGACTTCAATAGACATTGGGAAGAGTATTTAACTTTAGTGGAGTTCGCTTATAATAATAGCTATCAAGCTAACATTCAAATGGCTCCATTTGAAGCACTATACAATCAGAAGAGTAGATCACCTATTTATTTGGACAAAGTAAGTCAGAGACAATTAGCGACACTAGACATGGTGTAAGAGGCACTGGATAAGATTAGGTTGATTTGTTAAAGGATGCAAATTGCCCTAAGTAAGCAAAAGAGTTATGTCAATAGGCAGCATCTCCCTCTAGAGTTTCAAGTAAGCAAAGAGGTACTATTGAGAGTTTCCCCAGTCAAGGGTATGGTCAGATTTAACTTGAGGGGTAAGTTGAAACCGAGGTATATAGGTCTTTATAGAATCACCAAAAAGATTGACAAAGTAGCTTATAGGTTGAAGCTTCCACTACAGTTACAGGGTATGCGTAATGTTTTCCATGTGTCCATGTTAAGAAAATATAAGAAACCCAGTCTAAATCACAAGGAAGAACTGCATGTACAAGTAAGAGATTTGGAGTCACTAGAGTTGCAGCCGGACATGTCAATGGTGGAATAACCAATAAGGATAGTCAATAATAAAGTACAACAACTAAGGAGAAGGACTATTTCTTATGTCAAAGCTTAGTAGCCTAACAAGTTGGAAAGAGAAGTAATCAGGGAGCTTAAGGAGGAGATCAGGAATAAGTATCCAGAACTTTTTGAAGACTCGGGTATGTAAACTTTTGAGAATGAAAGTTTTGTTAAGAGGGGAAAAACTGTAAAACCCAAGTTAAAAATAAAAACAATAAATTAATTAATTTAAGAGAATTAAAGGAAATAAGTGATTTTCATATCTAAATTTTGGTATGGCATGTAAATAGATATCAAGTATTAAGGGTAAAACTGTTATAGGAAAAGACTTAGACATTGGTATGGCATATAAATTGATATCAAGTACCAAGGGCAAAATTTTCATAGGAAAAGATCTTGATATCAATATGGCACGTGATTACATATTAATGCTATGGGCATTTTGGTTTGAGGAAAATTTGCACTACCTATTAAATTAATTAACTGTACCATATAGTTTCCATAACTCCCTCTCACAAAAAACTTACGATACTTTTCTAGAGAACTTATAGTACTTATCTCAACTCTAAATCCCTAATCAAGATTTGTGTCATTAAAAGAGAAATTCATCAAGAATTAAGCTTTCCTCCGTATTCAAGTAAGACTTTCATTTATCTCCATTTTACCTTTTTCAATTTATGTTTTTAGTCCTTTGAGTTTTGGATTGGAATTGTTGTTGTTGTTAGTATAGTGGTGGTGGTGGTGTAGTTATGATGTACATTACATCCTTATGGTATTATGGAGTAATGTTGGGATGTGTGGTATACGTGTACCATGTCTTATGTGTGAGTATGTGTATCAGGTGTAGTATGCGTTGTGTGTGTATGTATGTGCATCATAAAGTATGTGTGATTGGTTAAGTATAATTATGGTCGTGTGACGGCATGTAGTGTATGAATGTGCATGTGAAATTAGAGTGGCTATGTACATTGTATGTCCATGTAAGATGAACTGTTGGGAATTATGTGAGTTTCGGTGTTGTATGTGTATATATTAGTGGTAATATTGAAAAGTTACATAGAGTATGGTTTAGAAGCTTAGGATATGGAGTAGAGGGTGGAGTTAAGGAGAAAGAAGTATCGAGTTGCCAATTTATTAAATTCTAAACTAGCATTTATGTTTTGAATAGTACTAGAAGATGTGTAGTGTTGGATCATTTTGAGATAAGAGCTTTAAGTACGAGATACGTGTTTATTGAATGTGTGTGTTAGGTTAGTGAATATAAATCAATCTAAATTGATACTTAGACTTAATTGTGTTACTAATTGTGCTAGGCTTCGACCACCTACTGGTAGGGTCCAGTGGTACTGATGAGATACCTGGTGATCTTTACGCGACGCTGTCCCCTATAGAGTCCCGTACTAAAATAATCTAGATAAGTCTAGATTGGTTTATGATACTTAAGTGTTTAGGAGTTTCCAACACCAATACTTATGTAGTATCTATATATATTGTGTGTTAGGAATCAAGAGTAACCCCAAGTCTTAGGACACTAAGACTGTGATGTTGTAGGCGTAAATGAAACATTAAAACTATTGCTTGTTTCATTTAATAGCAGTATTTTTTCTGTGCATGTGTTTAACTGATACTTTTGTTTCATGCGCATATGTATGGTATCCTATATTGGGCTTTGACTCACTTTACGGGGATTGTTGTTTTTCAATTGTAGGGACAGGTTATGCGGAAAATGATGGGGTTTATGCTAAGGATTATGGATTTGATTATATATACTATGATAAGCAGGGAGAGTATTACTATTTTCATGATGGAGCTAGAGCGTCGTAGTTTAGCTATAGGAGTAGACTTGAGATTGTGTTTATTTTCATTATCATTGCTCATTGATGAGACTAATGTGGTTATGGAGTCACCTATGACTCCTGCTGCTAGGTTTAGTAGGTTTAATTACTATTGGAGTCATGAAACTCCAATTTATGATCTAAAATCCTTTTGTGTTTTAAGTTATAGAGTAATGGTAGTTTTTTATTGCATTATTGCACTTGGTTATAGAGTTTGAGTGGTTAACATCCTACTCTAATAGTATTTTGAGCTTGTTGATTATGATTTAGCAGATTTGTTGAAAATTATGATTTATAACAGATATATGGATCCTAGCATGCCTTAGCATGTTTGACTCCTAGGTCGACATGTGGCAGAGTTGTAGCATCTTGGGTTTTGGATTCTGGGGTGTTATACCCTTCATGTTTCCATTTTTGCTTGTTTCCTTTCTATTCTTTTTTTTTTTAATATTTCATTTACTTGTTTCTATCTATATACATAAAAAAGAATGCATGTACATAAATGATAAATGGTCATTTTCCTCCTTATTTTTTTAATATTCTTTTTTTTTTCCTTTTTCATTCCAATTTCTTATTATATATATATATATATATATGAGGTTTTTTGCCACTTAGAAGAGCCTACTTTAAAAAGTACATGAGATAAATAAACCTTTTATAAAGTTAGGGTCTTTTTAGAATTTTTAAAACAACAATTAATCTTAGGACTCTTTTTCTAGAATGATTCTCAAAATAAAATAAAATGGTTTAAAACTTAAATCCGATTATTTTCCTAAATTAAAGTCAATCAATACACCTAAATTTTTTAAACTAAACTGCAAGAAATCTGATCTCTACTAGAGAGTATGTAGGCATCTATAAAGCGACTTAATGTAGGGAAATTTTTTTTTTTTATTTTCTCAATGTCTTTTGTGAATGAAAATTTATTCATTTCTTCATTTGTATATATGTATATTTCTAAGTCTAAAGGGTATTTTGAAAAATAAAATAAAATTTAGAAGTTTATGATAGTACTCATTTAAATTTAATAAGTTAAACCCCAAACTCATGATTCTTTGGTTTTTCAAATATCATCTTCGAAATTGGTAGACTAATGGCTAGGTGAAAATCAATTTACCTAATTGATTATAACATGATTTTATCCTAATCCTAATCAAGTCACGACTCTAAGATTTTCTTAGTTTCTAATCGAAGGTTAGTATTAAATGATTAAGGACTTGATATTAATTGGAATAGGAAAAACCAAATTTGAAAAATTCAAGCTCAACAAGGAGGAAACATAGATTCATCATCCCATCTCATATGTCTGTGTACTAAAATACATGCCGAATATCTAGTTCTTTTCTTTTTTCCTTTTAGTCAAGTATTTTAGTTAATTGAATGTTTTCTCTTTTCTTATCTCATATTGTTGAAATTTTTGCAAAAAGTGTCATGTATTATGGACTATCACTATAAGAATTTTATAACTATTTGTGTCCTTTTGGTATTATGTTACCAACTATGGAAGTTTTAGTAAAATAGTTTTGTATCTAAGGTTTCTTTTATTATTATTGTTATTGTTATAGTGGAATTTGTTGCTATTTTTGAGGCTGTCATTATTACAATTGTTACTATTGTTATTTTTACTATTAATATTGTTAAGCTACCATTATTTAATTATCACATTTTTTCTTAGATAAGAGTATAATGAAATATTATTTACTCTTCAAAGTATTCTATAGTTAATATTTATACTTTCTTAAAGGATCAACTATGGCCATTACTTTAATATAGAAGCATTATGACACATCCCCAAACTTAGGAATGTTATAGACTACCATATGTCGATAATAGTTTAATGATACATCAAGCTAAACATTTAACTAAAACTCCAAAAATTCTATGAAGTCTCCAAATAACTCATAAAATGTGATTTATCCAATTAAAATGGTAACAACTAAATAAATTTCTTATCATAAATTAATTTCTAGCTAACTTCACTCAAAGGTCACCTTTATAATAATAAAACTTATTATCACTCCTCAACTTGGTAGTTTTGATGGTAGAATTCAAATTCAATAAATCCTATAATTCTCACTTAAATACTTGCATCCAAAGATAATAAGGAATGAGTCAAAGTCAGGTATGAAAGGTTACATCTACACATGCATGCCATGCATCACACATAAGGTTCAAATACATTAATGCAGCTTGATACAAATATCAAATAGCTTATTATTATCATTCCTTATTAGTTAGCAGACAACACAATCTAAGATCATTTGCAACTAACCATAAACTCAAAGTAACTCATAACCCTACTTCATAGTTCTTAGATTGAGAAACTGGCACTACGGCCCCGGTCTAAATAAGCACCAAGATATTGGCACTACGATCCCCAAACACCACATAACCTACTTATTTCTAAGATACTAGCACTACAACCCTCAGATACCAACTTATTCTACATCAAATCATTTCTAAGGAAAACTCTACAAGGGACCATGTATTCCAAGGATCATTGAGGTGCCACATCAGGGATACTAGTAGTATAACCCCCTAAGCCCAACTAAACATAAGCAACAAGCATAGTTTATATTTAAGATAATTACAAGTCTAATTTATTTCGAACTACACTACACAAACATAAGCAACAAACAAGGTTACATGTACCTAAGCTCGACAAATAACTCAAAGTATCTAACTTGAATATCTTTCCAATGTTACTACCTAAAGTACAAATATAAATATAACTTGTTTTAGTTTCTATTTCCCCATTGTCTTACCTTAAATAGGTTCATTAATTATCATGTTATGCTCTTAAATTTGGATTTTAGTTTAATCTAAGCTTTTAGGTTCAATTTAAATCCCCAGATGCATTTTATATATGTTGAAATACAATTTAGAAACAAGATACAAAAAGGAAACAGGAAAAGTACAAGGCCACGCCTAAGGAACATGGTTATGATCTTGGATAGTGATCCTTTTTTAAACTAAACTCTTTAGTTCACACTAATGTTCTTAACTAGTATTGCAAGTTCATGGCTAGGTCCATGGTCATGGTCTTGGATTATGGTCCTCTTGGCCTTATTTTTCCTCATTATGCTTTAATGAAAATTCATGATGAGGGGTCTATGAGTAGGATCACGCTTGTAATCTTTGCCTATGATCCTCCTTAATCGATATTTTCTACTTTTTTTTTTTTTACTTTTAACCTCTCTAATCCATTCCAATTCAATCCTAACATATTCAATACTCCAGATCCTTTATAGTTTTGATCCTCTTTACCCATTTGTAACATTGGAACACTTAGATGTGTTCCTTAAGACACAAAAACAAAGCAAGAATAGCAGCAAAGATTATCACATACCTTGATGGCTAAGCCCATTGATAACTGCAAATAACACTCTAAACAAGATCCGTTTGAAATTCTTGAGATTACGTTTTCAACAATCAATAATCAATACAAATTACTGATATTTTTCTTAGGTCTACGATATATTCTCTTACCTGATACTTCTATGAAATCTCCCTTCATCATCTATTTCTTCTTTAGACCTTAATATCTTAATTACTTCCATCCTTAAACTTACCCCTTTCATATTCAAGCAGCTATCCCATTTAAGATCTTTCTTGAGTCTATTAATAGTCTCCCATAATAAATAACTCTTATATTATGCACATAGTCTCTTATTAACATTCACAAATCTCTAACTACTTAGCATTTAACTTGATTCTATTTGTATCCTAACTATGGAGTATCAATTATCTTACCTATATCTATCCTCTTTTCATACTAACATTTCTACCACATTAGTCCTTTCATCTATTTTAACTAAGAGCATTCAAACTTACTTAGGTTTTCATTTCTAAATTAACTAGATAATAACCAATGTCTTCTCAAAAGTAATATTTTTAAATCTATATCTTTCCAACTTCCATTCTTAAATTTTTTTCTTCATTACTTCATTCTATTTATCTTACAAATCTTTCTTTTTTTTACTCCAAGATCTCAATTTTTTTCCTTTATTTAGACTTTAGACCTTTGAATACAGTCGTTACACTTTCCCCAAGTTATTCTCAAATCTCTTCCCAAATCCATTGCTTAAAGCCTAAACTCTATCTATGTAACTACTCCTAATTTCAACTAACTTTTTAGAATTCTCTTGGTCTTAACTCTCACCTTTTCACATTTGGTACTACTACCATACTCTATCCGAGATTACTTTTTGTTTCTCCTTCTCTTTTACACAACACTTCACTTTAGCTATTACAAGTGGAAAGGAGAAGGGTTATACTCTTCTTATAAAATTTCTTATATTGCATTTTCATTTCTTGAGTTCTACTTTATGATGACATCTTATTCTTAAGTTTTATTACATTATTTTTTTATTTATTTACCACCCCCCCCCCCCCCTCCTCTCTCTCTTTCTCTCTTTTTTAAATATATATCCTTATCGCTATTATAATTATTACTTTCTTTGTTAGGGTCATTGTTGTAGCAATGATAAGCATTTGTTTCGTCATCTAAAAACTTATTTAAAATGTGATTAGTTACTTTTTTATTATTTATTGGATCATGCATAGGACTGATTGGTCGTTATTATAGTTTTTGCTTTGTTTGTTATAGTTAGTATAGTAGATATGGAAGATGTATGGTTAGTTATCTATGAATTTATTTCATATGTAATTTGTTATCCTTTGCTTGCCTGTTAGGTTATGCACTAATCAATTTATTTGTTCACTAATTTATATCTCCATAATATTATTTTCTTTACCTTGTATTTTGGTCTTGTGCTACAATTCAACATAGAAGTTTTAGTGAAATAGTATTTGATGTCTTTTATTTATTATTATTACTATTATGGTGGTCATCATCATTATTTTTAATGTTGTTGTTACATTTACCAATGCCAAGTTCCCAATATTCTATTCTTGCACTTTTTTCTCATTAAAAGGGTATGGTAAGAAGCTATTTTATCTTTTCAAATATTCAATGATTATTATTAACATTGCTAATGGTATTATAATGATCATTTATAGCTATTATTATTATTTTATTATGATAGCATTGCTATCTGAGGGTAAATAGCCTAGACAGATATTAAATTGTATATTTCTATTTGTAATATATATGATTATTTGTTATTGTCTTATTTTAATGATCTCAAATGAGTTAATAAGAAATTTTGTGTATCATGATCGACCATATAGGTGTCATAATAAACCTTCTTGTTTCTATGATTTCACTTTATCAATTTGTGTCTTTCGTTTCACATTATTTTAACTTTCTTATTTTGTTGACGTTTCATAGTTAAATAGAAATAACATTTTATGGTTATATACTTCATGTGTTATTAATTTGCAATTCAATAAAAATTTTATGAATTTTTTAGTGTATATTTATTATTGTTATGATATCACTAAGATATGCTTCCTCTGTAATATTTATGATATTAGTATTTCTATTAAGTTTTATGATTGATCATTCATAAAATTTATACATATATTTATATGAAAAATACTAGCAAATTTGGACATGACATAACATGAGCATGGACTTTATATGTCATGATGTAACACGAATTGATAAGATGTGACAAGATATGATACAATATGAGATGATAAGACTCAATACGATACGACATAACGTTGAATCTATACAATATATGAATTTGTCATTCCTTCTTGTACATATATATATATATATATATAGGTATCTAGTAATACAAAATTTTCTTCTATTTTCAATCAGTATATTTTAATTTATTACATAAAATCTTTTAACATACCTATATTGTAACTAAAGTTTCATAGTATATATACTTTTGTATTACATGTTTATTTGTCTATTACTATTATTAGTTTTATGCAACTTATACATCTACTTATTATTGCTATTACTATTACTATTAAGGGTGAGTAAGTAGAGGGTGGGTGGGGTATAGGGCCCTACTTATACCATATCTTATAGGTATAGGTTCCAAAACTTTACTACCTATACTCTATTCTATGATACCTTTGAATCACCTTGTACTATGTAGATTAAATATGGTATAAAGTAATTTGTAGAAACTATAGATTTTTTTTATATGTTTTCCTTCTAAATTTCAATATGACTATTTTTTCAAAATATAAAACAAATCTAATCCTTTTTTTAAAAGCAAATACTCAATTTATCTAATCATTTAAATTACACCAATAAATAAAGTCCACTAAGATTTATGTTTGACCAATTTTTTTTCCTTAAATGGTTTTTTAAGCATTATTACTATAGATAAACTTTTGTGAAAGCTTTATACAAATATTTTTTGTGTAAATAAAACATTTATTTTGTGATAATCACAGTGTTAAGATATTTAAGAAAATGAGCATATTATCTTAAAAAATGAAAGCGATAAACGTTGTATCTACAAAGTTTATTTTAATGAAATGATAACCTTTATTTATTTATTTTATTTAATAACTATTATAGGGTGAATACTTTGGAATGTATCCTATATACTTCAAAGTACAAGTTTTAAGGTGGATATAAGGTACCCTAACTTTTTACCCTTACCTTACCCTATTAGAACAGATTTTGAAAATTACTGCCCAAAACTCACTTTATGATTTTAATTCTACCCAGTTAAGTAATGATAGAGTTATCCGCTTACTTCTAACTATTACTATTATTGTTGTTATTTTTGTATGTAGTTGCTCTTTTATTATCTTACTTTTTGTCACTATATAGAAAAAGTGAATTAGTTATTTTATTGTTGTATAGATATAGTAGTGAATTAGTTATTTAATTGTTTTGTAGGTAAATGGTTATTTTATTGTTGCGGATATCCTATAATTAATATTAGTATAGTTATTGCTACTATTATTACTTTTGGTCATTATGTAATTAAAGTAGAGTTACTAGTGTTGTAGAAGGTATTAAGATGGACTTTTATTTTGATGGCAAAATTTAGAATAAATTTTAGGTAATTAGATTAATGGTTTTCTTAAAACAAGTCAATTTTTATTTAATATTTATTCTATAGTTAGAGCTACTCAATTTTGCATTACTATGTATCCGCTTCTCATTTAACTCTTTACCAAAACATTTTACTATTTCCTAGTTAATAATTGAATTCTTACGCTAAAGGTTTGAGTTTTATCCATTTTTAACTTTCTTTATTATTAGCTTTGATAGTTTATTATGATGTATTTATAAATATTATTCATCTAGTGAATTATTAATTGTCAATTATTGTTTCTAATTGTTATTATGTAGTAGTCAATTATACCTATATAAAATTTACGAATATCAATTTATTATGCAAATTCATATTTTTGGATCAATATTATGATAATTGTTATTCCTTGTTCATAACTATATCATTATTAATTTTTCATTTTATTAATCAATTGAATGATTAATTGTTTAAATTGGCCAGCATTATGGTAACGCATTTTTGCCAGCTTTACCATAAAAACCCCTGTACAAGAATGAACTCGTGTCTAAGTTTATAGTTTCGTGATTCATAAAAAATCTTTTAAATTACCTTATATACAAATTATATAAAGAAAGAAATTAATATTTTGAATGATTTTATTCTACCCCTTTATATACCTGTTTATTATTCTTCAGGTGTTTTCTTCATTTGCTTCACTTGTTTAAGCTAAACATGGTTTTCGGTACATTTATTGTCTCAAAAAATAGTAAAATAATGACTTCAAATATAATTATTTTCCTCATAAGCAATAACCATAAATACAAATCAAATATTTGTATCATATTTTGCTCTTTTAAAGATATATATATATATATATTCCTATTTACTTCTTCTTGGTATCTTTAAAGATAAGAATAACATAAGTTTCAAATTTGATTTAATACTTTAATTGGTAATAAGAAGAATAAATAATCTATATTATTAAAGCTTGAGGACTTTATGTAACCGTCACTTCTAAAAATTACTTATTTTACTTTAATATAATATTATTCAATAAAAATATCAATATTTAAATAACTTTTTAAAATTATAAATGTCTTATACTACACTTAAGGAACATGGTCATGACACTTGTGTTCTTAACTAGTAATGCAAGTCTATGGCTAAGTCCATGGCTATGGTCTTAAACCATAGTCCTCTCGGCCTTATTTTCCTCATTATGCTTTAATCGACATTTACGACGAGAGGTCCACGAGTAGGATTATGCTCGTGATCTTTGCCTATGATCCTCCTTAATTAGTATTTTCTACTCTTTTTTTACTTTTAACCTCTCTAAACCAATCTAATTCAATCCTAACCTATTCAATACTTTAAATAATTTATAGTTTTGATCCTCTTTACCCATCTATAACATTTGGAACACTTTGATGTGTTCCCAAAAACACAAAAGCAAAGTAATAACAACAACAAAGATTATAAGGTACCTTAATGGCTAAGCCTAGCAATAATGACATATTACAATGCAAACAAGATTTGTTTTAAATTATTGAAATCACGTTTTCAACAATCAATAGTTGATATAAAACTCTCCTTTTTATTGAAAATTTGATGACTCTCTTACCAATTAAGGTTTTTCCCTTACTTTCCAACTTCTACCTTCTCTTCTTCAACATTGATCCCTTTTACAATAAAAAAAAACTCACTAACATTTAAGGTAGATTTTATTCCAATAATTAAGAAAAGGGAAATTCCACTTGCAGGCTCTTACCCTGGTCTCGCTCTTACAAGTTCTCTAGACAGCTTTTTACAAAAACCATAATGTAGGACGAAAGCTAGGGTAAAAATAAGGCTTTTTATACATGAGGGCCAAAATGACTACTTTGCCGCTTTTATACGAATCTTATTACTTATTGATGCCCCGACTAATATTTTCTTGTTTCTTTTTGTTTTCTCCCTTTTATTATTTTGAAATTTCACAACTTCACTAGACTTAATAAAGGTAAGTTTGAAACCGAGAACTAGCTTAGGGGGCCTCTGAACCATCCCGGCTTGGTTGCACATGGGCTTAAATTGGTAGATGAACTACCTAAACCAATGGGCTGACCCAGTTCGACTCGTCCACACCAAAAAAAATGCAAAAAAAAAAAAAAAATCAGAATATCACATACTTCATCTGCCATGCCACCATCATCCTTTTGCAACACACTTCCCGATCATATTCCAATTAGGGAAATAATATTTTGTAATGTATTATCACAAATTATAGTTAATAATTACATCATAATTTTTTTTTTCATATTGACAATGTATTCCTATATTCGAATGAGAAATCTTTATCATTTACAATTTATTTCGCTTTTCTTAACATTACTTAATATTTTAATATTAAAGTAATATCACATTCACGAGGTTTAAATCAATTATTTCGGAATAGAATAAAATTCGAACAAAAAATAACAATGAATAATTTATGCGTCACTACATGTAATGTACACATAAAGTGCTACAATAAGTTGGGAGAAAAACAAAAAAATGCAATAAGGCAAAAAATGTTTTATACTAATTTTTGTGAATGTGAGAAAAAAAATTAAAAGAAATTAAACAAAAAAATGAGCAAATGGTTTAAGGGTTACTCGTTACCCCTTGAATTAACCGATTAAGCCAAACCAACCTAAGCCCATGGCCTTAATGAAAATGGCTAAAACTATGATAAAAAGTGAAAATGAGATTATCTAAAAATATTGGACATTGGAAAAATTAGATTATCGAAGCCCCTTTTTTTCTTCTTATTATTCTTCTTTTCCTTTCCTTCTTCCTCTTCTTCTTCTTTTTTTAAATCTCTACCACTTCCTCTCATCCCCTCTCTCTCTCTCTCCTCCCTACCCTTCTCTTCCTAATCAAGTTTGTAAATGGCTAATTAAGCCATATATATAGGTGGGATTTCTACCGCCTTAAATTCAAGGTAGTCTCTCTCTCTCTCTTATTATTATTATTATTATTTTGAATTCCTTTTCCTTTCAGATATTTTGATAGTATTATTGTATATTATTTAATATTTTTCCTAACTTTTAGAATATTCCCACTTTTAATCCCAACGTTATTAGTAATTCATAACTGTAATTTTCTTCTCCCATGTATTTTTATTTCTGATAAGTTTTAACATAATTATTAATAAAAATATTAGTAAAATATAATATATATAATTAAGTTCTATTAATTATTTAGGACTTATTTATATAGATCTTACATGAAATTTTACTCAATAATATCAATTATCGAGATTACATAGTTGGTTCTAAAAAAATTTATCATAAACTATATCTAAATTTACGTAACTCTATGTTATAGTCATGAGACTAACTTAATAATTCTAACATATATATAAATGAACTCAATTTGAGATATTAAAAACTATATAGTTGTCTCTTTTAATTTTTATTACTTAGTCATGAGGGATCAGCTTCATTCAAAGAAAGTTATTATAAATCATAATCTCTAAAGTGTATCTTAAGCAATAAATTTTTTAATTAATTTATAGCTATGTATTTTATTATTGTAAATGAATATAAATTATTTTTGCATATTACCTCATGTCACTAGTAATATTACTATATTAATTATTTTATTGCCAAAATTTATATTCTCATGGTCATTAATAAAGCTAGTATATAAGTACATATTTTTTTTCTATAAAAGATACAAATTACTTGAAAGGTAATAGGCTAAGGTTATGGGGTATTACAATTAACAAACTCTCTTATATATGTCTATAAATAAATCAACAAGTCAGACATACGTAAAATAAAACGTATTATGAATTGAAATGTCAAATAATAACAAGAGTTCTTTTATAGACCAAAAGGTTGGTAACCCCAACCTAAGCAAATATCTAGAAATATTCTAGAAATATTCTATAAATATTCTAGAAATCAACTAACAAAAATTAACAATTAGAGTGAGGTTAAGGAACATTCTCTTTTGCAAGGTCAGCAAGGTAAAAGTCTTGCTTAGCCAAGCTTTTAAGACCTTGTTGGAGTTAGGATCTTTATTGGCATTGGATACTTTGGTTGGGGAACTAAAGGTTTCCTTTTGCACATAAGGGTTTTCTTTTGTGATTGGCTCTTCAACAGTTATAGGGGCTTCAACATTGGTTGGTTGGTTATCACCTTACCCTTGACCTTTAAACTCCTCCCTTGTCATCGACCTCTTTATCATTGTCACTATTGACATCATCATTATCAATGTCGGTAAAATTGAGATAGGACAGTTTATAGTCAAAGTGAACCTTTATAAATTTTACCTTAACCAGCTAAACTCCTTCTAGAAATTTTTGACGAAGCAATTTCTCGTATTACCGACTTAAAGAATATATCAAAAGCGCCTCCTCTATAAAGGGTTTGGCCTTTGTAGCCTTCTCCATTTCAGCAATATGTGCTTCAAACTTGGAGTTCTCAATTTGTAAATCCTTTATCTAACCCTTTAATTTATAATTTTCCTCACTCATTGAGGTGATCATTTGCCCTATACTCTAACATTTCTACTTTTTATCCTAGAATTGTTCCTTCAACTCCCCACTCTCCCTAAAAAGTTCATCATTTCTAGTCTTTAAGCCTGACACCTCATCAACCACTAAAAAGTGTGCCAATTTCTTGATAGTAAGCTCTTTCTGCAACTTTTGGATTTCCATTTTGGCCTTTATTTTAGCATTCTCGATTGCTATAGTTTATTCCTTAGAGGAGTTGAAAGCCTCCTTTACCTTATACAACAAAACATTAAATGATAAGCCAATCGACTTTTGATTACATGAATGTGTAAAAGATAATTAGACACACATTTCTCATTTCTTCTTTAACCTCATTAATGACCATTAAGACGTAACTACTGATCTATAGTGCACTAAAAGGTCAACAGTGAAACAAACAATGCAAGTTATGACAAACTACAACTATACAAGAACTTACATCACACAACTTTGCAACAATGGGGCCTTTGTTACTACCACCAACTCTATCTACACCCCTTTTATGATCTCTTTATCCTTCAACAGGATAATTCTTTCCAATAAGACTAAGCACTTTGTCTTATTGCCTAAAGTACAATTGGTATCTAAGACGATATGACTCTAGCATAGTACATAGCAGTAGCTCTTTGCGGTTTTGGGAACAAACTCGACAGACCTAATGGTAAGAGCTTTCTCTCTCAAAGCAAGGTGCTCTCATCCATTTCCTTGCTTTTCTTAGATGGAGGCTCCCTAGCATGCTCTTTTCCTTCCCTTTTCTTAGGGCTTAGTACAAACATAGGTTCTATCAAGCTATCTATAGCCTTAGATGGAATGGACTCTTGACATATATGAAGGAGTATAGTTCGTTATCTCCATGACATCATTTGTGGTAGCAACTTAACTAAGTTCACCTGCTAGCCTCCCCTCTATGGTGTTTTCTATTTTAGATGGAATCTTACTTTGAATAATTTTAGGGGGCTTCTCTTAATGTGTTGCTTGATTACCTTCAAGATGGTTAACTTCCCTCTTCTTCTTCTAAATAGTCGGTTTCTTAACGACTTGTTCTTTAACTACTTGTTTCTTTACCATGGCTTAACTTGCAACAACTTTGGGAGCATGCTAGTCCAACATTTTTTTCTTGGCCTTTGCCTAAGCCAACAATTTTTTGGGGTCTACATCTCTTAAACCTATGTCTACAAAAAAGAAGAGTGTTACAATAAAGATAACGGGAGAAACTTACAAATTTGTGTTGAGTGATGCTCAAAGGCAATAAATCTCCCCTCATGAGTCATGAAGATTGGCTTCCTTCTCATAGCTCAGCATGACACGATAGGTAGACACTACCTTCTTTATCAAAAAAATATAAGTTCCCCTTTCTCATATCGTATTATAATCCTCTTAGCATCTCAAAATAATATCTTATTGTGCCGCCTATCTTAAATCTTCTTAGTAGCAGCGATGTGATTTAGCAACCACTTTATGTCCAAATGGGTTCAGTCCATTTGCTCCAAAAGTTTAAATCCACATCTAATCTAACTAAAATGTACTTGTCATGCCATTTGCAGATCTTGGATTCTAAGCTATCCATAAACTTGTGATCGTGCCATACTGCTGCATGAAACCAACCATCAAGCTGTCTCTTGATTGTAAGGCAATATTTAAACAATTGTAGTGTTACCCTAACTTCGAGCTCCTTACAAATTATCTTGAAAGCAACAAGAAGCCTATATGTGATTGGAGAGAACATACTTAGCAATACATGAAAATGGTTGAAAAATTGCTTTTGGAATAAAGAGAAAGGCAGATATAACCCAAAATCAAAGTATTTCAAGTAAAGGTAGAATTTACATTTGATAGGGAAATATACCCTCTCATCCTCCCTTGGCATACACAAATGACATTAAAGCTAAAGAACTTGAAAATATTTTTTGTACTTAACGACAATTAGCTTAACCGAGCCACTTATCACTCCATCTAGCAAATCAATACTATGAACTGGGTTGTTATACAAGTACTTTGTAGGTGATATATTCTCTATTCTCTAGATAAATGCCTATTAAAAGAGATTTGATAGGAGCAAGTTTCTACCAACTTTCGATTATACTATCTACTAAGCTACTAGAAGTTGAAGCAGACCTAGTTGTCTTGTAGGGGGGAGGACGAGAACAAGTAGCCTCAAAATCAATAGGAGTAATAGAACAGATTTTGCTTCTAGCCATACCTGACAAAGTGCTGAAAATTGATTGACTAGAAAAGTTAAAGGCCAATTGAAGGAAGTATTTTGGAAATTTGACACAAGGAAGATTTAGACTAAGAAGAGTAAAGAACAAAGACAAGTGGAAAGTACTTGACGACACTTTTCAAGGGGTTTTATACTTATCGTCCTAACAATCACCTCTCGAATAATGAAATTAGGGTAAATTGAGATTTGGGATACGATTTGGCTACCAGGCATAGATGGATGACATGTCTTTGGTAGTACAGATCTAACGGATACCATATTGCTAGAAGTTACTTAAGTGTATAGTATGATAATGGTAGATTTGATAGCTATCCCATTAAAATACAAAAAGCGAATAGGTAGGAAAGCTGAAAGTTGTAACCTTTGGGTTAGGATCTGATACAACATATCTTAACGAATGTTAGATGAGTTATGAGTGCAAATACCCCATCCTTGCAAACCATCCCCGTTACCCCCCACCCTATAGTTTTTTAGAATTTTTAGGATGAAAAAAAAGGATCATAATTTAGGAAAACCACAAAAAGAAATAGAAAGTCTAGAAAAAAATTACAAAAAATAGAAAATATAGAAAAAAAATTACAAAATAATGGAAAAAAACATAAAATATTAATTTCTTAAATATTTTAAATATAATAGGATTTTTAATTTAGTCTTAGTATTTTCTTAGGCCTTAATAATAAAAAGGGAATTTTTTAGAATTTTTAGATGAAAAAAAGGATCCTAATTTAGGAAAACTACAAAAAAATAGAAAATCTAGAACAAAAATCACAAAATACAGAAAATATAGAAAAAAAATTACAAAATAGTGGAAAATAAAAAGCATAAAAAATTAATTTTTTAAATAATTTAAATATAATAGGATTTTTAATTTTGTCTTAGTATTTTTTAAGCCTTAATAATAAAAAAAAAAAGAAAAGAAAAGGGATTTTGGACTTAGGATTAAATTTAAATTTAGCTCAAGCCAACCTAGTATATATATGCAATTTGTATGGACAAGGTATAAGCCAATTGCCTCATGGTAACTCACTCTAACTTACACTTACATAATAACATAGAGATATTGTGTTTAAATCTCACTATAGGGACAAAGTGCTTTTTATTTTTCACAAAAGCTTACCTACTAGGTGTCAAAATTTTATTGTAACATATGTCTACTATAAACACATGGCATGCCGACGTAGCACCATATGGTGCCACCTTAGCATTTTTGTCCACATGTCAAACCACATGTCTTGACACTTAGCACCATGACACATTGGCATTTTTGCTACATATTAAACCAAGTATCTTATCAAGACATGTGGCATGATAGTAGTAGACCACGCTATAGACATAGCATAACGCCGGCACATTTTTCATCATTTTTCCTCCTCTTTCCTTTCTTTTCCCTGAAATTTCTATAGTTTTCTTTATTGGATAGTCGATTGTTGAGCTTAATTTAAGGCTTTTCTTTTGAAATTTGACAGAATTAATAAGAAAATTGTAAATTTTACATAGGATACTTCGAATCTAATACAATAGCTGTAAACCCTAAAGATAAGCAAGTAACTGTAGGATCGAATTTAGTACACAAAATTTAAAGCAATCAGTTAAAAGATTTTATCAAACTTAAATTATAAAATAAAGCTAGAAATATTAGTAAAAGTGATCTTGTAAGTTTGAATTTAAAAAAATAAGTAATAAAATAACAAAATATAAAATTTTCAAATTCTAAGTATCTTACTTATTATTTATCAAAAGTGTATAAAATATATTTCAATAATTAATAAATCGCTAGAGATAAATTATATGCATGCTAAAATCATAAAATGACCTAAATAATATTTAGAAGTGTTTACTTATACTCCACATGTATTTACATGTAGGTAGAAATACGTAAAATTACCTAAATTGCTCGAAATTAGCTAAAAATTTGCTAAATAATCAAAGAAAATTATAAAAAAATTAAGGAAAAATTAGAAAAAATCAAGGAAATAAGGAATGAGCCAAATTAAGTTGTAGCAGTAAGGGAAGAAGAAAGACAATATTAACCAATAAAAAACAAACACTTAAAAAGGCAAAATTGAAGAGATATGAGCCTTGTCTTATCTTAATTAATACACAACAAATCCTACATGACCTTATAAATAGCAAGAAAATTTTTAGAGCTTACTTGGTCGGTAGGGAGCTGAAAGAAATTGAGAGAACTAAAATTGAGAGAGATAATTAGGGTTTTAGAATTTTTGTCCCAAATTTGTGCAAATAGGGCAAGTAGGCTAAACCACACACTACTACCACTTAGAATCGAACCACCACCACCCTACTCCAAACCCATCGCCTAGACTGATCGATACACCTGAACCGATGTTGGAGGCAAAAAATCTTATGAACAAGGTAAGTCTCATATCCCCTCCAATATGGCAAAGTTCCTTAAAATTGTTTATTATGCCCGAAAAACTTTGAAATTTATTATTCTGATGTCTTATTATATGTAGATTTAGGGAAAAATAGTGATTAAGTTTAATCACACCTGTAAATATAGCGTTCTTGAGAAATTAGACAAAATTGAGTATAATTAGAATGAGAAATAAATAGACTTAGTTTAGAGCCCAATTTTTTTCTATAGAATATTTAAGTGATTTAAAACAATGCTATAAAGCCATTTTTTTTAAATTAATTTTTGAAAATTTTAAATAATTTTTTCCCTAAAATGATGAGAGAAATAGGTAATTTTAGCTTAATTAAGTGATTAAATAATTAATTACTGACTTAGAGGATAATTAAATTTTTAAGGATGTTAATCTCTGATGTGGAAACCTAATCGTAACATTGGGAATGCTAATTGTAATTAATATGGGAATTATGTGATAATTGTAGGATATTTAGTAATATGTGAAGTTGAGATTTTAATAAATATGAAAAAATAGGTTAAATTGGATAATATAATAATAATATCAGTACAAAATAAATTTGGTACAAAAATTAATTTTAGGTAATTGGATAAAAAATGTAAAATTTTCTCACATCGGAAGTAAATTCGGTACCTTAATTAGGATTAGAGTGTATCGAATTCATGTTAGAATTTATGTTGTGATTGATGATTGTAATGACTGGATTGGTATGAAATTGTCTAAACACCCTAAATTAAACCTAATCCTAATTGACCCTAATGCCGTAAATTATCATACATTGCAACCCTTTAGGGGATTATTAGGATTCTCTAACTAAACATCGAGACCTTCGAAAAGGATAGCGCTGGATAGCAATTTAGTTTTTTCCTCATCCTTAACCAAACTAAGTGATAGGAAAGGAGGTCGCGGTGAGGATGAGGGTATTAGTTCAAGAAATAGTTGCACAAACCTAGGTTTGATTATAAGCTATTGCATAACATAAAAACTTCTCAACCTAGATTAGAGCAGGTTAAATTACTTTGATTTCATAACAAACTGGACTATGTTATGTGATGACACTTGCTTTATGCATTACATGAAAATAATTGCTCGATAATCTTGCTTGTGTTTGTATACATTCATGAGTCTCCAATTCAACTTACTGAGCTAATGTTACTTATATCCATATAGATCCTTTTGCAAGTCCTAATTTCTTATTACTCTGACTAATATGCTACCCTATAATTACCTGGAGGTTAGTTCTCTTTTGAAGCCTGGGGGTATAAGGACCAATCTGCCTAATAATTAAGTTATATCTAGAGTCTTACAAGTATTTCTAAGATTGAAAAATTGACATTTGATATGTAAACTAGCTAACTATTATGTTATGATGTAGAATTTCCTAGGAATTCTATGGAATGTACATGTAATTATGCATATTGACTTAAAGTTTTAATACTTACTGTAACTTTAGTTAAATTCTTAATTGAACTGTTTACTTCAAAGCGAGAAATCATTGACACCTTATGTAAATCATGTCTATAATAGGTACTATGAAGCCAGTTACTACAATACAATGGTTTACACAGTAGGATTGTTGCGACTCTACGACTTCAGGGCTAATAATAGCTAGTCTAGATTCATCTATTTAAGCCATCAAATTCAAGTCTAGAGATGGAAAAAAAATTAATTCAAGCTACCATTTTGAAAACAAAAGTTGTCTCTATCTTCAAACGAAATACATGAACTCTTTTTCTCCTTCTCACACATACACACAACAACACCTAGATCTTCAGCAGCACACACATACAATGCTCAAACTCAACGATCTTTCTCCCACGACCATGGCTCCATTATTAGCATACATCGTTAACCCCACTTCCTCCATTGACTATCCTCGAGCCACTTTCAACCTTACACAACAACTCCATCTTCTTTCTCCCCAACACCAACCTACACACTTCAATAACCCACAAGCAACAAATACTCTCCATTTGCTTCATCCTTCAACACCTTCCTTGTCACCAACTAACGCTTGTGACAACTATACGCCTAATCTCCGCATGAACCTATGGACATCAAGTTCCCTGACAATAGCAACCGTACTTAACCCAAACCATATACAGTAATACCAATCCCTAACCTTTCTCTCTCAACCACACTCTTCTTGTAAGCACACACCTCATTATGACCTGATGCCAAATATATTACATTAGCAATCAGCCATGCCATAGAAAACCCAAACTTCAATAAGTACTGTCACATCATCAACCCATCCTTGTCTAACCCCGACCACGACATACTATATACGCATAACCACTATTGTGCACAATCACCATTGTAACAAGCTACTAACACTATCAATACACTAGGCGATCTAACTCAATCCAATACCGACACTGTTCTCCATTAACCTTAATTTCAACCAGCACCAACTGCAACTACTACTACTAGCATCTATCTCTAAACTACCATGATGAGTTTCGTAGCACCTCAAAACCCCTTAACTCAATCACCACTTCATCCCTAACAACCACTGCTACTCTCCATGACATAAACATCAACCACCACTAAACTACATCTAAACACTAAGGCACTTCCATAGAACCACCTTTTGCCAATGACTTTCACATGAAAGTCAATTTTCCCACTTGAAAAAGTGAGTAAAAGACCCTAACTCAAGCCTTATTTCCACCAGTTCTCTTCTTCATACGAAATCACATGCTAAGCACGTGAGTGGGTCAGACGACCCCAACCCGAATCCGACCTATGGCCTTGCCTTAAGCTTAGTCTAGTCCTCTATTGATACGGATACATGGATAAACACATGAACCCAATATCATGTGTAACCCAAAAAGGGTGAGTCCAAGCCACAAGATGACTTGAAATGTAAATGATAGTTGAGGGAGAGCAAGGGTCCCCATACATTGATGATGGATATGACGTACCAACACCTCATACGAGCTTAGATTACACTTGATATGATGCACAAGTGTGGCCAGAGGTAACTCACCATTAGTCTACGCTCGAATGGGGTAGATAAGAGTAGTTTAAGAGTAAGCAAGAAGATACTTAGCTTTGGAGAAAAAAAAAGGTTCGATATATTCTTCTATATGTCTATCTCTTCGACCGTTATATTATGTGACTATTTATAGTATCCTGTTAGAATAAATTCTATGTTATAGATAATTACAAAAAGGAATTCCTATTTGCTAGATAAAAAGGTAAGCACCAATACAAGGAGACACAAAATCGTACGCAGCAAATCTCGTTTGTCAAAAAGGACAGTACAATTGTCAGTAAGGATAGTACGTACATGTTTTTGCTATGATTTTAATAGCATTGTGGTCTAAGCAAGGGTGTACCTCTATTCAGGCCTACTCAACGTCAAAAGGGGCTGGACTGGGGTTGGTTTAGGGATGGCTTACATTGGGGTTGGCCTTAGATGGTCGACTCTTGATAGTTATGCCCAACCTTTGCATAATGGAGATTGATGCATTCTTATTTGCTGCTAGGACTACGGTTTAGTGGAGGGTTTGACTCAGTATGCTAGTTGATCACTTCAACAACATCTTGGACGGTATGGAGAGCAAAGTAGCTTAACAAATCAAACTGGGATAACGCTGCTCCTTGGTACCTAACTTACCTTGGATAGCTCAACGGACTACTTAAGAGAGCCCTCGGGCTCAAGAACGTGTAATCGGTCCTTCATCCTTATCATCTGCTATATTTTGTTTTAGTGTTGTATTTTTTTTAGTTATCTTTTTCTTTACTTTTCTTTCTAAATTTAATTGTAACAAAAAAAAAGAAAGAATAAAAGAACTAAGAGAAATGAAAAATGAAAAAGAAGAACAAACAAGCCTAAGTTTTGTTTATTTATTTTTATGCTTTAGTTAAAATAAAAATTAATAAATTAATAAAAGAACAAAAAAAATTAAGAATTGAAAAAAAAAGAGACGTTTTCATCACTTAGAAAAATTGTTTTCTAAGTAAATAAAATAATTAACCCTTTTCTAAAATTAAGGCTATTTTAGAATTTTCCAAAATAAAAACAAGAAACCTAAATTATGACTCTTTTTAGAAATTTTTCTTTAAATAAAATTAACATGGTTAAAGAACTTATAGTCGACTAATTCCAGAACTAAAATCAATGAACCTACTAATGTTTTCAATAATAAACTATGAAAGTCTAATCATGAATAGCGAGTATGTAGGCATTCGTACGTAATTATAAGGTGACTTAAAATATGGAAACCTTTCTTTTTTCTTTTTCCATCTTTGTAAATAATAGTTAAATTATCCTTTTTAGATGTTATTTATTTGTCTATGTTTTCTTTTAGAAGGGCATTATTGAAAAGTGAATCTAAATTTGGAAAGTAAAAGTAGTACTCATTTAGGATTTAATAAGATAGCCTCCAGATCCAAAATCTCTAGTTTTAAAACATTGGTTTTATTAAAAGACCAGTAACTGATTGGTTATAACTTAACTCTTTTTTCGAACTCTAGTAGGATAGTGACTCCAAACAATTTTCAAAATAAAAACCAAGTTTTTCTTAACTTCTAGTCGAAGGTTAATATTAAATGGGTTAAGGTTTAATATTAATCAAGTTAAAAAATAAATAAATGTTAAAAAAAACGGAAAAAAATCAAGCTTGACAATGAGAATACCAAAAAAAAAAATAATGTACAACATTACTTGCACGACTATGTAATCAACTATAATCACCATTCTCGAATGGCTTGCTTGCCGACTTAGCATATTAGGTAGCCCTCCTATGCATACTCCCATAGCAAAGCTCTTAACTACGAGAGTTACAAGGTAAATGATGATAGGAAAATTTTTCCCCTGACTACAACTCGTCACTTTGCTTACTAAGCTTACTTTCCTTGACAAAGTCGACAATGTAACCTGTTTTGACAACTTAGAAGCCTTTGGGCCTAGCCAATTTGATGGGCTAAAGAGCTCAGCTTGCCCACCCAAGTACTTTGAATTTAAAAAGAGGCATGAACAGTTAAGCATTTGCATAACTTGATTATGTAACTATTGACAGCTCCATATCTTTAGGCATGTACGCAAATTAATGAGTCACCACATGGTCCATGATCAAAGATGATTTGACACCATAGTTATTAGACAAACATACCTATAATGGAGGCATAAGCACTGCAAGAACTCTTTACACTCTTCAAATATTCACTCTCTTATTCATTTACTCTTACACCCAAATACTGACTTAAGTATCAAAGTAACTATACCGAACTAGCATCAGTATCCCCTTAGCCTAACTTTCTTTCTTTTATAAGATCTAAGCTACATACCATTCTTAACCAATAATAATAGGGAAATTACTAAATGGGGAAAAACACTTACATATGTAAGAAAAGATAATATCATTTACTAAGTCTTTATCTATATGGCTATCTAGTCTATTTACACTAATGAGAATATAACAATAAGAAATAATTGTAATTAAAAACTGTATATTCTTTTAAATAGGAAAGTAAGTAACTAAGGAAGTAAATATTATATGTTATGGAAAAGAAATATTTCTTGATAACTTCCAACATCTCCCTCAATCATACTTTCGTATTCTTAGGTATAAAAAAAGGTAAATTCCTTAACTACTCTAAGGAACATTCTCTTTCAAATCTTCTTCTCAACACCTTCTTTAAATAAGTCAAGCCTTTCTTGTCCTCTAAAACTAATATCCCATAAGAATTAGTAATTGCATTAGAACCTTCTTCAACCTTCTTATTAAAATTTCCTTTAGAACCTCACTTGACTTCTAATTGAATCATGCTTTTGCCCAAGCTAATGTAATGAACTAGAAGGCCGTCTATGTACTTCTACTCTTCTTCCAAAATAGAATCCATTAAGATCTAACTTACTAAATGGTTTAATCCTTTAGTTTTGGACCTAGTTAGCGGCCCTCTTAAATTAATTGTTTAGTCTAGAACTTAATTCCCATCACATAAGGTCTCATCTACATAACTACTAAGAATTAAAATCAATATCTTAACCTATTTCTCCACTTTATATTGAAATCAATACCCTTACCATTCCTTCATTTATGATTTATCAAATGTTTCAACCATAGTGCCGCATATACAAAAAATTCAAGTTTTTCTAGCCTCACTTTGATTTCATCTCCATATTCATAGCACTCAGACAATTTCTTTACCTTGTTCTCCCAGTTAAAATACTTGTCAATAGATCCCTTACAATTGAATTCTAAAATTTGAATTAATGGTGTTAAGGCCTTAATGTTGCCTTTGCGATCTAACATGTTCACTTACAACATCATTATATAGATAGAGATGTTACCAATCTCTCAACACCACATTTCTCCTTACTCTACCATGTTTGTCAACATCCTTGCTATCATTATTTGCACCATTAATGGGATCAATTTACATTATTCTATGTACCTACATCTTGGTTGCCTTAATGCTTCATTTGTGCTCTTGCTCTTAGAGACTATTAAAACACCTATATGATTATTTTGCTTCACCAAAAGTGTATGTATCATATCTAGCAAATCTTGCATAGACTCTAGCATAACATCCCTTATCGTATCACTCACCATTTGCTCAAGACTTATATTGTATGCTTTAGGTAGGTGTGAGATGATAATCTTTTCTACCTTTAACTACTACCTAACTTAGTTAACTTAGCTATCTTACATCATTACTTGTAATTTTATACTAAAATTTAAAATTCAATGGAAATAAGAGAAAGAAATTGCCACTTCCACGTGATAATAAACCATGTGCCAACTTGATACTTACACTACATCTTGTTAATATTAGCCAAAGTATATGTAATAGGCAATGTGAACGCCACATATAGTGTAAAATACTAACTTACCAAACACCCATGCATGCTATTGCAACTCCTTTAACAAAGTGATAGGTACCCTTACACAAATAAACTATGCCCCAAATAACAACCTCTTTGCATACTCTACTACACACACATAAAAAAAATAGCACCTAAAGCATGTCGATTACCTAGTCACCCATTTATAAATGCCCCATGGTCCTAAGGTAGTTGCCATAGCATTAATGCCTACATGTATTATGATGTATGATCTAATACATGCACAATGGCTTTAACTACTAAACCAAGCACCCATTATAGGTCCATGAGCACCCTTCAACACCATGCATAGCCATCTTTCTTTGATATTTGCACTACCCTTCAACCTCTTGCAAACTATCACTCTAATGATTACATTACTAGCCATAAACACAACAAGCTTATGTCATAGCCTTGGCTCTAATACCAAATTGATATGGTTCATTTTCGTATTTAAGTTTATGGATGAAAGTAATTATATTTCAATGGAGACAAAAGAAATATTTTTTAGGTTTTTAGGCTTTTGTTGTTTTTAAGGTTTTTATTAGGTTTGTAATTTTTTATGGTTTTCGATTTTTAATGAAATGAAGAAATAAATTAGATATAATGTATTGTATTTTAGATATAACTATAAAGCCCCTTGAAAAGTAAATAATAATAATAAGGGAAAATAAAATGGAAAATAAGAAATATAAGCCGGGTCAACAAAAGTAATAAAGTTTTGAGTGAGAGAGCAAAGTGATCATTTTATTCTCTAAGTATAATGGACCTATTGTAACCTAGGTTCTCATTCTCGTGATTGTCATTTCCAAAGAACTAATGTTCGCAAGAATGAGAACAAGGTAAGTACAACGGTAATTTTTATCGTTCAATTAATATATTAAAACCCTATACTGATGTTGGAAAGTGTTACAAGTGGTAGGAAAGATCATTTTTAGGAAAGGAGTTAGAAGTGTGAAGATTAGAAAAACCCTAAATCCATATTGGTAAGAAATTGTCTAATCCTATATTAAAAAGAAAAGAATTGTGATTATTAAATGTGTGGATCCAGGATTTTTTATCGGATCTTATAAGTATTGTAATTCATGTCTATAACAAGAGTAGCGACCAAGGTATGTTTTTGATTGTTGATATTGATTTCATGTTGAGGAACACATTTGAGTATTTCATAGTTTTAATTCAATAAGAAAGATCAAAACTTGAAAGAACTTGGAGTTTTGGATGAGTCAGGATTGTAGTGAAGGATTAGAGAAGTTAAAAGTTGAAAAACAGAAGATAATGTCAATCAAAGAAGATTATGAACAAATATCAAAACATGATCTTATCTAGAAACATCATAGAAAGTTTAAATGGAGAAGTTGAGGTAAGAAGGGATCACGGCTATGATTCCCCAGTATGATCTTATACCATCCCTCTTTCTTCCTATTTCTTGTTTCAAATCCCCTTAAACCTTAACTTAACTTATTCTAAACATGTTTAAGAGTCTAAGTTCGTTTTTAAATCATAGGCTATGCTAAAATTTAGACTCAAGAATCTAGGAAGATAAATAAGAGAATTTAATTAAGATAAGAAAACTTAAAACTAGATTTTAAAAGTAGTTATCTTTATATTGTACCTTAAGTGTTGATCTTGAAAGAACTTTTGATGTAAATACCACAAATTGTTCTCTAGACTTAATAATTTTATGTTAGGTTGGAGAGACACCTAGTGATTATTCGCAACTTGCCTTATGTAGGTTTCATATTGAGATAACCCAACTAGATTATAGAAAGGGTTACTAGAATGATGGATCACCCACACGAATATTTATGTATTATGTATATATTGCTTGCTGAAGGTCATGAGTTACCCCAAGTCTTAGGTTGCCAAACTGTGTTAATTGTCAGCTAATAATGAAGGAAAAAAAGGGGTGTTGGTCGTATTGGTTATTATGGTTATGCATGTGATTTGTTGGTCATGTATATCAAGCATATGTGTTTACTATATTTTGTATTGTGCTTAGGCTCATTGTATATTTATTTTTTAAGCATAGGCACTAAAGAAAGAATTACTAAATTTGTTAAATTCAAAGATATTCACCAGATTATAGGATTAGAAGTGACAATTGTGTTTATATTGTAAGTAAGCTTTGGAGATAGTAAACTGAATTTCATATTACTCTAAATAAATTTTTGTTCAAAGTGTTATGAAATTTACTTAGATAACAATCATTCTATTTTTTATGTAGGGATCAAATTTGAGACTACATTGAGAGTATCACATATATTTTTGGAGATTATAGTAAATGTTTGCGCTTGATGTATTAGTAGATGATAGGACCATATGATGAACTGTAATACCTTAGGTTCTAAGACATTACAATAACAACACAAATAAGCAATATAGGCTAGGAGTTACACAATTAGGATTACAAAATGGGGTTTGAAAATAACCAATCAATATTACAAGGATTAATTTATTTCAAAGGAAAGGTCGTTTATCATAGTAGTTAAAATTGATAAGAAAACTAAGGTTTTTAGAGAGGAATCACTTGATTTCAATTCAACAATCAAAAGTTCAATTAAATGAAAATTATTTAACAAAGTATTTATAATAAGTTCTATAACTTTGAGAACAAGAGAATAATTGCTTACTTATAGTAAGGACATAATGGTAAAATAAAATAAACTTCAATCTAATATTGAAAAAAAAATTACATAAATTAACTAATTAGTCTTCATAAAGCATCATAGTTCATGCCACATATTCCATAAAATTTGCACCACAGCTTAGTTATATGTAATCTTTAAGTTGACATCCTATAATAATGCCCATGTAAGCTACATTGATCATGCAAGCCATATAAATGTAATAAGTCAAATAAATCCATTAGAATTCATACAGAAATCGCCAAAGTCCTCATAACTATAAATAAGTCTTTAAATTGCCAATATGAGGAATATGATCCCCATCACTAGAGTATATGGCATTTTAAATGCCTGAGCTTGATTTAGTCAATGCTATAGTGACTCCACTATTCCTTAGAAACATAGAAATCCATTTGATTTGGATATGAGTGAGGACATCATATGGATACATCAATGCCATATTCCATAAGATGAACCAATATTTATGCCTAAAGGTACGCAGGTAATTTTATCGTATAAGATACTTACCCAAACCCTACTCAATCAAGTAGGTTCTGAGTACGTATTTAAGGGTATAAGATAGAATCTACGTAATAATTTCTTGGTACCTATACTTACAAAGTAGAGTAGGGTACGGGTATGAGGTTAGAGTATTATATATCTACCTTAGAACGTACATGAGGTACATAAGGTTCATGTTTCAAGATGCCTTGCACCTACCTTACAATAACAATAATTAAATAAAACTAATAAATAAAAAAAATATCATTTCATTTGTATGGATTTAAAAAAAATAACAAAATATAACTCATGAGAAATTATAAACTAAATTTGATGTCCTTATATGACTCTCTTCCTCCTTAATCTTTTCTTTATTACATTTTCTTTCCACTTCATCTTCCGGGTTTACTATGCCCAATTCTACTAAAGTTGAAAAAGAAATAATTTATATAAAGCTACTTAAACAACGTATGTTATTAACTTATTTTCTTTTGATAAGTAATTTCTTTGTGTTAGGTTGGAAAAATATCTTGTAATAAATTTATATAACATTGTTCAAATCAATATTTAGTCATGATTAATATTTGTACTTTTTTCCCTTATCCAAGATTAGGGTTTATACTAGGTTTGAAAAAGATTTAATTGACACATTAAGATTTTGTATTTATGATGCATGGAGCACCATTATGGATGCTAATTATAATTTAATAGATTATAATTTGTAATATAGGAATATTCTTATTGCTAAAATAAGTCATTCCCCCAAATAAGTTCAATTTACAATTATTCATTTAAGTTGAGACTAGGATTTTACTAAAATTGATATGTGTGTATAATAATTGTGAAACCCTATAAAAAATGGAATTAACTCATAACTGGTTAATTTGGAGATGGCTTATAAAATTTAAGGTGATCATGTAAATTATTCAATTGAGCCCAAATTAAAAACATTAGTAGAAATGATCCCATAAGTTTAAAATTAAGCAAAATAAAATATTAAGTTATTAAGTTATACATATATAACCCATTATTTATCAGAAACGAGTAAAACAAATTTCGATAATTAACGAATTGTTAGAGATAAATTATATACAATTATATAAATTAATAAGAAATAAAATGAAATTTTTAGTACTTAAGACTCACTTTAGAAATTAAGAATTATAATGTTCTTAGAATTAAGTTGAACCCTCATTAAGAAGGTAATAAAAATTAAAAAAAAAAAACCATCTAGCTTTAATGTTTCAAATTAAGCTCATGCATATATAATTTTGTTAGAATTATTAAGTTTATTAAGTTTAATCACTATACCGTAGAGTTTCATAATTTTATATATGGTTATTTGAATCTTTTGAAATTAATTACGTGATTTTAATAATTAATATTAGTGGGTAAAATTATATATAAAATATATATAAATAAGTCCCAAATAATTAATAAAACCTTTCTATATATATATATATATCATATATTAAAGAAAAGTGTATTTAAGGCCTTATCTTAGAACACAACACCAATGAAAAAGAAGTCCCGAACAAGACAAAACGATAATATAAGTTCTCTAAAACTTATAAGGAATAGTTTTGTAAAAGTCAAATTTGAAAAATAAGTTGACATAAAACCAATAAATAGATTATAGAGTAAAGTTTATCAGATTAAATTGTAATTAATTTAGAAATGGAAATTTTACATTAAGTGTATAATATAATGTTCTATTATTTTTTAAATACAATATAAAACTTTATAAATAATAAATCATAATAAAATTATACTTAAAATATCATGTAAAATTAGAATAACAAAAAAATATATAATATAATTACAACCACCTTAATAGGGTAATGAATTTTTCTATATAGCCATACAAAAGTTAGACGGGGAAGATTAGATAAGAGAAGAAAAGAGAAAAAAGATAAAGAGAGAGAAATTGAGAAAGGTAAGAAGAGAGAGAGGATTAGAGAATGATGAGAGAGAGAAGGAAAAGGGGAAAGAGAAAGAGAAAGTAAGAAAGGGAGGAAAAGAGAGGAGGAAAAGAAAAGGAAAAAAAAAAGAAGGAAGAGATTAAAAGATCCAATTTTTTTTAGTGTTTAATATTTTCTATGTAACTTCATTTTTATATTTATAATAATTATTTTTTTAATTGACATTTAATAGTTATAGAAAAAATATATCCATAATCTCGTTATTTTATTAAATGGAGTATTTTATCTATACAATTTCATAAATTTCTTCTTTAGTAAATTTTAAACTTAAAATATTAATAGTTATATTTTTAATATTCTCTTTTATAACCCATAAAGGAGTTTTATATATATATATATATATATATATATATATATATAAGCTACGTATTCAAAACGATGTCTTATTAATCCCACCATTAGTACGTATAACAAAATATGATGATTTCATATATAAGATCATTTATATATTGTAACAATATTTTAAACATAATTAGTGTTATTTAAAAAATATATATACACTCTATAGATATATATTACTTATTGAATGGCACCTTCACTAATAATATTATGTTATATTATTACGTTATAATTATATATATATATATATATACAACAATGGTTACATGATAAGTAATATAGAAAGGATGGTATATATCCAACGTGTATATATGTAATAGAATGATATATCTATTTAATAAAGTATTAATTATAAGTAATATAGAACCGAAACAATTGAATAAAATTATAAATTTAAACTAAAAACTAATGATTTAAAGCTTATATAAATAAGAATATAAATATTAAAATAATATTTATAATATAGGAGTGTATAGTGACGATCTAACCCTACATCAAACTTGAGTGAGCAGATTAGAGACTTTAGGTAAGTTAGGATTCATGCTTGATGGTATGTTAGGGAACTGTATTATAGTACTCGGAGACCTAAGAGTGCTTTTGATTATGCTTGTAATTTAGTTGAATGTGTACATATTTTATGTGTGATTATTACTTAAATTGTAGACTAAGAGTGTTGCTTTGTATATTTATATTTAATTCACTTTGCTTTGTGAAATGGTTAATCATCACCTAACTAAACATAACTAAAGATTAATCTTTTACTAATTGGACATGCATAGCAACCACTATGAGAAAACGACTAGGATTCTCAAGTCAAATATAGACCCCCTTTGATAAGAATAGTTGAAATGATATTTTCCTTATCTTAGTCGAACTAAGTGATAAGAGAGGAGGTTGTCGCAAGGTTAGGAATTGTGGTTCGAAGGGAGTCATAGTTGGAGGGTATATTCCATTGCATAAGCCTAGATTTAGGTTCGATTCACAAGTGCGTAATGTCAAACTTCTCAACCAAAATTAAAGTAGGCGCGATTTCTAGAATCTCTTGACAGGCCGAATAACATAGTATGATGGCATTTGCTTTCTTTTTGTTTTTTTTTTTCTTTTTTGCATTTCATTTCATTAAAATAAGTTGATTGAAAACTATGTTTGTACTTGATGTACTCTCGTCTTCGTCCTGCTTACTGCACTAATTATACTCGCATCTTATAGACCTTACTATAGGTTAACTAATGATTAAGGAGGCTATGCCATAATTACCTTCTGGATAGTATACTTCTTTTAGGGAGTAAGGACAATTGAAAACCAGACCTATAAGAACCAGACTTTTGCTTGTCCATCTTTAACCTTTTTATGAAAACTAACTAGTATATGATACTCTAGAGAAGCCACTGGTTTCCAATGTATTGTACATAAGCTCTAAAACCTATGGTTTTTATAAACATTTTAAGAACACTAAAAACTTTAGATGTATGAAAATACAACTATTTTATTAATTTGTAAGCTATTAGTGTTCTAGAGTAGGTATCTTAAAAAGTTATAATATAGGTTTCACTAATAATAAGTATAGAATTAAATGCTTTAAAGCGATTGGGTCGAGTATGCCTGGTGTGAATTAGGTTTACAGTAGCAGCTGTAAGGCTAGCTTCTACCTTAAGTTAGTTTGTATAGTAGCGCTATATGATTCCATCTCTTTAAGGTATGATAATAATGATCAGTGAAGAAAATGATCATAAAGAAAAATAAATGAAAGAAATTGGAAGGAAAAGAAAATAAGTATAAACTAGACATATTGAAATTTTTAAAGAAAAAAAAAGATTTACAAATTCTATAGGATACCCTATACACTCTACAATTTACAGGGTACATAATGGTTCTAGAGTACCATATGGTAGGATACAAGTATTAAAGTTTGGGAACTTATGATTACAGGGTAGGATACAGGTACAGCCTCATACCCTATCACTTTATATCCACTCATCCCTATTTATGCCTAACCTATCTAAAGCATGTTGTGGTTTGAGCAATTCTAAGCTAAGTTGCAGAAACTTTAGAGAAACCTCTATCACTTTAATATTGCAGGTGGTAGAGAAGGTGAGCACTAAGGTTGGAAATTTGAGACCTAAGCTATAAATTAGACACAATATGACATGGTTATAAACAAGTTTGAATAAATAAAAATTAACATGAATAATAAACAGGTCAAAGTCGAAAATGAATTTAACTTGCACAACATAATTAAATTCGTGTCCGAGTTAAGGTTTGAGTCCTAAACCATTTATAAACCTTTTTATTAAACAAGTCCTCTAAATAAATCATAGGTCCAACTCGTGAACCTGTTTTTTTTTATTAATAATTGTATACTAATTACATTTGATTTTATCTTATTCTTATTTTACTTTACTGACTACCCATAATAATTTTTTATTTTTACGTTAGTCCAGGGTTTTTATCACTTTTTTTGGCTTTTGTTCTTCCACTTCCCAACCGCAGTTCTCATAAACTCATTCCTTTGTCTTAGCCTAAGCTAATTTCTAAGCACTTTCTTTGCTAACATCAACACTTGCAAGTCGCATTGCCTTCTCCATCCATCTTTTTGGCTTTTGTTCTTATTTTACTTTACTAACCACCCGTGATAATTTTTTATTTTTATGTTAGTCTAAGGTTTTTATCACTCTTTTTTGGCTTTGGTTCTTCCACTTCCTAATGGTAGCTCTCACAAAACTCATTCCTTTATCTTAGCCTAAGCTAATTTCTAAGCACTTTCTTTGCTAACATCGACGCTTGAAAGTCGCATTACCTTCTCCATCCATCTTGGTGTCACAATACACAACTTTAAGTCTTCAAGAGTAATAAAACTTTCTCTTTTCTTTTTCCTTTAAGCATGTAGCAAGCTATGGTATTCTTTTTCCCCTCTTTTTCTTTTTTGCATTTTTTAATAAATCAAATTTTGTGAATTGATAGAGTATGATTGAAAAATTCTAGGTCTAATTTATTTTTGTGGTTCATTAATTGCATGGCATCTATTTTTGATTACTTCTTCATTGATCTTTTCTTCATTGATCTTTATACTTCTTTGTTTAAAAATTGAATCTATAACATAATTTTGTTGTATCAATAGAGATCGAACTCAATCTTTGTTCTTCTTTTATTGTATTAGTAGCAATGTGTCCATATAATATATTTCATTGATATGATTTTTTTTTTTATGTGTAGATTGTTTGATTGCCCTCTTAAAGATCTTACAGAAAATGTGGTGAATCTAGAAATCAACAAAGGCTGCATCATCAATTGTAGCCATGGTTCCACTTGATTTAAGACAAAAAATTATTAGCATAGAAGGGTTGTAGCGATAGAGAGGGTAAAACTGTTTGTTATTCTTATGAATACATATAATTTTTAACATAACTTATTCTAATGAAATTTGTTGTTTATTGTATGTAATAGATGAAGGTTTAGCAACCATTTTTATAAGTGGATTACATTGAGGGAAATGCTTATTGTGCAAAGGTTTATCAGTTATTTTTAGAATGTTTATAAGCATTGAAGGATAGGAGAAAACTATTTGTTATTCACATGAATTTTCTTTATCTAAAAAGCAATATAGTCTTATTATTGATCTTGGTTTGCTTCCTTTTGATTGGAATATTTGTTGCATATTTAGGAATTATATTGTTTAAGCATGTTATCTACAAAAACTTTTGGTAAGTTACGACACATATTTGAGTAAATGTTTATGGGAAGAATGGATTACTTGGAGATAGGTATACTTATTAACGGACTACTCTCTTCAATCTAATTAGTTTCTATTCATTATAGGATAAGAAATAGTAGGGTGGAGGCTTTGTATAAATGTATATTAAGTATTTTAATTTAAGTTCTTTCCAAAAGGTAGAATAGAATAACCTGATTAAAGTATATTGGGTATGCCTTATATACTGCTTTTGGACAACCCTCTTAACAACTAAGAGATCCATAAAATTTGAATGTCGATTGATCCATAAAAGGGGACAAATTATAATCTAAGGTTAACAACAAAAAGGATTTGTCTAAGCCACTTCGTTTCATTTTGTTCAAGTTGCTTCTTTTTTTGTCTAAATTTTGGTCGAATGGGTCTCTAAAAAGACCCTCTTATGAAAATAAATGAATCAATAGAAAAAGAAAGAATCAAAATTAATCAATATATTTCTAAAAAAAAACACAAAAAGAAATGAAAGATGAAACATAAATCATGGATCAACTATAATTGGGAAAAAAATTGCAATAGCTAAATAGACAATAGTATATTAAACAAATATAATTTGATCGTGTCGAAACGAATCTATTTATCTTTCTTGCAAGATCATGTTGTTTGGTTTTCATAACCAAAAAATTATTCTGAGATGAATGGAAGAGAGATGTAATTACCGTTCCTTTGGAAATGGTAAGATCTTTGGTGCAAGAAGAATGGGTTGATCCATATCGTCGTGATAGAAATACTGACATTAATATAGCAGGTTTGATTCCAACATTAAATGGATTGGTTGATAAGAATATTTGTCCATTTGTAATAGGAAAAATAATAAAAAAAGAAGTAAATAAAAATAAAAATGAAGTAGAAGAACCTAAATTTCAAATGAATAATGAATTCTTTTTATAGAATGTCTCTTTAAAATGAAATGATTGACTCATATTCCCAAAAAAGTATATCCCTCGAAGAGCTTTGCTTACAGAAATAGAAGAGACATGTATTACTTATGCCAATTTTGAAAAAATACTACACCAATTTTCTACCATAACCTTAAAAGGAGAAGAAATGCTGGAATGCCAACAAGCATTTAGTATTGAATACACTCGATCCAATAGTAGCTAAACAAATGCTAAGAGAAAAAAGAGAGCAGGTATTACTAGCATAATATCTATGATTGAATTCAAAAAAGCCATAATTAATACCTAGGCCAATATCCTTTTTTTATTGGATATTGGACATTGGACTTGTTTTCTCATTTGATTTTGAGTAACTTTATTTTATTCTCTTTATCTTTCAAATTCTCTTAATCATATTAATATCTACTCTTTCTTTCATATCTTTCAAGATCCACCTTACAATATGGGGTCAAAAAGCCAAAATATATATCGAAAATTATATAGAGCAAGTTTACGAGGGCTGATTGGTATAAAATTGATCATAATAGTTAGGTGTTCACTTATCTAAAGAAAGAAAAGAAGAAGAAGGAAATTAGAGTAGTGTCATAATATTTGCACACACCACTCTTATTAAATTTATAAGTGTTTTGTAGATTTATTTTTTCCTTTTCAATCGATAAATAAGTCCAACATGAATATAAGATATGCTTCTAAAACGAGTTGAGTTATGAGTTTATGTTTTAAGACATGATTAATAAACAGAGTTATATTATGGGTTGGGGTTTTTACACATAAACTTGTTTAGATACGGATACGAGATACAATATAACAATATGAACCTTAATGAGTATAGCCTTAAATTGTTGTTAATTTGTATAGAATTGGAAAAATGTTATTTAACGTTTTATAAAAAAAAAATGACAATAGAATTTTTATAGTTTTATGTTGCGATCTATGAAGCAATGAAGAATGCATCATATTCGGAGATTTTCATGTAGTTATTATTACTACATTACAATTAGACCCCGAAAGGTAAAAAAGGATGCTTTTTAAATCCTTGCACAACAATCTTGTCCTACTAAAATAAATAAATGAAAACAAAAATACATAACTGTAGTACTATGATAAGATGTTAGAAAACTAAAACATAAAAGGGAGTTCTATCTTTCTTTTACTCAGATTTTATTGTGATTTATTTTTAATTTTGCTAAGTTTTTGTTTATCAAGTGTGAAACGGTGATATTGGGACATCAGGGGCAAGTTAGACGGATTTGAGGGATTTAAATATTCAATTTAGGTTTTGCATGAAGATATCTATTTGTAATTTATCTTTAGAAGCAACCACAACGGGATATTCGTGATCCAAAGATAGATGAAAACATAGAAGGAAGAAATTGACGAGTGGGATATTTTCTTTTAGGCATCGCTTTCCTGTCCTGTTTCTTGAATTTGGGCACGAGATAATTTCCTCTCAATAAAAACCGTATTAAAAAATGCCCCGAATAAAAGTAAGTATATATAATATATATATATAGATATATATATATCTTAAAAAGTTTGTTTTTAATTATTTATAATTAACAATTTATAATCAATCCAAAAACATATTCAAACTTTTTTTTGAAAAGTTTATTGTAATTTTAATTTTACTAATCAAAGTTCTTTTATGGAATTCAAACTTTTTAAATATTTTTTTATACATGCATTTCAGATGGGTTTAGTATATATTAAAAAGAGAAAAATTAAAAAAAATAAAAACTAAAGTAAGTATTATCAAAAGAAAAATATAAAAAAGTTTTTAATGTTTATTTATATATACAAATTTATACTTAACTTTTTATTTAATCTATTTTAGTTCTTAATATTTTAATAAATTTATAAAAAAAATTATATATGTTAATTTTTCCGTTATATGTAAATATATTGAGAATTAAAATAAACTAAATAAAAATATTAAAAATTGATTTATATATATATATATAAATATTAGATTTTTTTATTTTACTTATATCGTATTTATAATACCAAAAATTTTAATAAAGCTTAATGAAAATGTTAAGATCGAAAACGATGAGGATTTTTTCTGTATTTTTCGCATTAGGATTATTCTTGCTAATCCGCAGCAGGGTTCCAGTCGGGGCCCTTTTCCTCTTTCTACACTTGAATCCTCATAATAAAGGAGCATAAGGAGGACCTCTTTACGATAACCCAAGGGATAGATATTTTAGATACTAGTGTGAATTAACTGCTTTGGTTTAGTGAAGTGTTTTCATGGCAATGTCCAATTCTTTCATCCCTACAAGTTCTACTTTCTATTTATGTTCCAAGTCGCCCTCTTCTTCTTCTGGTTCTTTAACTTCTTGGGCTCCTTTAAAAACCAATTCTAGGTACTGGGTCATGAGCCATCAACGCCCATTTGGGCGTTTAGTGATTCAATGTTCTTCTTCTTCTTCTTCAAATGTTGAACCTGACTCAGACCCCGCGATTTCAAGGTACATGTTATGGACATGTGTATTGGAATTGGAAGATCTGCTTGCTATTTTATACTTTTATGCTATGAAGAAGTGTTTGAGTGACCATAAAGGTTTGATATTTATGATAATTTCCATTTGAAATGTAACGTTGTGGTATGTCCTTGGAGAACTGTAAAGATATTTTAGGATAAGGTAATTAGGAGTTCCCGAGAGGCAAGTGAAGTTGCTCACGTCCACATATGACTGCTGCTGCACCATAACGCTTTGAAAGACCACTGACGACTAAATGGGGACAAAACATCGAAAATAGATGAGGAGGGAGACAATATCAATGACATCAAGTTATTTGGGGTTGGAGAGCATATGGTTCACAATAGATTGCATGGCGGAATAGGATTCACACCACACCTCTTGGGAATTTGTTGTTGTTGCGCGTGCGTAATTCTATTTGTACTGTTCATAAAATACCTAATTTTGTGTGCATTACATCACTGTTTTATGGCTTACTCTTATGTACATCTTGTGAATTTTGTTTTAGTAACCAATGTGAATGAGAATTTTGGTTAGGAATGCAAGTAGGTGTGCTTCACGTCTGCATGTGTATCTAATTTCAGTCAGTTACATGAATTCGGTGTTGTTAATTGCTATAATCTCTCTATAAAGAGCTTGTGGCTGGAATATGGAGCAGGTTCTGTCCATGTCTTTGTTCTTTTAGCCAATTTTGTGTTGTTTCAGATTTCTGCTTTTATTTTTCAGAAATGATACAAGTCACAAAACTTTTAGAGTAAAGTACCATGCCAACTGATGTGGCCATCAAATGCAAATGAGGTGGCCATGTTTTCCTTGTTTCATTGTCTTTTGACAAAATATTTGAATTTGTGTAGGTACTCAGCCAAAGTTAGTGACTTATATCATATGTCTTTATTTTTCAATTACATTGACATGATGATTCTATTATGTGATGATGGCACTACTTGTCCAATATTTGAGTTGAATTACCAGAATCCTCAGTCTCATGGCTTCATCTGTCGGTTATTAACAGTGTTTGTGACAGTGCACATTTATTGATTTTTATGATGACGAATTTTGCTCGTCAGACTCTAGGATTTATGGGATTAACATCAACTGATTGTACATGAACTACCCTTTTGAAGTGATAGTTCGTGCTCCTAGGAATCGGCACACTTCATTGTGTTAACTATGCTTATCAAGGCTTGATATTTTGTTTATGGCCAGTATGAAAGTTTTGCAGAGAGATATTTTTCACCATGATAGCTTGTATCTTTCTTCAGCATTGACAAACTTAAACCACATAAAACAGAACTCTTTTTGGCTCAAGTCAATATGCTTAATTGTCCTCTAATTTTAAGGATCAGGGATCGTGACATAATGTCAATATTCTTTATGGTTTTTAAAATTGTACTCATTGTCTTCAGTTGAGCTAAACTTTACTGGTTTTCGTTTCATCCTTTTATGAATAGTGGTTGTTTCAGTTAATGCATTTCTAGATTGAAAGATCTGGCGCACCAAGTATTGTGTAATTGGTTGTATTATGGCTCAAGCAACACAGTCGAATTATATTGGGCTTTTTAGTTGTAGTTTGCAAATGTGTAATACATGGAGCAAATAACAAAAGTTATCTCAGCCGACTGAATGCTAGGCAGTGTACCTTGCATATTGACAGAAAATTGGAGTAGCAAGAAGGAGAATGCTTAGATGGATATATGCAAACATGAGGATGGGTAAGATAAGAAATGTACTAGAAAGACAGTTGGAGTAGCACTTTCAGATGAGAAAATGAGAAGAAAGATGGAGATGCTTTGACCATGTATTAAGATGAATTGAAGTGTTACCTCTTGATCGCTATGACATTCTAGAGACTACTCGTACTAAATGGAGGTATGGAAAACCACAAAAAGACATGGGGGAAAACAATTTAAGAAATTTATGGCATACTTAAGGATTGAAGAGGACATGTTTTGCGATAGAGTAAGATGACAAAATAGGATCCATATGATTGACTTCATCCATGGGATTTAAAAGAAAAAGATAAAGAGCCTAGGGTATTGTTTTTTCTTGCTAACTATCATCATCATCTATTAAATTTGTCTCTCTTGTATCAGCAAACAAGAGGGGCTGCTGCCTCATTTTGTGTGCATACCTAATGATATACACCTAGTTGCTAGCATGCTTCTAAATGTATTCTCAATTGTCTGCAAAGTAATCTTTGTGGCTCTGTTCTTATCATAGTTTTAATCTAGTATCATCTAACAGATTCATGAATAAAGATTATCGGCATTATTCTGGAAGAGATGACTGGGAGTAAACATGGAGTATATGTGCTACAACATATACAGACGTGGACTGTTTTGATAGGCATAGTTTCTTGCTGGTACTAATGCTTAGAGTAGAATAGGCTTGAAGGATTTGAGTATGTTGTACTGCTAATTGATAATTGGTTTAGCTATCGCTTATGATTTATGTGTCCTTAAAGACATGAGCTTATACTGCTATATGAGTTCATCATGTTGTGTTCTTCTCACAGAATTTGGCATCAAATTTTTCAGTCTTAGCAGAACTGTTTTCCATTATTTTATCAGTAGGAGAAATGGTTGCCCATTTATATCATTTATTTTTTGGGATAATTCTATGGTTAAGTTGTTAATTTTCCTAATTATTACTGTAGCCTCCTTGTGCATATTTGTTTGCCCTATAAATTAAGGGTGTAAATGAGTTAAGTTGAGACTGCATGGTATAGAGCTTGAATTTAACTCTAAAACTCAGAACTCGACCTTTACTTGAACTTAGTCAAGCTAAAAATGATAAGCTTGAGCTTGACTTGGGTATAACCCAGTTAACCTCATTGGTTCATTTTAGTTAAAAATTATATTTTTCTTCTAACTAGTAATAATGATGCATAAACCGGAATTGAACTTTGACTCATACATAAGCTTCACTCAAGCTCAATTAGGTGGGCAAGATTGTTGAGCCACATATCATGAAGCTTGACTCAACTTGTGTAGCTGGAGTTTGAGTAAGCTTGATTCAACTGTGGCTGAATTAAATTCAGAAAAATATCAAGCCAAACTTGAATAGATTGTGAGTAGGTTTGACTTGTTTACATCCTCACTAAAAATATATCCTACTTAACCATTAGTTTGTGTGATGATTAGTTGAGAGGATGTACTGCTATTTAGCTGTTTGATATATGACATCTTGATCTGCCAATGGCTTCATAAAGTGTAACTTGTAGTAGATTTGTTTCATATAAGAGAGCTATATATATGTGCTAAAATGAGTGTGAATTGATCTTCCTTCAAAGATAAATGGGATGCATAGAGGTATGCGCCATATATCAATGCTTTGTGCTTGGAGGCCAAATATCATCTTGGTTGTTAAGGAGGACTTTTTTTTCTGGGCAAAGGACTTGACCAAAGTGTTCTTGTTTCTTTTCCTTTCTTCTAGTAAAGGATTTGACTGTAAATGCACGCAAACTCAGCCAGTTGAATGTTTCTCTTTTCCCATCAATCCTTTTTGATCTTTTGTGCAGACAGTACCTAAATCTCGTTGCTGACTAATTGCTTGATGTAGACAACCACAGATATCTTTTTTCGGTCCTTTTGGCGTGACAGTGAATGATGCCAACAATGCGAAACCTTCTTGTAAGTGGCGGAGGGTACTGCTCAAAGTGAGTGGAGAAGCACTTGCAGGAGATCATATGCAAACTATTGACCCAAAGGTTAAGATACTATTGAGGAGTTTTATTACATGATTTGTTATTGTTTGTCTTCACTACACATTAACTGCAACTTACTGGTTTTTGTATAGATTACAATGTCCATTGCAAGGGAGGTTGCATCTGTTACACGTTTGGGCATTGAGGTATGCAGTCACCTACTTCTACAATGTTCTCAGAACCCAGCTGTTCTATCTGCTAAACTTTGTGATTCTCTTGACCAGTTTACTGCTTTATGCTCAATTACAAGATACTTTTATTCATTTTCCTTACAATGGGTAATCTATATTTTTTTTTGGTTGATGTTTTAGGTAGCAATTGTTGTTGGAGGGGGAAACATTTTTCGTGGGTCCTCCTGGGCTGGAAGTAGTGGCCTTGACCGCTCATCCGCTGATTACATTGGGTATGGCTCTGACATACGTCTGTATCTGGGAATTTACTTGTCATGCAGGGATCAGTTTGGTTTCTATTTATTCCCTCAATCATCAAATAGTACTTATGTTGCCTTCTCTCTCTCTCTCTCTCTCTCTGTTTTTTCAATATCAACTACAGGATGCTGGCAACTGTGATGAATGCTATCTTCCTTCAAGCTACGATGGAGAGTATTGGTATTCCAACTCGTGTCCAGACAGCATTTAGGATGTCAGAGGTTGCAGAACCATATATACGTCGAAGAGCTGTCAGGCATCTGGAGAAAGGGAGAGTTGTAATCTTTGCTGCAGGAACTGGAAATCCATTCTTCACTACAGATACTGCTGCTGCTCTTCGTTGTGCAGAGAGTATGTAATAAATCTCTTTGCTACCCTCCATGCTCTTCCATAACTTTTCAATTTAATTTTTGTTTCTTTTGGGCAACTAATTTTGCAGTTGTCGGTAATATAAAAGTGGTGCAATTATAAAAAATTGTTATAGTAATTTTAAAAAGTTACATATACTAGTGACTTTCTGGGGTTAATTTGGAAGGCAATAGTGGTTGGCCTTTGTTTGTGATGTTTAACAACCCAAGATCCACTAGTAACCACAAGTACTTGAGATTTCTAAGATAATATTTGATAATTTTATAATTTGTTTATAACGAATGCTGAAAAGGTTTGCAAAACATGTTTCGCAAAACTGCAGAACATTTTTTAACATTTTTTTGCGAAACAAAACACCCTTGGCTCAACTTTTCCTTTGGATGCTTTTAGGTTTCTTCCCCACTCAAGCATCATATTGACTTTTTTATTCAAGCCCATTTTGTGGTTTTTATTTATTAAAGCCTTCTTCTGGATTAAGTGATTTCTCTATTTGTTGTTTTGTTGGTTCAGTTAATGCAGAAGTTGTCCTGAAAGCCACAAATGTTGATGGGGTATATGATGATGATCCAAGGCGTAATCCAAATGCCTGTCTTCTTGATTCTTTAACTTATCATGAAGTGACTTCAAAGGATCTATCAGTTATGGACATGACTGCCGTTACATTGTGTCAGGAAAACAACATTCCAGGTACATTTAGTCATCGCTAGGCATCTCTAGGAGAAAAAAAAAAAAATAATAGTTGGTTGGAATACAATCTGATGTTTCCTTATTTTTGACTTGGCTGCAGTTGTTGTCTTCAACTTATCCAAACCTGGTAACATCTCCAAAGCGATAAAGGGAGAGAGGGTTGGTACTCTGATTGGAGCAACGCAGAATGCAGCAATTAGAATGTCATAAACAGCCAAACGATCAGGGGTTTCGGTGATTTGAAATTTGTCAATTCTTTCCAAATTCCATGATTCTGTATGTTCCGCTATTGGAAATATGTATAAAATTTGGTTCCTCCATGATCCGAGTGATATACAGGAACTGAAGAAACAGGACATTCGAAGAACTGGAATTGCTGACCTGTCTAGCTGTTCAATGAATAAGTATTTCAAAGTGGTAGATAATGGATTTCCATTTTCGGTTTCCATATTCCTGGAAAATGCTTTAATTTCTCGTTTCCTAAATGAAAATTAGGAAAAGGAATATTGGCATGATGACTGTGTGTTCATATTTCATGCAACAATGAAGTTATAGAAAAACATCTTGACCCTCCTCCTGTCGTTGTCTTTTTTCCTTCAAGAATCGTATGTAGTATATCGCAACCCGAATTGATACACCTTGGCTTTGTAATATCGATAACACGAGATTTTCTTCCATGCGGTATCGAATTATTGTTGTGTTTAGGAAACCTGAAAAAACTTGTTCGTATTCACCTGTAAGATGACAAAGTAGCCAGCCAAAATGCTTTTAAATAAAACACTGCTTGAAGAACGGTTAAACGTCAGACAAAGGGTCTTGACAAATTGGAAAGATTATATATGGAACGACACATGACATCATAAAGTTAATCACGGTTACATTTACATATTTGTAAGTTTTGTAGTTAGCAATAACTGAATGTAATGGAGGTGCACATTAGGATAGCATGGTTAGTTGTGACCGATAAATAAAAGGAATGAAGTGTAAAAAGAAAATTAAAAAGTAATTCGAGGGGGAGTTATCCTACTTTTACCCTCAAACAGTTGTTTTTAGGAGCTAATATGTGTGTTAGAAACTCAAATATACCTTTCTTTTTTAGTGAACCGTTAGTACCTAACAAATAACAAACCTTGATCATCAGCACAACTCATGAATGCCCAAAAGTACACAAAAATCATATCAACAAATGGATCAAATTTCATAGATTCACATACGTTGCATTGCACATTTTAATCCCTAATAAAAATCGAATCTTGAGCAAAGCTTGATTCTAGTTGTAGAGAAAAATGAAAAGAGAGAGAGTGTGCCTTCTAGAATAAAGTGCTAATTGAAAGAGTAAGTCAATTTGACTAACTTTGTGGTTAGGGACTTTGGGCTAATTGTAGGCTGAAATAAAGCTATTAATTGGTGCTTTGATTGTTTTGATTAGTCATTTTAATTTGAGTGTCTCACAAATGATACAACAAAGAGGGTAAGCACATGCAAGTTTCTTTAAATTGATAGTAATTTTTTATAGCTAAATTGAGATATGGCATCTATTTTGCATTAACTGCATATATGATATGTGCTTTGTAATACCGTAATCAAGTGGAAAATTGAAATTATCCATCTCATCATTTGAATAATAGTTGACTCGTAGATAACACATCATCTTCTTATGTACAAATTTTATAGCATTAACATTCATACATTAGAAATGTTACATTGGAATTACCAAAGATTTTAGAATATGGTAATATAGCTTAGATCTTTAAGCGTCTTGAATTCTTTGATTTTCATAATCTACTAGAAAGAGGGCACCTTAAAATGACTTCTTTTGTAATAGAAGATGAAGCCTTAAGTTGGCCATAATGGCTCTTCAGAAACAATTTACCCACATGGTCTATGCTTAACTACGTTTTGTGCCATCATCATCATATTAAAACTAATTAAGAAAATTAACAGAATCAATAGAACAAATGGATAAAGGAGCAATTAATTTTTCAATCCAATAACAATAATGCAAAGGGTGTTAGAGCATGATTATGGAAAAGACCATTTTTTAGAAATGGTTTAAATTATATTTGCAAATGATAACAATGAAGAGAAAGGTATTGCATAATATCTTCATATGAAAAATGTTCAAAGACAATATTGTTACAAAAGTGCAAAATAAAGAAATGGTAAAGAAAGAAAATATCATGGTACATTGCTTTATCAAATATTGTCATTTTAGAGTATAATCCATTATTATTTTGCATCAGTAGCTAAAGTGTTTGTAAAGACTATAGTCAAACTACATGGATTTCCAAGATAATCATTTCTAGTTGTGATAGTGTATTTGTTAGCAAATTATAGAGTAAGTTGTTTAACCTTAGTGGAACTACACTTAAGATGAGCTCGACTTATCAAATTAGTGATGAAATAACATCCTTAAGAGCATTATATGGGAGGAAGTGACATAGATTTTGGACTACATTTAGGACAATACTATAGTTGAAATTGTTGACAATAAATTGAAGTTAGGAGATTAAATGTTGAGATTGTTGAAACTTGATCAGCGAAAGTTCAACTTTGCATGAAGCAACTAATAGATAAACATTGTTTAGGTGAAGTTCAAAAGTAGGGATCATTCTTATGGAAGCTTCAACCTTATTGCTAGATTCCTATGGAAAATAAGCATTTATACAAGTTTTCAAGAATGCATTTTTCCTTTTAAAGTATTGAGTAAAGTTGGGGCAATTGCTTATAAGATAGAGTTACTAGTATATTGAAGACTCACCTCATATTTCATATTTTGACATTAAAGAAGGCTAAAGGAGAGTCTTTTATATCAATACCTCTACCCTCATATTCTTATGTAATTAACCTTTGCTCAAACCCTTAGTAGTTTTTTAATTGACGATGTTACATAAACAAAAGAAAGTGATTCCTCATAGTTTTAAAAGAGATTCCCCTAACTATAACCTTGAGGATAGGTTGACATTTTTAAGGGGAGGAACTTGTTCTAACCATACTAATGAGAAAAAAGAAGAAACTAGAGTACTTGGAAGATTACATGTGAAACAACATATGAATCACGAAAAGAGTTGTTGTTACATGTTTGTAAGCTTTGTAGTTAGCAATAAATGAATATAACATATAGATGTAAAAACATCGACTAGGAGCTGCAACACATTAGCATAGTTAGTTTTAACCAATATATGAAAGAGATAAAGAAGTACGAATAGTAAAAAATAAAAATAACATAAGGTGGAATCATTCTGCTTTTACCCCAAACTACTTATTTTTAAGAGTTTTTCTAGTACTAGAAACCTAGATCTACCTTTCTTCTTCAGTAAACCATTAGTACCTCACAAAGAAGAAACCTTTACTAATTAGTATAGTGTGTAATTACTCATATAATAGCTAAAAATCATACAAGTAGATAGATTTGATTTCATAGATTTCATTTCCTTGGCATTTCATGCTGTAATGAACATCTAATCTTGAACAACCTTATATCTAATTGCTTGGAAAAAAATGGAAAAAAAAAGAGAGTAGCAAAAGTACCTTCTAAAATAAAGTGCAAAAAGGAGAGAGAAAGTGATATTATAATTTGAAAGGGTAAATTGTTTTTCTAGTTTCATAAATGAACTTAGATTGATTTTAGGATAACTTAATAAGTCTATCTAGCACACATCCTTAATGACTTAAATGTCTCTTTAAAACTCTAAAATACTCTTTGGAATGTGAAGATTGGTGCCTCTGCTTTGCTATCTAGCTTCTATAAGCTCCTCTAACCTTTGATGGAGGTAAAGGTTACTCTACCCAACATCATGATGCTCTTATATGTATTCATAAGCTCTACTTCCTAGAACATAAATGCTTTGAGATTCTCAAGATTTCCAATTGCTAATGTACAATGATAGTTTTGCATGAGGAATCCCTCTTATATTCCTTACTTTAAGGTCATTATCACTAGCATTCTTCACAAGGATCTCATATAGATAAACTATCTTCTTACATTTTTCCACTTGCTTACATTGGTTGAGCGAATAGTAAAGAATGTGATCTCTTTACACTCGAGCTTCTATTTAAATGGAGCGTGAATAACATCTTGACATTACAATTCTTTCTTTCTTTATTCTCAACTTTGTGTTCTCTTTTGCCATATAGTCACATGATAAGATTTTCTTCCCTTTAAAAAGAAAACGAATAACTAATCTCATATTATATAGGACCAACTTTAGAATGAGGTTTCATCTTCAATGCTTGATATCACTCATACCCTCTTAGCAACTCCTTAGGTAGGTTTGGTTTATAAGTTTATTTTTGCTTATGTAACCATTAGACATCAAGTATTGGCATGCTTATGTTCACACTTGAGCTTTACAAGTATCAAACATTTATTTGCTTAAAATTGATAGTTATAGTGATCTCATATGTTCACACTTAAGCTTTAACTTCTCTCTCTATATCATATGAATCTTAAGTGTCTTGGTAGGAGACTTACTTAATGTCATTACAAGAATATTAGAGAGCTTAATTGGAATACATGATGATATAGAGAAGAGCTTGAAAGCAATAAGTGGTATCAAGGTCAATTCTCAAAAGGGATGACAACAAAGGGCATTTCTAATATTCTTAATGAGTACATTAGAAGTCTTATGACTTTATTAGTGGTTGAGGACTCAACTCTAGTAGGGAAAGCCTAAGGAAGCAAAGCTTTAGTAGAAGTTAGAGTGGATCGAGTTCAAGGGGTTAAAGAAGGCTTAGAGAAGTTGGAGAAGGAGCTCTAAGTAAGATGTTGACTACCTTGATTCAAGCTTTAGGTGATTTGCAAATAATGGATTCTACACTTGAAGAGATAATAAAGCCTTTAACAAGGAAACTGGGGGATTTGCCAACCTTAGTCTAATAATACTTCTAAGGCTTAGATGTAGGCCAATTCATGTAAGGCTGTAATGAGAGTGGATGTATCTAAGCCTAAGAGTTTTAGTAGGTCTAAGATTGTCAAGGAAATTGAAAACTTTCTCTAAGGATTGGAGCAATACTTTGATGCAGTTAAGTTATTGGATGATGATAAGAATCAAGCTATTAAGCCTTTGACCTATAGCCAAGCCTAAGGATTGGAAGGCTTGGCATGGTAAATTCTTCTTCTCTAATTGACTCCTACTAAAGTCGAGTATCTCCTTGCCAACTCATTCTGCATGTTGAGCCGAATGACTACTTATCTCTTGTAAATAGTATGTTGAAAAGAAGAAGGCTAAGACAATAGCCAATCCTCACTCCCACTCATGTCTAGCCAATCACTTAATCGGCATCACCTTTGCCAAGATGTTGAGATAGATAGTTCAAATTGACCAAGCCACTCCTACTCGGACAAGCAAAGTTGACTACACTTTTTTCTATGTCTTCTAACAGCATCACCAATGCAGCATCGCTACGTGTATAAAATCATGTGTAAAATCCATTATACCAATGATTGTTTTTCTTAAATATTCATTTTTACCTTTTTGTATTTTGTACATTACTTTCTTAAGAAATGCCCTTTTTGTCTTTTTTCTTTTAGATGAGTTGCCCTAACTTATAAGTATAAATACCCTTTTTGATTATAGCTGTAAAGACAAATTGAACATTAATACACTTAATATTTTTGTCTCTCGTAAACTTTACCCTATATACACTCATTTCACTCTTATTCTAATCCTTAAATAAAGTTAAGTGACGAGTCACCTCATTGGACCTTCTCGTGTATTATATCGAGTTGTATCGTGAGTCCTCGAAAGTTCCATTAGTGCGATATATCTATTGAAGTTATTTATGGGTTTTTGCTTACTGTTCATTTGCATTGTTTTTTTATACATCCCCCATCACTTCCTTTTTAAGCTTTGACAAGCTTGAACCCATTCAATGAACGGTTTTATCTACTCTTGGCTATAGTCTGCATAAGATGATGCATTAAAGTTGAGAGTAGCTCCCATGTTTTTGGTTAATGTAGCAACACCTTGGTATAAGAGAAGATTTGATATAGCTGGGTAAGGAGCTGATGTAATAAGGATTTATGAAGAATTTAAAGCTGTGTTGTGGGTTCAGTTTTATCCGAGTAATGCTGAGAGAGATGCTTAGGCTAAATTGAGATACTTGGAGCATAGAGGGTCCACCAAAGATTATTGGAGATTCCCAACATGAATGATAAGGATATAATGGTTTGCCTTCTACAATGGCCTACAGGGATAAACCCAAATAGAGTTAGAAAGGCACAATGTCTAAACCTTAGTCTAAGCTAAGGCTATAGCCAAAAGATTGATAAAGCTAAAGCTTATGGAGCAACCTAGTAAGGAAATATTGGAAGATTACCATAGAAGAGGTGAGGGAGACTAAGTGGAGTTAGACCTAAGCTTAGAAAGGAATGAGAGGACATCCTAAAGGTGCAAGTCTCGTATGGGAGGGAAGGAATAACCTAGGATAAGTTCTATTAGTCGAAGATACTCAAGCTAGGTTGGTCCTCTAGTAAGGGGGATAAACCAAGAAGTATTAGATAAAGGATGGGTAGCATTACAAAAAGGGACGAAAAGTATACATCCCAAACCATGAGAATCTTTAGAGGAAGATCATTGAGCACTGTCATGCCCAAGGAAACTAGAGCACCTAGATTTCTACAAAGCACTAGCTAAGGTAGAAGGTAAGTTCCATTAGTTGAAGATGGAAGATATGGAGGTATTTATTAGAGCTTGTTCAACATGCTAGATGGAGAGGGAAGAGATATTAGTAGCCATTAAAAGGAGAATCATTATATGTACAAGACCAAAAAAAAAAAAAAAAAAGAGAGAAAGAGAGAGAGAAGGAGATAGAAAGGAACCTCATATGGCGCTTGATGAGGATTGAGGGGTCCAAGCCAGCAGTTCTGCTTAGAGTACCTAATGTAGTGGAAGGGTCTACCTTTAAGTGAAGCAACCCTATAGAATGCTATGGATAGTGCTAGATTTAGATGTTTAATAGAGAAGTCCTCTACGAAGTGGAATACAGGATGGGTATATCACTAGTTTAGGTAGGAGAGAATGTTACAGGCTATTTCCATGCCCATTTTTCACTTTTTTTAATTATGCATAAAAGTTCATTATACGGCTAATGCCCGATCGACGGCTGAAAATGTTTTTGAAGTGTCTAGATACATTTAATCTCTATTAGATAAGGACAATTAGATTAGGTTAGATAAAATTGCATATTAGCTATTATATTAAAATAATCTCAGCCACTCTTTGATGAAGGCCTCTTACATTTAAGGGATTGTTCCCTCATTCATAAATCGTCCACGACATTTGAGTTCCATTATATTTCTTATAGAGCTTCTCTCTCTTACTTATCTCTCAAAATCATGTGGTCTTAAGTGCCTTGGTAGGAATGCTTACTTAGCCTCTCTTTTAGAGTTTTAGAGAGCTTAAATGTCAGATGTAACAGTTAAGAGAGAGCCTATACAAGATAGTAACCATGTATACGTTTTGTTTGCTTGCTAGTAGGTTGTCCTGCTACAAATTATTATTATATGTCAATGAAGCGATTCTACAACATTTAGGCTATAACATGCATATTAACACCTTGGGCTTTTACATCTTTAGTTTATTGCCTTTGTATGAGCTTTCACCAATGCTTGTGAATGCTACTATCTATGTACACCAAATATTTAATTATCATTGTAGTAATATAAGTAGCATATTTAGCCTTCAAATCATCAATTCTATTTTGCAAGGGTAAGTAACTCTCTAATTATGCTCGCCTCCTTGAACTTGTTCTTTTGACATGATTAAAAACTTTGATTGGTGTCACTATGCCTACTAGAGGAACTTTATACAATACTTTAGCTCAGGAATTATTCTCTCAACAACCTTTACATAAGGAAGGAGGAAGTTTTTAAATACTTATGAGACCTCAAGTTTAGTATAGAAAACACATGCATATACAAGTGCATGACCATGTGTTACGCCTCGAAGTGATAGAGTCGTAATAACCCCTCTATGTAAACCATTCTTAGATAGAAGTTGGACTTACAACTGCTATCCTAGACTACAACTGCTATCCTAGACTACAACTATACAAGGCGTCTATGACGAACCCGTTTTGAAGTAAACAGTTTGTAATTTAAATAAATCATTTACTTAAGAAAGTGAGAATATATATATATATATATATGTACATTATAATTCAGTTATTAGAATTAACATTTACAATGTTTCACTATAATATATTTCCTAGTTATTACATTATTCAAAAATGAAAAATTCTAAAATAAAAGCTTAGAACTTAAAAATATATGTTTGTTCTTCAAATGTTTTTCTGTACTCCTCAAGATCCAGCAGTTGCTAACTTTAAAGTAGTTATAAGCCGCTTCTTAGTTAGTACCTGCACGACGTCTATAAGGATCCGAGCAACCACAGCTCAATAAGTTAGGATGGAGGACTTAAAACTATACTATAAACACAACAAGGTTATCAACCAACTTATTAGATGCAATGCATGTTCAAGAAAATACCATTACACGACATTGTCCGACCAGTCGTAAGATTAGAAAAATTACGCCCACTTTAATCTGGGTTGAAGAGTTGCCGTCAATGCAACAGCTCATAACCAAACCCAAGCTTGTATAATGGAGATATCACTCCTCCCGCGACTACCTTCGAACCATTGACCTCACCCTTGCTATGACCTCTTTACCTATCACTTAGTTTGACTAAGGATGAAGAAAGGACCCATTATGCCATTCGGTGCTATTCCTTTCAAAGGGATCGCTATTTGGCCGAAAAATCCTAGCTTTCCCCTAATGGGTTGCTATGCATGTTCAATTTATGTTTACAAGTCATACCTTTGTTAAGTTTAGTTTAAGGTAATTGATCACTTCATACAATGCAAGCCAGAATAATGAATAAAATCATAGCATCACTCATAATCAAACGTATGCACACAACCAATTATCTAATAAGTACAACCAAGTATAATCTCAAGCCTAAAAAAATACAGCATCGTATTAATCGCAACTTATCTGCACTTCTCGCTTACTCACTTGAGGTTCAACTCGCTCAGGCTATCGTCGATCATCCCTATAACATAAATGTGGTTTCAGTTTTTGATATAACTATTATAGATTGGTTTTATCCTATAACACTCATTGTTATCTTTTGTTTAGGGTTTAATATACCTAATTATTTAGGTTTTAAGTCTTTTATAATTCTTCTTGAATCATATTAAGTTCTGTTTTAGTTTTTGCATTGATTTCTAGATTAGGTTTTTAACTCAATTTTTTTTATTAAAGATTTATATGTACACCCTAAAAAATCATTCCGACCCATAATATGAAATTGATTGTATTATTTTCGGATATCCTAAATATCATTTTTAGTCTCTAACTAGTGTTCTAGTCCGTACGGTATACCCGGATCCTAGTTTAATAAATGAATTCCCCCTTATTATAAGAAAATCTTACATTTTTCATATAATTACCCTAATTTAAGTTTCCTATCAAATTTATTATATATTTTTATTATTATCATAATATCGATTTTTATTCTAATATCTTTTATTTATTATATTTCTAATAATTATGTATTATGTATTGTTACTTATTATGTACATAATACACATCTAATATTTTTATCACTCTAATTACCATCTCTCAACATCAATTATTATTTCAAAATATCTAAATTCATCCTAAATCAGATTTTACACCTAATTACCCTAATTTACAAAATTAACTTAAAATTTACTATTTTTCCCTATTACTTATTTACTACATAATTAACCTAATAATTACATCTAATAGCCTAAATGCTATAAGTATCGTACTTCATCAGATTTCAATATCCTAAAACATATAATTATTCACTAAATCATTAATTAACTATTTAATTACTTAATTAATCCTAAATTACTCATTTTATGCCTCTTTTTAAAGCCTAAAAATTATCTAAAAATTTCAAAAATTAATTTTTGAAAACGGGCTTTATAGCACTATTCTATATCATCTAAGTAGTCTACACAAAAATTTTGGGCTCAAAACTACACTCCTAAGGTCATTTATTTCTAAACCGAAACATACTCGGTTTTGTATGATTTCTTAAAGATCATATATCACAGGACATATGTTCATTAAAATAATATTTTTTCTAAAAACTACATACAAAAATATTCCAGAATAGAATTTATAAATATTTATTATTTTTACAAAATTACACAAAATCGGGTTAGAAATCGAACTCACCGATTTGAGTGGCTTCGGCCACCGTCGGTGGCCATGGATTTGTAGACTCACCTGGGTGCTGTCACCACCATGTGGTGGTAGTGGCCATCCATTCTTAACTACTCGTCGGGTCTAAGTTTTCCTCTAAGGCCCTAATTGTACATATTTGAGAAATTTTTTTGTAATTAATTCAAAAACTCACCATCCTCTTTATTTTTATCACTCTCCAAATTGACCAAATGAGCTTCTAAAATTTTCTTACTATTTATAGAGCATTAGGGAAATTATTGTGCATTAATTAGATAAGACAATTGTCTTATCTCTTCTTTTTTCTACTTTCTATTTATTGCATTTTAATTGATTAATTTTGTTTCTTTAATTCTAGATTGCCATGCCTCATTTTTAAGGATTTTTATTGATTTTTTCTTAATTAATTATGAATTTTATTTAATTATTTATTATTATTTTTGCACATTTCACGTATTTTAAGTAATTACGCGTATTTCTACTTATATGTAAATTCATATATAGTACAAATAAATATTCTTAAATATTATTTAGGTCATTCTATAATTTTTAGTATACATATAATTTATCTCTAACTATTTGTTAGTTATTGGAATGTATTTTATATATTTTGGATAAATAACGAGTTATATACTTAAAATTTGAAATTTTTATATCCTTTTATTTTATTGCTTATTTTCTTAAATTCAAACTTACGAGATCATTTTACCAATATTTCTAGTTTTACTTATAATTTAGGTTTGATCGGATCTTTCAACCGATTGAAATTCTAAGTGACTAGTTATGAGGCATACATCATATACAACACATATTGGATAAGTTCATCCATGATACTAAGCACTATATCAAAATAATAGGTAAGGTGCGTTCGTAGTATATAGAGCTTCAACATTGAGAGCTTTATGTCTGTAAATACTCTTCATGATTCTATAAATGTGAGGCATAAATAACTATTGAGTGATTTATGGAACCTTCAATTGCATAATAATTTAGAACTTTAATTTATGAAATAAAATTGTTTAAAATTTATCTCATATAACAGCATCTCATTATATTTACGATAGGCTAAAGTATTCCACAATTAAAAAAATTGACTCTTACATGGATTATGGCTAATTGATTATATTATGTTCTATAGCTATGATTTGAAATGATTTAGAGAGATCTGATTTATCTAGATTTGGATATACATGCTAGTATTGATATGGCTTCCTTAAAGACTTCCAAGGTTCTCCTTCCTTCCTAAACAGTCCAACAGTTGCTGATGGTATGTTTGATTAATTTTTTTAAAGTGGTGTAATGAAATAGATATTGGAGAAAAATTGTATTGTCATTGATTTTGAACATTGCAAGAAGCATCTATATAAATAGATAAAATTTATCTGGTTAGTAAGACAATCTTTACCTAAATTATACTCCACCTACCACCAATGAATATCTTATTTAAAAGAAAAATAATAAAATTTACAAAAATATACAGCTCATCTAGACTTCAGCATTCCCTCTCAAGCTAGAGAATAGATGTCTTATATCCTAGCTTAGATACTAGATTGTGAAATCTTGAGTTGTTTAGCCTCTTTGTAAGTACATTAATTAATCGATGCTTTGGTGAAACATGTGACATGCACACCAATCCTTCCTTTGATTTTTCCTTAATGAAGTGCTTGTCGATTTCAATATGCATAGTCCTATCATATTGTATAGGATTATGAGCAATATCAATAGTAGACTTGTTGTCATAATAGAGCCTCATAGGACCTTCCCATTTTACTTTCAAATTGTTTAAAATGACATTCAACCAAAGTAACTCACATAATCCTTAAGCAATAGCTTTGAATTTCGATTCTATAAATGATCTTACCACCACATTTTGCTTTTTACTCCTCCATGTTAGTAGATTAGCCCTAAGAAAAGTATAATAGCTTATAGTTGATCTTTTATCTACTAAGAATCTTGCATAGTTGACATTAGTGTAAGCTTCTAAAATAATATTGTTGGTCCTTTTGAACAAAATTCTTTTCCTTAGATTTCCCTTCACGTAATCCAATACCCTATAAACAGCATAAAGATGTTGTTCACTAAGATCATACATGAATTGGCTAATCACACTTATAGAATGGGCTATATTTGGCTAAGTGTAGGCAAGGTATATAAGTCTACCAATCAACCTATAGTACATTCTTTTGTCAACAATTGATATTCCTTTTGCTTCTCCTAACTTATGGTTTGTATCCATTAGGGTAAAGACTAGTTTATACCCACTCTTCCTTATCTCTGCTAATAAATTAGTTGCATACTTTTGTTGAGATGTGAAGATCCCTTTACTAGAATATGCCACCTCAAAACCTAGAAAATACTTTAACTTTCCTAGTTCCTTTATCTCTAACTTTTTTAATCAAATCTTTACTTTAAATTAGGCTTCTCTCTCTCATCATCTCTAATTACTAAAATGTTGTCTACATAGACTAAAAGAATAGTCACTCCCCTTATAGCAAAATGTTTAAAGAAGAGAGTGTGGTCACCTTGACTTTGTTTGTACTTGGACTCTTTCATAACCTTTGCAAATCTCCCAAACCAAGCTCTACGGGATTGTTTTAATCCATTGAGAGCATTTTTTAGCTTATACACCTTGGTACCAATATATCCTTCAAATCTAGTTGGATATTTATGTAGATTTCTTCATCTAAGTCTCCATGAAGAAAGTATTCTTATCATATTGTAAGAGTTTCCAATTGAAGTGAGCAACCAATGATAATAAAATTCTCATGATATTATTTTTTTATTTTTTATTTTTGCAATTGGAGCAAAAGTCTCTTAATAATCTACCCCATATATCTAAGTGTTCCATTTAGCTATTAACCTTACTTTATATCTTGCAAGAGATCCCTTACCTTTGTATTTCAATGTGAAAACCCACTTATAGTTAACAATATTTTTCCCTTTTGATTTATCAACAATCTCCCATGTTCTATTCTTTTAAAAAGCATCCATCTCCTCTCTCATACCATCTCTTTATTCTCTTTTTAATAGAGCCTCAAAAAAGGTGTTTTAGGATGGCAATGGTGTTTAAACTTACAATGAAGTTCTTGTGAGTTGGTGACAGGTGCTTAAAAGAGACGTAGTTAGAAATTGGATAAAGTGGTCTTTTAGTACATTCTCTTGTACCTTTTCTAATAATGATGGAAAAGGTTTAGGTCATTTATTGGGTTAGTGGATGTTTCAATAATTTGCATGTATAAAGATGAGTAAGATCTTATCACATTCTCATTCTTAGAGTCTAAGTTGGATTCTTGGACTTGTATCAGTTTTGGAATGGCCTTTCTCCTTGGATACACTTGATAGAACCTTGATAAATCATGAGTGACATTGGGAGATAACACGAGATTAGTAGAAGAATCAAGTGACTCGGATGTGATTGGCTTAAAGGACTCAGCAATGCGAGCTGGAAGATGAGAAAGGTCAAGCTTTTGAAGTGGTTTAAAGGACTCACAAGTATTATTTTCTATCATTGAAATCTCCCCCTAAAGAGAAGACTTAGAAAAAAAAAGGGTATATTTGCTGTAAATATGTCATTAGAAAAAGATGTAAAATTTTTCTAGATGAAGAGTTATAGCATTTATATCCCTTTTAAGTAGATGAGTACCTAATGAAGACACATTTGATTGCTTAGGGAAATATACCCTTTTTTAAGTAGGTGTGAGGCTATTTAGGGTTTTGAATTGAAGGTAGAAACTATTGAGAATCTCTATAGGATTTTTGTCATCTAACACTCATAAAGGACTTTTGTCAGTCCTAAACCTTTTTATTTTAACCCCAATTTGGTTTTGAATAATTGAGTGACAATTAGGTATAACAATACTAACATTTGATTTTTGTTCAATAAGAAAGAGCCGTATAACCCGAGTATGGTCATCAATCAAAGAGACAAATCAATGAGCCCTAGAAACATTAAGCATAGTAGAAGGACCCTATATGTCACAATGTATGAAATGAAAGGATAAGAACTTCTTTTATTGCTAATAGGAAAAGAAGTAGTTTCAAGGGTTGACATTGTGAAGAAAAAAGGACAAGCAATATTGAGGAGGATGAAGAAGATAATGAAGGCTGATTTGTTGAAGTTTTAATCCTAGGAAAAAGCCTAATGCTCTGATATCATGTAATGAAACATGAGTTGAAGAAAAATTGTACTTTTCAGTGATTTAGAACATTGAAAGAAACATCTATATAAATAGACAAAATTTATCTAGTTGGTGTGCCAAACTTTACCTAATTAATACTCCACCTACCACCAATAAATATCGTATTTAAAAAAAAAACAATAATATTTACAAAAAAATTACAGTTCATTTGCACTTCAATATGTGGATTCAATATTTATTCCTTCCATCTAGATTTATTCTTGCGTTTGTTTGGTAGAATTACTATTCTATGGAATTACTATCGCTACAAAGTGAGAAATTATAATTTTTTTTGTGATACCAAGGAAATAGTTATTCTTCTCCGATCATTTTTAGCATATTTCCAAACATAACCATGAGACTCAAGGAAACTATCAAGCATTAGTTATTACTTCTGTACTTCATTCCTTAAAAGTGACATTTCTATTCCTATCTTATTCTATTTTTACAAACCAAATGTGTCTTAAGTCAAACGTGCCTTATCCAATAACTGAGTACCAATATAATCATGCACAATACTAATCATAAATATTTATTTGTAGTAGATATATCTATTGCCCTTTTATGAAGTGACAATGCAAGACTTCATTATATGCCAAGGAGTTGAGTTAATCACAAGGGAGCACCAAGTATGGAAATGGGTCATCGTCAAAAGAGAAGAGGTGAAGGTAGAAAGTTAGCAAATCCTAAAAGCTAGGTCAAAGATGTGGCTTACCTAGATTCGCTTATGGACTTACTTTAGATACACGATGTGACTTACAAACAATAGAATAAATGTACTTGTCATAAGTTCTCACTAAAGGAACTAGATAAGAGTAGTTAATAGCAACTTATAGCTAAAGCATCGAAATAACCAAAGAGGAAAGGAATATTCATTCAATATGCAAAGAAGATGATGATGTCTACTGCTATAAATAAGCACTTTAATATGTGTGTTAACAAAGGCAATAGTAAAGAAGAAATAATTGAAGAGGTACATTTAGAATAGAATAACATTACATATATAGATGGAAGAGAAAGGGAAACAACAAAACGAATTGTCGTTAGGCAGCACATACTAACAATCTATTGGACCACATGTCACGTTGGCATTGGATGAATCATCTGGCAAAATAGAGAAACTTGTACGGTGGCAACTTCTAGAACTGGGTAGGAAGGAGGTCTTCAGAAAGGCAGATCCTGCATGTTCTAATTTTTCACCGTACAAGTTTCTCTAATTTTTCACTACGTTTTGACGTGTAAAAAAGCAAATCCTGCATATTCTAATTTTTCAACATCCAAATCTCTTTTTCCTTTATGTTAGAAAGCTCAATACGAAGAGTTCTTAAAATTGGGATTAGTGGCATAATATCTTGTTAAAAATAGATCGAGTAAAATACCAAACACTTTATACTTTCACAAGGTAAATTACCTAAAATGCACATACTCATATGAAAGGAAGTCCAACCTTGGATGCCATTAAAATCATCACATCCGCAATTCTTCCATTCTTCAGCCTCATGCTTTTGTTTTTTGTTTTTTTTTTTGTTTTTTTTTTGGGAAAATCGAAGCATCCAATCTTCGCCGTTAAGTTGAAACTCTCGTTTGGACACTTCAATCATTTCTCATTGCTGTATTATACATTCCCTATTATCAATTTGGAGCGTTTTTATTGTGGACGGCCTCGGACAGAAATGCCGATTTCTTTGCGTACATAAATTGAGACCGTTGTTCTCATCATTACATTTGTTCACATGCTGGTACAAATGTCTTTGGGATAAATCTTCTCCTTGATTTAATCTTCGAAAAAGAAGCTAATTTTTTCTTTCCTTTACAATAAAATTCAATCAATCCTCTATATTTTAATTAAATCATTTTATCCCTTAAATCTCTGTTAAAATTTAATTAACTCATTTATATCTAAAGCAAGTCAACAAATCCTTTATAATTTATATTTATCTTGTTACAAAGGTTGAGAGCATAACTCGATTCTATAAATATCTATTTATATTTTACTTGACCGAGAAGGTTTTGAAGAGGCTTTAAGATATCATATGATAGGTTTTAGGATGTCATATGATAGGTTTTAGATAATAATTTTAGCAATATACTTTTATAGGATTAAATATAAATATGAAGCTTCTATACCCTATACCCATGATGTACTATGTACCTACTTTTTAAAATTTATTAAATAATTTATAATAAATATTAATGAATAAAATTTATCTTATATTTTTTTTCTTTTTTGGTGAATAAAAATTAAAAAAAATAAAAATAATATTATATTTATGTTTAAAAGAAACAATCAAAGCTTAATATAAATCATAAACCTAAAGCTTGATATCTCTTTGCTAACAACATGACTATATACTGTCTTTTTCTTATTGACTTTTCTTCCCTAAAGTAAGGTGCCAGTAGGTTTTATATAATGCTTGGAAAAGAATCTTTTTATATAAAAAAGATTGTGACAAGAATTGCAGTAAATGATATGCATAAAGTTAAAATTTATAGGAAGTTAGAAAATTTACGGGTTTTATAAAATGCCTTATACTACATAAGTTCTATAAAGTATCAATATGTTATAGAATAGGTTTTAATTCCAAATGTTTGGAACTGATATATATATAAGATGAGGCACAGATGGAACCTCATACCTTACTCACTTTGTTCCACTCATTATTAGTTATACAAATCAAATACCTGTTTTAGTACTTTCTATGAAGCATGTTAAATAATTCACTCAAAATATAGGTGATTTAGTTAAAGAGGAACTTGCAAATAGCCTTCTAAATTTTGACCTAAGTAAGGATTGATGATTTGAACTTTTAAAGAATACTTTAACATTTCCTAAACTTTAATAAATTGGTAACATAGATGGTATTCCTTTTTTTTTAATTAGAAAAAGTCATATTATTGTGAAAATTTAAAGAGTCTTCAACCACATTTTGATAAGTTTAAGTAATATTTATATACTAATTCATCTAAGTTTAAGGAGTTTTAAAGTACACTTCAAAAGTCAAGAGATCAATCCTTATCTAAGTTAAAATTTAGGAGGCTATTTATATTTTTCCCTTAATTAAATTTTAATACATAAATTCAATTTTCACACATGTTTAATTTAATTTAAAACATTTTTAGAAGTATTAAAAGTCTCTCTCTCTCTCTTTTTTTTTTAAAAAAACAAACATTGTGTCATTAAATGAACGAAAAACATATATAATAAATTAAAAAAAAAAGAAGAAGGAAAAATTAAAGAGATGAGAGCAACAGCCATGAATCCAAAGGTTACATTTCTTAAACTGAAAAAGAATATCATCAAGAAAATAGATCCTTTAAAGTACTTTAAATAAAGTTATAAGTTCAATAGTTAAGATTATCTTGATATTTGAAATATCAAATGGCATTATCATGATATTATTTTTTTTTTATTAATATCAATCATTAATTATACATATTTCCATTTTCAGGAGATAAAAAGGTAAATTTATAGGAAATCAAAGGAAGAATAAAATGGTGTTTTGATTTGAGAAAACGCCAATAAAAGGGTTGAAGACTTAAACTAGAAGAAACACAAAATAAAACAAACCCAGAAGCTCGAAAGCGAAATCGAAGGTGTAGAAGCACATGAAGATTGGAACATCGGCGGCGTAGGGGCAATGACCTCTACTGATGAGCTCACAAGCTTACGGTAGAGATGGAGATAGAGATGAAAGTGACGAATCAGCAAGCTTGTTTGCGTTTGAGTATGACGGGAACGGGTAAAAGGGGAGGTAGTATGTTTTTTAAAAAAAAAAAACGTGGGGAATGAGTTGGTCGTCCTGGCGTTTTGTTTTGCTGCCCAAGATGAAAGGGTAAAGGAGAGAGAGCGAGAGAAAATTTTATTTTAGATATATTTGGCTGATTCGATTTATCATATATCATGCATATAACAAGCCACGATAACACAAATTTAATAAATAGAAAATAACAAACATATTTTAGAATCATACAGCTAATTTTAAGCTTAACAGTTAAATCAAGAAAATTACATAGACATTCAACATATTCAGTCTACCTACGTAGTACGTTCATCAGCAATTGAGAAATGCGACGTCATTACCGAACAAAATTTGACGGTAAGCACACGTGTATGATGATACATTATTACAATTGTAAGGTAGAAATGTAGACGATAACAATGGCATAAAATTTTCAAAAAAATCAATGGGCCGACCAATACAAATACAGTCATGTATTAATGGTGGTTATGCACGATGCAACTACCCTCCTAGTAGCCCTAGCCAAAAATATCCATAGAAAAACAGGTAGGGGAAATAATGGATACTTTCGTAACCACTTAAAAGAAAACATTACCCTACAGTGGTATTCAGACTTATATGATATTTATAGCTGCTGCGATTTCATATTTAAGTATTCATACACAACTTACCCAATAAGATCCCTTTATTGTCATATAATCGTATTGAATCTCTTCTAAATTGCTACAATTATCCTTTGTTCTAGTCAAATTAGATATCGAGACACTAATAGCCTGGTGGCATAACAATAAGAGGAGTCTGGATTCCTTTCTTTCTCAGCATATATGTTATATAGTTTGATTGAGAAAGTGAAATTAGTCAATGCTCAAAAACGAAAGCTTCGTTTACTTTTCAAATATTTTCCTTATTCCTCCTTCTCGATCTGTTGAATAAAATCTAAATCGAAAATGAAATCTAAATACAATCTGTTAATATGAATTGCTACCTGTCCTAGCTGAAATCATTGAATAAACTGAAGAGATCTACAGAAGGAGTGGCAGGAGATACGATAGAACCTGAAAACAACGGTGAAGGACTGTTCATTGGCCAAAACCTAGGACTGCTAAACTCTTGTAAGAACGACATGTTCTGCAAATCCGTAGCGGGCGAGAATATCGCCGGAGATATCCCCGGAAGAGTCGCCGGCGCCGGCGATAATATACTTGGAAACTGTCCTTGCAAAAACTCCACTCCTTCCAACACACCCATCATCAAGTCATCATTATCTTTTGGGGCGGCTGCTGAAGTTTCTCTTTCCGTGGGGCTGGTCCGCTCGATGGACGCCAGCCTGGCGGCTGGAGAGAGTAATTCACCGGTGGAAGTAGTGGTGGCGGTGGTGGTAACTGGGGAGAGGCCGGTGAGGCGCTGAACGATGGACCGGAAGTCGCTTTCTTGGACATGGATAACTTTAGGGGACACCGCGTATATGATAGTTGGCTGTAATTGCTCGTCAGAGGTGGCGGCGGAGGCGGCGGCAGCGGGTCGGGACAGTTGGTGGGGTGGTGGGTGGATAGGGGGCTTTTTGGCGATGGTGTGGGAGGTTTTGCTGACTCTTAGAGGGGAGGGACGTGGGCCTACGAGCTGGTTTCGCGGCGGTTGTGGTGGTCGTCGCGGTGGTTCTCCGCCGGCTGGAAGATGATGGGATGGTTCCATAAATAATTGGGATCTTGGGGTACTGCGAAATTACTGATTTGGAAGACGGTTAGGGTAGGTTTGGAGAGGGAGGGCTCGAGATTTGTTTTTCTGGTATTGGTCTAACTCTTGCTAGTGGTATGGATTTCGGTCAATTTCGTCAATCACTGAGAGTTGTAAATGAGAGAGAGAGAGAGAGGGGGGAAAGAAGCTCGAAGTGAGAGCACCACATTTACGACTACAGAAAAGTCAAAGCGGCAACGTGTCGTAAAGATTTATTGCCCTTATTTGGTTGTATTAATGAAAAAATTTGTTGGGATGAGAACAGAACTCGACTGCAAATAAGTTGAGTTTCATCTTCACATTCGGCTATTCAGATAATTTACTGAGTCGGAACTCAATTTTATAATATTTAATTTAATTAACTCGTAAATTAAAACGAGGTTAGATTAAATTTAAATGCCTATCGAGATTAAATTGATCATGCATGTGAATGTTTGTTTTACTAAAAGAAAATTCTTTTTGGAAGAAAAATTTTAAGATATAAGGAAAAGTTACATCCAATGTAAATTTAATCTATCAAACTCAAAGTAATTGAGGACCACTTTAGTTAAGTTTAAGCTTGAATAGATTATATGGATGAAGATTCATGCTGAAATTGTAAGACATGAAGGAAAAATTACATGTAGTACTAACGATAAAAAAGACAAAGCAAATAAACATAAACCCTTTTGAGATATCATCGAATTTAAATGTAAACATAAAAATAAACTTTTTCATTAGAAATCATCTTTTACTACTTTTGTCTTGAATAGACTATAATATGACACTCTAACTTAATCAAGAAGAGCTATGACCATATGGTGAAATGTTGGATTTTGAATTCTATTATGAAATTTCATTTATGCTCAATCGGCTCTAAACTTATGAAGTGAAGTGAGTGATTAATATAGATAAGGTGATGGATTATTATCTTTCAATTAGAGCATAAACTTAGCAAATAGAAACAAGCAAATCAATCAATAGAAACTTAATATGATGGGCTTAAATGTTGTAAGGATGAGTTGTAGACCTTAAATTACTATCTAACTTGTAATTAAGGCCATATAGACTATAGCACTTGTAAATTAAAAGAAATAATTGTTGAATTTGACTCATGAGGGAAATTAATGCAATTCTTGATTGGCTTGAATGAATCTTTAAATCTGTCTTAAATCAAATAGTATTGATTGAACCTTTACCTTTAGTTGATAGAGCATTTTACTTAATATAAGAAGTTGAAAAACAAAGCCAAACTACTAGTGTTTGTGCTGATAATGAAGTTATAGCATATTTCTTGAGTAAGGGAAAAGGTACCAAGGATCCTAATCACTGAAAGAAAAGCAAGGAAACAAATAATAATTTGTAGATTTATAATCATTGCAAAGGAGAAAGGGCATATCATAGGAAGTTTCTTTCAAATTACTGGTATCCTATTTGGTATAAAGGCAAAAGAACTACTAAATATAGACCAATACTATAGGGGACTATACTTAGATAAGGTCGATTTCAACATGCTTAATCATATATATGACCTAAGAGGGGCATCTACAATGAATTCATGAAAAGTTAATACATTAGGTTATGATATGGGTATGAAGAATATGAATCTTTTGATGGTGAATGTGAATAGATATAACTCACCAAGATACAAACACAATAAGAGGTTTAAGCTTAAAATAGAGTTCAATACAACTCACGAACACCAAATGTTGCTCAGGGATCCAAATGAAGGTTAAATGTGACTTACTAACCGGTTCAAATGAAAGGGTTTACCACAATCTAAGAATAAAATTGATAAGAACACGGGAGAGATTAAAGAAGGTAATCAATACTCAATAATTCAGCAAACACAAGCTCTACTAACTTAAGTACAATCTTACTAAAAATAGGAAAGTTTTACTCTCTATATATACATCTTTGTATATCTATCTATTTGTCTCTCCTTGTATCAGTACAAATTTTGCTATTTATAATAAGTCCTAAATCCTAGTGAAAAAACCGTAAATAAAGTACAAGGCCTTAAACCTTAAAGAATTGGACCCATAAATAAAATAAGGGAAAACATATATAAGAATACAAAACTGCGCGTTTTATCAAGGAATTCGGCAAGCAGTCACTTCACATGTCTTGGGAGTAGTAGTATCTGAGCCAGACGGGGTTGGAAATTTGATGTATGGGTTTAGGAAGGAGTCCCTGAACTCTCGCATGGTTTAGCCGAGACACCAGAGAGGTCGGCCTACAATTGCCAAGTCCTAGATTCTGTTGGCACGAGTCTTTCGGTGTTATGCCGAATGGCTCTTTGATCTTTCATCCTTGGCCTTGTGGTAAATTGACAACAGAGTTGATGTCGAGTGTTTATTTTCCTTCCCTTCGTCCTTTTAGTTGTAGCTCGGTCTCAGCAAGCATTGATAAGCCTTAACTTAGATTTAGTCGGAGGCTGATTCCCATCATTATCATGGGTTTGAAAAGAAGTCATCCTTGATGTTAAGTGTTGAGCACAAGCTGGGATGCTGAATAAGCTTCTCTTCCCTTTTTTCTTCACCATAGGTACCGAATGTCTCTAGATTTCGTCAATGCTTATCGAGGTTAACCAACAGCTCTGCCTATCCTTCTGTGCAGTGTAAGTATTGAGGATGCTGTCATGGATCACTTTTTAGTCATACTCCTAAGGTCAGCCAAGAAGTAAATTTGCGGCATTCATAAGGAGTACATCAAATTCAATCTTGTCTTTATACTATCTTGCCTTGAATGCAATCTGAGCGCGCTTATGCACATGAACCATACCCTTATCATTAAACCACTTCAATCCATAGGGTAAGGGGTATGGGTAGGTTGGCAATTTCATTTTTTCATCTAGCTCGACAGAGACAATATTTGTGCAGTTACTGCCATCGATAACCAGGGAACATGTCTTCCTATTCACTAAGTACCGTATGTGAAATAAATTTTCTCTTTGTCCGAGATCTGCCTTCAGGTCAGCTCATGTTGTCATAAGCAAGAGTTGATCAAGGTCCTCGAGATAGACATCTTCTTCTATCAACTGGTCGTCCGAGCTCTTATCACTCCAACTCTTGATTTGAGCGTCAGGCCCTTTGCCTTTCAAGACCATGACCCTTTTATTCGGGCATTAGGATGCAATATGTCTGTAGTCTAAGTACTTGAAGCACTTCACTTCTCAGGTCTTGTTGTTGAGTGCCTTCTCTTGCTCAGTAATCTTTTTCTTGGCATGGGTTGGTTGGCTAAGCTCTCCGTTCTCTATCTTCTTTTCTTACCTTCTCTTGGCATACCTCTCAGGCTCAGGGCTGCCTTATTGAGGTCAGCTACTCGGCCTCGGATGCCTTCTTCTCCTCTACCTCTCTACTCTTAATGCCAAATTAATTAGCTCGTTTAAAGAGTTGAATGGCTGCAATTCAACTATATCGGCAATGTTGTCTCGGAGTCTACTTAGGAATCTAGCAATAGTGCAATCCTGTAGCTCGACAATCTCACATCTTGTCATTAAGGTCTCAAACTCTTATAAATACTCTTCAACAATATTTCAACTTTGTTTCAGGTGTTGGGAAGCATAGAGCATCTCCTGCTTGAAATAAGTCAACATAAAGCGTTGATTCACCAATCGTTCCATAAGTCTCCATGTTTTGATCGGCTCTTCTCCTTCAGCATCTCGCTTAGCAACTAGCTTATCCCAGCATATCCCAGCAAAGACTCGTATATTCAACAAGGGATAATGAATCCAGCTTAACCTTTACTCAATCATCGTACTTATAGCACAAAAAATAACTTCTCGACTTAAGAAACCCAATCAAGGAACTCTTTAGGTCGGCTACTTCTACAAAAGGTCAGCAGTTTCAGCTTGACATTGTTAAGTCCTCAACTAGGTGCTTGGGGTTCATCCCTTACATTTTGAGCTAGTCGATTCACCTCAGTTCGGCTACTTTTATTAGAGCTCTGCTCGGCTATGTTCCTTTTCGGCCTTGGCTCTCTTCTTCGAGTTTCTTGATTTGTTTCGGAGTCAACACTTGTATCATTTCTCTTTCTCAATACTAGATGGTTTTCTCTTCTCTTTGACTTAGTATCTCTTCTCGGCTATCGCTCATCATTATCAAGTTCATTAGAACCACTTCCACCTATGGGTGTTCTCTCCCTCATTTCTTCTCAATCATCACGTTTACGGCCTCTGACTAACCTAGTAAGCTCCTAAATAGAGTCGGTGAGATTCTGAATCTGGTATTCTAAGTTATCAACACATCTCCTTAAGCTTCCACGAGGACTGTCTCAAGTGTTGTTGATAATATCCTCCGACATTCTTGTTCATTTAGTAAATTTTCAGGATTGAACAAACAACAAAACACAATTACAGTAACCTAGAAACAACTACTACTCAGCTTCTACAGTTATTTACAACTACTACAAACAATATGCTATACTATAGAACAATGATTAACAGAAATGTTAGAACCACAAATCTACTTAGAAGAACACTAGCATGTGTGTCTCCCTAAAGCTCTAATACCAATATGATAAGGAATGAATCTAGAAAGAATCAATTAGTAGTGGATCTCGCACGAAGAGGAATGGGTATTCAAAAGAAATATGGGTATGAAGAATAGGAAGGTTTTGATGGTGAATGTGAATGGATATAACTCACCAAGACACAAACACAATAAAAGTTTTGAGCTCGAAATAGAGTTCGATATAACTCATGAACACCAAATGTTACTCGGGGATCCAAATGAAGGTTAGATATGACTCATTAACCTGTTCAAATAAAAGGGTTCACTACAATCTAAAAACAAGATTGATAATAACATGGGAGAGATTAAAGAAGGTAATCAATACTCAATAATTCGGCAAACACAAGCTTTACTAGCTTAAGTATAGCCTTGCTCAAAATAGGAAGGTTTCACTTTCTGTATATATACATCTCTGTATATCTATCTGTCTGTCTCTCCTTGTATCAGTACAAATTTTGCTATTTATAGCAAGTCCTAAACCCTAGTGGCAAAACCATAAATAAAGTACAAGGCCTTAAACCTTAAAGAATTGGACCCATAAATAAAATAAGGAAAAACATATACAAGAATATAAAACTGTGCGTTTTATCGAGAAAGTCAGCATGCAGTCACTTAACATGTCCTAGGAGTAGTACTATTCGAACCGGATGGGGTCGGAAATTTGATGTATGGATTTAAGAAGGAGTCCATGAACTCTCGCGAGGTTTAGCTGAGACACTAGAGAGGTCAGCCCATTATTACTAAGTCTTAGATTCTGTTGGCACGAGTCTTTCGGTGTTATGCCGAGTGGCTCTTTGATTTTACATCTTCAGCCTTGTGGTATATTGATAACTCAATTGATAACAAAATTGATGCCGAGTGTTTATTTTCTTTCCCTCGTCCTTCTAGCTACAGCTCAGTCTCAGTAAGTATTGATAAGCTTCAGCTTAGATTTGGTCGAAGATTGATTCCCATCAATCTAGCTTATTAAAATTAAAATAGGGATTGCTAACTTAGATTTTTTACTCTCAACCTTGCTTAGTTATCTCGCGTGCGAAAAGAAGACTCGAAAATGACTTTTCTAAGCTCATTTGGGCTTCGTTTGACTTTATTGGACCTTAAAGAGACTTATATGTACTTTCGACTTATTAAAAGGGAATATGAGTTTCTTTAATTATCATAAGCCCCAAAGCCCATATCTAAGCCCATTAAAGCTAAAGCAAAGGGATAGGGTTTAATGATAGGCTTTAATCTCAATCATTAATCCTTGAGCCATCCAATAGACAATATCAACCCTTAAATTGTATAAATAGGATGCTTTTCCTCTCATTTGATTCATTTAAAATATTAGCAAACTTGAGACAAACATTAAAACTTTGTTGAAATCACTCCTTAGAAGATTAGATAAGAAATTTATCAAGAACGACACAAAAACAATTAAGAATACCAAGTTTGATCTACTATAATATGTGAGCACTTAGATACTGATTTTGCTCATTCTTCCTCCTATACCTCTTCCTATGGACATCTCTTTATGTGCTATCAGCTTAAGATGTTTCATAAGTTGACCGTCATGACCATTGCACATGATTGACAGTTATGGTAACCCCATAACATAATGAGAAATATAATATGTTTATTGAGTTACTTTGTGAAATATCCTTATTCTTTGTTGAATTAATATATCTGTATAGTTACAAATGAAGCAAATGAAAAGAAAATTAGTTTTGGGATATAATTAAGTAGATGAAAATGGTGTTGTTTTGCAATTGTTGTGATTGAAAATGGGGTTGATTTTGTGAATGTTATTATCCCTTTCGAATCCACTTTTACTAAGTTGGAAAATTAGATTATTATAGTGGATAATAATTTTTAGGATTGAATAATAGATGGAAAATAAGCAAAATTTGAAGCTTAAGAAGATTTATTTATATTTGTTTAGGTTTTTTGCTATGATGTTGTTATTGTTGTTACTTTTAGTTGGACTTGTTACTTAGATTCTATGTCAACATGATATCCTTGAAAATATAGTCTATTTAATCTAGGAGAAATTTTTTTCTTCTCACTGACTCATTCTTGTTTATATAAGTGTTGGCTTCATCAAGCAAAGGTGGATGTTAATATCTTAATTTTCTATGAAGCATATTGTTTGTCAAATATGTTGGGTTGATTATTTATAGGAAAAAGTATGCTGGAAGAACAATATAGGAAGTGATCAAGGTTGAATAAGAAGTAAAGTTTGATTTGACTAAAGGAAATAAAACCTTGATTGTTAGACTTCATTTAACTCACCCGATCTAATTTGGTTGAACTTAACCTCTTCATAAAATTGATTCGAGTCATTCATTTGACCCTTATTGATAGTGACCTTAGTTTAACCAATTGACCCAACCGATCTAACTTAGTTCCTATAAGAATCAATCGGGTTTTTTCGGGTTAAAATATATTATTTTATCTTGTATTTTCTAGAGAATACTCCAATTTGATAAAAAAAAATAATAAATGTAGATCAAAGAAAAACAAAAAATAAACTATAAAAAGTTTTCAACTTAAGAATATAAGTAATCTTTATTACTTTGTAAATAAATATAAATTACATTATAATATTTTTGTTGACTCTGGTTCAACTCCAATTGCATGTCTCAACCCTTAACTCCTTTTCACTCTTAGGTCAACCTTTCGGTCTGAGTTTGACAACCTTAGCTGAATTTGATCAAGAAGAAGCGAATTCTAATTTGTTACAAGTAAATGGAACTATATAGATTTTGACATGATATAATCATACTTGAATACTTAACATTTAGTAATCGCGTATATTTAGGTAATATACTTAGGAAAGAAAACTTGATTAATAAAAATAGGATTTGTCCTATTTTTGTAAATTCATCAAATATCTTTTCAAAATATTATAATTAATGTTCTTGAACATAAAATTTTTTTCTTCAAATTTAAATTTGAAATATCTTAAAGATATTAAATGATATTGGTTGGTGTTCTTAAGAATATTAAATGTCTTTCTAACATGCTAGGTTTTAACATCAAATTATGCATGCTTCGTTTGTCTTAGAATATAATATGAAATGTATATAATTATATTCTTCCAATATCTATTATTTACAAGTCTTTGGAGTTTGAAACTATCTCTCTAAGAAGTTTATTTTTGTTAAGCTATTCGAAAAAGGATTTTCTATGAAAAGTACTTTTCTACCAGTTACAATAATTGAATTGTTTGCAGGAAAATTATAGAGTTGATTCCTATTGACTTTGGTATGAAGATAGACAAGTTTAAATTCCTACAAACTATTGAAGATGTGAAATAATGTAGGTGTACAAGATTGGTACAAAAAAAGAAAAATTGCAATTTGAGAAAAAGCTTTTTAGTTTTTATGTTAGCGAAAGTGCTTTAGTGGGAATTTTCGACTATATCATATGTCCTACTTTAGAGAGTCAAGTGTCTCTTATTATAACAAAGAGTGGTATTGTAGTAAAGGATAAATTATAAATGGAGATTTAGATTTTAGCACAAATTTGAGAAGTGAAGGACTTCTACAAGAAGTGTATTAGGATTAGACTAAGGAAAACAAAGGAAATCTCCATTAAGATTAAAGAGAGTTAGGACAAGTTAGAAAGATCATGAAGAGAGATATAAGCTTCTACTTAGTATATTGAATTTTCTCGTTTATAAACTCATTATATTTTGCTTAAAAGATATTCTAGTGCAATCTTAGCTATTGAGTTAGTAGTGTTGGTAGAAATGACAAATGCATAAGGCATAACATCAAAACATTTGGGCTTTGATTCTCTCACCATTATCATTTTTTAAATTAATTTGTTATTTTATATTTCTTATTAAATCAATTACACCGTATTAGCATATTCAAGTATTACAAAAGTATTTGTTCACTTAACTCTGATGAATATTCGTAAGTGCTTTTGTTAAAACAAGTGTAAAGATGGTTTATGCATAACTTAAGCACATGCTTTTAATTGCATATCTAGAACTTACATAAATATTTGTTCTTCAAAAGATAATTTTCAAAAGAGTCTTCTTGTATAAGTCTTTCTTGTAATAAATCAAATTCATTTCATTTGATTCATTTAAAATTAGGTTATTCTTCTTTGTCAAACTTTTAATACATAGATATCCATAAACAACTTAGTATGATCAATTTCTTCTACTTATAGAGAATTTTCTTACCATTCTAAATGATTAAACTCATTGCTTTTAGACTTATTTACTCAATAATAAGTCTCAACCATATGAACTGAATTTATTAGTTTCATTTTTGTTCCTAATATGTTAAAAATAGAAAATTTAGATATTTATGCTCTATCAAGGTAAGGAACCATGACATATATGTTTGTAATTTAAATATATTGCAAACTAGTGCTCTATTGCCCTTCAAATGATTAGATCAAATAATCAAATAGATTTTTGGTCCCATATATGTCTATTCATGTTTATCAGCCTAAGTATTATCCATTAATGTAGCATTATACACATGCTATATCAAAATGGGAAGGTTCAACATAAATATAAACATCTCTTTAACACTACAAGAGCATTAATATTAAATGCAAATTTACCAGAAGACTTTGAGGGGTACATTCTTATAACTTAATACCTTACAAACAAGATGCTAACGTCTATACTAGATTGCAAATCCCCTCATGAATTGTTATTTAAGGAGAAACCTTCATATGAGCATCTTAGAGTAATCGGGTGATTATGCTTTATTTCTTAAAATAATCTTTACAAACATAAATTTGATCTTAGTGATGCCAAATGTGCTTAAGGATAGAAAACGTAAAAAATTTTAACATGCTTGATAACATGGTCTTATTAGTAAGGATGTGTTCTTATGTGAACATATTTTTCCTTTCAAATATGGTCAAAATTGGACTCTTCTCTTCATCTAAGTCTTTGTTTAGAATCTCCATCTCATGTTTCATTTGGTAGTCATGATAATATTCCAACCATTATTGTACCTATACATTCTATTTTTTATCAAACTTATTATTTGATGGGAACTTTGAGTTCTTTTAAGTTGACAATGTTTAATCTAAAATCTAGTAGAAATATTCCTATCAAAGCGTTAATCCATTTAAAAGAAAACATGTCCTTTATAATCGAAGGATTATATCCATCCAATGCATCATGAATGCTTAGTTCAATTGTTTTTGCTTTTTTTTTTTTAAGTTCTATTTATCATTCTATCTTACCATATCAATTTTTTTTTTCACCTAATTCATTTACTAACCACCAATGAGACTATATAGTATCTTTAGCACATGTTTTAACCAATTAAGGACCACATTATTATTCATAAACAACTATAAATTAAGACTAGGTTTTGACCATGAATAAGCAGTTAAAGCTTCTAGAACTTAAGGATACTCGAGAATTAATTAATGTGCCAGTATGAAAGAAAGAGATTGAGTCTAAGTGGGTCCATAAAATTAACAATAAGCCTAATGGAAGTGTAGAGCATTATAAATCTTAATTGGTGGCAAAGATATAATCAAATAAATGAAGAGGATTATTATGATAAAATATTTCACCAATTGTTAAATTAGGTGCTAATAGGATTCTTATTGTTATTATAACATCTTATGATTTTGCTTGTGTGTTAGATTGATATAAACAATGTTTTTCTACATAAACATATATATTAAGGAGAAATGATTTAGTGAGTAATACATACTATATATTATATATATATATATGGCGTGTAAATATTAAGAAAATGTTAACATATATAATGTATGTAAATCAATGGTGATAATTGATTTAGGAATTACCAATTTTATTATTATTCGTATCAAAATTTTATTAATATTTATATGCCATATGTAATGAATATTTTTTCCTAAATTAAGACATGCATATATTGCTTCCTAAGGGATATGTGCCATACGGAATCAACTATACAAATTGTGATTACATGATGAGCTTAAACAAGCCTTCGGCAAGTGGAATCTTGAGATATCTCATTTCTTAATTGGAAATGTATTTATCTAATCTAAAAGTGACTATTTTTTGCTTACATGTTAGCAACTTGATGAACTTGTAGTGGCATTACTGTATGTAGATGATATGCTGATGATAAGTAATGATACGATGAGACTTCTATTACTTGTTTAAAATAAAATTATATCTTACTTTTATAACTAAAGACTTGAGATTGCTAAATTCTTTTCTTAGGTTTGAAATCTATAGGATTATGTAAATATTAATAAAATATTGATATATATGATATGTGTAAATAATGAGTAATAATTAATTTGGGAACTATCCATTTCATTATTATTCATGTCAAAATTTTATTACTATTTACATGCCATTTATAACGAATCATTTTTCCTAAATTAAGACATGTGTATGTTGCTTCCAAAGGGATATGTGAAAGCTACATGGAATCAAGTTTACAAATTACCTTATGATCTTAAATAAGCCTCTTATGAGTGGAATCTTGAGATATCTCATTTCTTAATTGGAAAAATATTTATCTAATTTAAAAGTTACTATTCTTTATTTACATGTTACCAACTTGATGGATTTATAGTGGTATTGTTTTATGTAGAAGACATGATGATAAGGAATGATATGATGAGGCTTATATCACTTGTTTAAATCAGAATTGGATATTGCTTTCACAATTAAGGATTTGAGATTAGCGAAACCCTTTTCTTAGGCTTGAAATCCATAGAACTTCAAGAGGTAATTTCTTCACCTAATGTAAGTTTATACTCAACATATTATTAGATGTCAGACTGACAGCCTACAAGCTAGTAGTGCAGTTCCTATTAGGTTGAAATTATAAAAAAGTTGGAAGCATGCTATTAGATCATCTCATTGTCTATCAGTGTATCTCTAAGAGACTTTTTTTATACTTATTGACATAACTATATTTTTACTCTATCTATCGATTAACATATTTATTATATAACCTTGGTTACGGTGTGCTTTAGTCTATGCCTATATAATTGCAGTAATTTGGATTTTTGTTTTTCAACTAAAGAGAGCACAACGATTACACGATTCAAAAGCTTCTAATTTTGGAATGGTTCTCTTATCGTTAATTACAGAAAGAATAAAAAAAAAAGTGCTTTCACTTCTTTCCATTTTTTAATAATACGCATGTAACCCATGTAACGAAAACTTCAAAAAGCATAGCCAACGTTGATGAAAACTAATAGGATGAATTTTGATTTATATTAATTCAATTGTACACAGCCACTTGGTCAAATAAACCAAAGACAAGAAATCCTTTCCCTTTCTTTTTAATAGTTAAGCAGTTGCGTATAATATAAATGACGAATTTGTTATACTAATATTTATTCAACAAAAAGATATTTGGAATATCTTTAATTTTTTTTTTCTTTTTCATTTTCTTCATATGTAATCTTCGGCAGTGGATAACCAAGAACTAATTTAATATGAAAAGCATTAGCATTGAGACAAAAAGTGACATATACCTCATAAGATAAAGTGTTAATTAGAGGAATAAATATGTATTTTCTAGTTTTTATCATTTTTACTTTACATACTTATGTTTTTTTTTTTTTCGCTTATTGTTTATTGGTTTTTTTTTTATTTTATTTTTTTTTTTTATCTATATACATTCCACATGCGTAGTATTGAAAATGAAAAGAAGTGAAAAAACTTTTTATTTTTTTTAGGTAATTGACAGTAAAAAAACCATTCGAAAATTGGAAGTTTTGTTTCATGTAATCGATGCCATCTTTAGTTGAAAAACAAAAATCCAAATTACTGCAATTATATTGGCATCGACCAAAGTACATCGTAACTAAGGTTATATAATAAACACGTTAATAAATAGATAGAGTAAATATATGCCTAATCACAACAAATTACAGGGTGCTACTAAATGGAGCAACGCTACAGACCTTTGCTGGGGGTAGAAGTTTAAGGTAAGGTGACCTAATATCCCCATATTTATTCATAACGACAATGGAAGTCTTGACTAGAAATATTCACAAGTTAGTAGACCAAGGAAAGCGAAAACCTAATAGATTAAAAGGCATAGATCTTAATTTCTCCCACCTATTCTTTGAAGATGATTTGTTATTAATGGGAGAAGCAAGTGTAGAAAATGAGGAAACCATTAAGGAGGTCATAGAAATATTTGAGGAGATCTCGGGATTGAGTGTTAACTATGAAAAATCTTGTATTTTGTTCTCGAGAAACATAAGGAGATAACTAAAAGAGGCTAAAAATAATTTGGAATGAACCCAAGTGCAAATATGGGAAAATATCTAGGCATTCCTATTAAAAAAAAAAAAAAAAAGAGGAAAAGTAAAAAAAAAAAGAAAAAGAAAAAAAAAGAAAGAAAGAAGAGAATTTGAACTTAATGTTAGGTAAAACGAGAAGAAAGTTAGCAGGATGGAAGGCCAACTTACACAGGATGGCAAAAAGAAAAATTCTAGTAAAGTACCCCTTGGAAAGCATCACAAATTGCTACTCCTAAATGATTCCATTACCCCAAAAGTTACTGGACAGTATAGAAAAGATAAATAGAGGCTTCATATGAGGTAGCTCGTAAGAGAAGAGAAAACTAAATTGGGTACCTTATGAAAGGTTAAGAAACCAAAGGAAGGAGGGAGTTAGGTCTACTGGTTCTCAAGGATCGAAATGATGCCAATTTCATTAAGCTAGGTTGGCAGGTGAGGAGGAAAGATTTACCATCAACTAATAAAAAAGAAATGTAAAAACCTTAGGAGGAACGAACGTGTGAAATCAAGAACAAGGTTTGGAAGAAAGATGAACATCATGATGAATTGATTAGAGGAGAAGATGGTAGTTATAAGATATAATGGGAAGGATACTTGTTTATGGAAAAATAAATAGTCACCAGAAGGAATAGTCAATAGTTGGAAGGGCTGAGGACTAGGGAAATGGAGGAAATAACTTTAGCAGAAGCATGGAATAGATTAGGTGTTTGGAAAGAGGAAGAAACAGCGTACCTAATAGATGAGGAAATTGCAAGAAGATTACAAAACATCTGGATTGATGAGAGAGATACAAGAGGAAAGAACTATTGTGGATACATGATGTGGATGGAGAAGTAAAGTATAAGACAACGTACAAAATGCTTGTCCTAAACAGAGATGAAAGGAGAATAGAAGCAAGAAATATTTGGAAGTGGATATGGGAGATACCAATCATGCCAAAGGCAAAATTCTTTCTATGAAGGATTATGAATAATGGGCTACCAACAAAGGATAACTTAAGGAAAAGGGGGATTAATGTAGATGAAGTATGTGTCTTTTGTGGAAGAGATCAAGAAACAATCCAACATATCTTCTTTGAATGTGAACACATGAAGAACTTTTGGAGAGAAAAAGGAATAAAAAGTGCTCCACAGGGACAAGATATCAAAAGCCTAGTCAAATGGTTTAAAATAAATGCAAAGAAAAGGGTTTTCAATTAGAGGGAAGCATAAACCCCCAAGGCAGTCCTATTTTTGTTCTACATAAAAGGAATATTAGTGGAAAGAAATTAGATAACCTAGGTGAAGATTGGAAGACTAGGGTGAGAATAGATGTAAATGAGTTGTGGACAAAAATGAGAAGAGAATAGAGGTAAATGCAGGGGAACCTAGAAAGAGTGAGATGGAGGAAACCAAAACTAAGATATACCAAAATGATTGTCTATTAATGTATTATTAGGAGACTTCTTTATACTTACTCTATCTGAGATATATATATATATATATATATATTTAACATGCATACATAGTCAAATTCTATTTTCGCCTCGATCTACTCATTTATAGCTGGCATTTCATGCCTTGGTATATCTAAAAGACACTACATACCTTGCTCCATTTTATTCTTCTCATAATTTGCTTAAACTTCTTTGTCATTGTAATGCTTACTATGGCTCATGTTTGTTTGATTTTGAGTTTTTCATAGGCCATAATGTTATTTTAGGAAATGCTTTCATGTCATAAAAAAGAGAAAACCAAAGAAACCATCCACTGTTACTACTATTACTATTGAAGTTGATTATCATAGTATAGCAACACAATAAAGTAGCTTTTTAAGTTTCTTATATCCTTAGCTCATTAATATGCATTTCATTGTGTGTCATATTTTAAGTGTACTTTTGATAAATTTACATGTTATTTCTGATCATTAACTAGCAGGCCTTCTCTATTAAAGCTTCCTTTATTTCTTTCAAGTTCAGCTTTTTCGTTCTACGTCGAACATTTAAGAAACTCTTACTTAAGGGAGATCTAAGAATTATACTTATTATTTATTTCTTGATACATGTGTTTGTTGGTTATTGTTCCACGTGCTTATCGCTCATTACCTACCAAAGTTGGATGTAGTTACCTAAACTTATATGACTGAGCTCTTAGTATGTAATAAACTGACGAAAGTATTGTTATTACGTTGAAATAAGCGCATATCTCTACCTAGTTTCTAATGGGATATCTTCATGGCTTATCAAATTGAATCATCTATTCACATAAACAAAAAAAAAAAAAAAGAAATGCAACAACCATCGATTCTCTAATTTATTCCCTGAAAATTGCAAATTAATTCCTATCTTATTTTATTTCACAAATCAAATGTATTATTAATTTCATTTTGCTTGGTCTTATTTGGAGATTTAGAACGAGAAGTCCGTAACTAAAATTCCTTAAGCTATAAATGAAATATTGTTGTAATTCCAACCATTTTCATGTGTGAAAGTTAGTATGATTCATTAACTTTTCAAGTGTTCGGCTTATGTGGAATTCTTTCTTTAACTTTGTCTAACACTTTCAATTAAGAGAGAGGTACGAAGAAACACCATAAAAGGCGAGGACAATAATGATAAATGCAAAACTAAAATGTCTATTATTATATTTCTTAAATTTTTAATAAGTTATTTTTTATCAAAAACTTCCACTCTAATTTTTACATGCAATATTTAGTTTTGTCAAATCTTATATCATTGGAGAGCCCTTGAAACTTTTTTTACCAAATAAAACTATGCAAGTGCATATTAGGAGATCTTTTTATCGTTATTATAATTTATTTTCTACCAAGTGTTTGTAAGTTATAGAAATTGGTGTGAATATTGTTTTCTCAATGAGACAGATTAAGTTTGACCTCCTTTCCTTTAAGAGTTATAGTATATATAGTAGTTGGCAAAAAACTGAAAAAAGAAAGCCAATATTAACTTTTCTTGGATGTATCATCACTAAAACTTACACCCTATGATATTTATCAACGATCAATTACTAACCTTATATCTATAACTTAAAAATTAGACATTCCATGATGATTGATGAAATAATCATTTCGAATGTTTTGAGAGGTCTGAAAATGGCTTGCTTAATCCAAATTCAGCAATTTCTTTTCCCATATTTAGGACTGTTATGAAAATCTTCCTTTATTTATTTTATTTTTTTAATTTTAAATTGACCTTACTCATACTATTATATATTTTTATATACAAAAATGCTAAAGTAGCATTCGATTACACAATTTTTATTGTATTGGATTAGAAAAAAAATTTTGTTCCATGTTTTGTTTGTAAATTTGCTAATAATTGGACAAAAATTGGACTAATGAATTAGGCAAAAAGCTTAGGTTTTATCCCATTTGTACTTCGATACAAAAATAAAATTTATTAAACAAAAATGAAATTCACTAAGAAAAAGTAAAAAATATTTATTTATTATATAAATAAATAATTTTTTAATATAAATTTTATATACAATACTATATAAATAAAATATGGTACAATAAGTTTGTATTGTCCAATATTTCTTATACTTATTATACCTAATTCTTATAATTGAAAACTATTTAAAGTAGTATTAATGTGTCAAAATGTTTATGGATATCTTTACTTTAGTTCCACAGAATCAGGATACCGTGTTTACTATTTACGAGCTTATTAAAAATAAAAAAAAAGTTGAAATATGGATAAATGATTTAATTACAAGGTTTTTAAACTAAAACCAATAAGATATATCATAGACAATTTCTCCAAATATCAGTTGACTATGGAATATCATATTAGTCATAGATTAAAAAAGATATCAAGTATAAGTTTGATAGAGATAAAATATACCAATCCAAAACTAACCTTCATAAGAGTAAGTTGTTGTTGTTGTTATTATTATTATTAGTAATAAAAAAAGTACAAAAAAAGTCCTTAAAGTTTGTAGGACCCAAAAGTAGATGCCGTTTCTAGTACAGCTTGCTCATAGTACAAGTCCTATTTGTATATCATATTTAGTTAAAGAAGCATTGGATAGGTTGGAGTTCTTACCTTCATGGGATTCGCTTATTTTTTTAGTTTAGTCTTTAACGTTTTAAAAGTTTCATTTCAGTTCTTAATGCTTGCAAAAACTTACAAAAGAAGTCCTTCCATTAGTGTAGACACTTGACAAAATTTGATTTATTCAAATAATTGATTTAATTAAATAAAATAATAATACATATATTATATAAGTAAAATTCATAAAAAATACTAAAAATGCAGAAAAAATGATAAAAAAATCAATAAAACAAAAATGAAAATCTAGAAAATAATATATATTATTTAGTAATATATTTTTATATATATTAACCTTTATTTTAAAATAAATGAATATAAATTAGCAAAAATAAAAAAAGTTTCATCCATGTCTTTGCCTATCAACCCAATTTAAACATGTTACTTTTGCTTACAAATTGAATGTGAAAACCATAAAGAAAATGTAGGGAAAAGGAAAAAAGGAATTGCTAAAAAAAAAGTTATGAAAATATGGGTTCTAGAAAAATATTTTTAAAAATATCGGACTTGAAATTGCCTATTGGAAAAGCAATTTCAAATTAAACTAAAATTGCCTCTTGGGTGTCGTATTCATAGGAATATTTTTCTCTAAGAGTGGTATTTTTGAGAATCTTTATTTTTTTAGCTTTTTCTTTTTCCTTTTCCCACAAATACAATAAAAAATTCTACAAGTGATTTTATGGTTCTCAAAATTTAGAACTATGTTATCCTACATTGTTTTAGAAGAACTTTGAAGCTTATACTATATGAAACTTGCGAATCACATATATGATGTCTTCTAAGACACCTAAATTTCAATAATTTCCATTTATTTTTTACAATTTAAAAGATACTAGTACATGCATTTAAGTAATAATAACTTGATTAAATATAATATACGCTAGAAAAAAAAAAGAGAAAATAGAGTTATAAAATGATAGAAGTCATAAAATAAAATAAAAGATTATCAAGTTATAAGTAAGGGGTATTCTAATCTTTAACAATGGTTTAATAAGGGGTAAAGTTGAAAGCACATGAAATTCTTAGCCTAGCTGGTGTACAAAATATTACATTTTCTTTTTCAAAGACTCATTAGAATTTTTGTACACTATAGAATGGGAATCTTTCTTTGCAAACTCCAAAACTTCTCAAGATAGGTCAGGAAATCTATTAAATCTTCTAGGTTTTTTAGTAGAAAAGGTTTGATTAATTTAGATCTCTTATGATAGTGCAAGTATGATTCATGTGAAGAATAGGATCATAAGGCTTATGCAATCCTACAAGACTTTGGTAAGTGAAGATTTGTGAAGATTATATATCCTCTACGTATCATGTATACTTAAGTCCAAGAGTCTTTATATTATTGGAATTGGTTAGTTAATAATTTGATGAGTTAGCTAGTTAGTTAAGTAATGTCCCACTGTATACATAAACCTTTTGAGTTCTATTAATTAAACAGCAACACAATTTCTACACTTTTCGTCTTCTTGTTGAATGGGCTCTCATAACTCTGCTTCTCTTATGACGTAACTTGTAGTGACCTATGGATTCTTTGAATCCTTACGCTGTATTAGAGTAAGGTAATCTATAGAAGTTTTCTTTGCATCAAATTTTTTTAGATTTTTATTGAATGTATTGTAGTCATATATTCTTTAATCATGAGTTTATTTGTTGATCCTTTAATTAGTAATCTATTGTTCTTGAGTAGATTGGATAGTCTAGGAATGTGTATAGGAAATGTAGTTTTTGATAGAACAAATTATCTAGCTTGGAATAAAATTGTAAGGATGGCTTTAGGCATGAAGTTAAAACTTGGTTTTATCAATGGTACTCAAGAAGGTCCTGATGAAAATTCTACTGATCTTGTAAAGTGGACAGGATGTGATTTTATGGTACGTTGTTGGTTGTTACATTCCATACACAGTGATATATCTCAAGGCTTATATACACAATCAACTTATGAATTGTGGAATGAAGTCAGTGAAAGGTACAAGATTGTGAGTGGTCCATCAGTATTTCAAATTCAATTTGAAATTTGTAATCTCAAGCAAGGAAATTGTCTATAAGGGACAACTATAATAGGATGAAAAAGTTTTGGGATGAATTGTAGGTAATCAATACTTATCCTATTTATGAATGTGTTCATGAGAAAGCTTGTGATTGTAACTTAAAGAATATGATTGTTGAATTCGAATCACAAAACAAGCTGATACAATTGCTTATGGAGTTAAATGATTCGTTTGAAAGCATTAAGAATCAGATATTATCTATAGATTTATTTCCCAATATTAATAAGGCGTTTTACTTATTACAACAAGTAGAGAAACAAAAAGAAGTGGTTTAAGTTTTCTCATTAGATATGGATACGTCTGTTCTTTTCGCTAATTGTGATGGCGTTGGACAATGGTTGATTACTGATAATAGGAAGGGGAGATGATAGATTAGTAGAGTTTAATTGTAAGCATTGTAAAAACGAAGGACACATTATTGATTGTGTTTCCAATTAATAAGATACCCAGAATGGTATAAAGGGAAAAAGGTTTTTAAGGTAAGGAATTTCAGAAGTAAAGCTTCCACTTTATTGTGCTATACTTCAATACTAGAAGTCCATGATACTCCTTTTGGAACTAAAATCCATGATTTTAAGATAAGTTATAAGATAGTGTTGGATTGAAGCATGCTTGAATTAATTTGAAGTGAAGTATAACACATGACGAAAGCAAAGGATGTTACGAAACCTACTGTCTTAGCCAATTTTTCCGATTGTGTAAGTATCACTTCTGTTCTTCATCCTTTTAGCACTTCATATAATAATGTATGTTCTTAGGTAGTTGATATTGGAGGAATGGATCACATGAGTCCATTCCATTTCTTTTTTCTTATATATAAATATATAAAACCCTTAACTAAACTTGTTACAATCAAATTACCTAATAGAAGATAGTTGTTGGTTTCTCATGGTGGAACTATTATTTTGAATTAGCATTTATCTATAAATTGTGCTCTATTGGTACCGCAATTCTCTTATAACCTTTTATCTAATAAAAAACTTGCCAAATACTATGATTTGATTACCATATTTGATAAGTCCAAATGCAATTTTCAAGACTTGATGAGTAACAATCTTTTAATATCAACATGAGCATTTGCCGAGCTTTGTATTCTTCAAGCTACAGGAGTTCCTTCTATTATAAATATTAGTTGGTCACTATATCAAAGTAAAGAGATGTTCTGTAGTTCTAGTATTAAATCTCTAAAGAGCAGTGTTTGTAATAACGCAACACTTCATTTGTTACATGCTAGAATAGGTCATCCATTTGTTTCTAAACTTCAACATATATCTTGTTATAAATAGTTTTCTTTTAAGGATTTCATTTGTGATATATGTCATCAAGCTAAGTTTCATAAATTGTCCTTTCCTAGAAGTGTTCATGAATCCAAATTTGCATTCCTTTAAGAGTTGAGTCTATTTCTGGTGCAAAATACTTCTTAATAATAGTTGATGATTTTTCCAAATCAACTTAAACTTATCTCATGCGATGTAAGAGTTAAGTGCCTACTATTTATTCTTAATTCATTTCTTTTATAAAAAAATTAGTTTGCAATAGTGCCTAAGATAGTGCATATTGATAATGGTACAAAATTAATATCTATGATGTGTCAGTCCTTGTTTCATCAACTAGGTATAATTCATCATCGTACTGTAATCTATAACCTTCAACAGCATGGTGTCATTGAAAGGAAGCATAGACATTTGTTAGATGTTGCTCAGGCGTTAAGGTTGAATGTAAACATGCTTAAAAAATTCCAAAGAGAGTGTATTCTTACTACTACTCATTTAATCAGTAAGCTTCCTATAGAGAGTTTGTAGTAGAAAATACCTTATGAAGTCTTACACAACAAATCACCTTCTTATGATTATTTGAGAGTGATGGGATGTTTGTGTAAGCCCTAAAGTTAAGCCAAGAGACCGTGGGATTGAACTTAGAGCACAAGGTTTACGGTGATCGGTTAAAAGATCCGATTAAACCTGAATTATAAACTATGGAGAGAAATATTAGTAAAAATGACCCCGTAAACTTGAATTTAAGAAAATAAGTAATAAAATAAGAGACTACAAAATTTTTAAATTTTAAGTATAATAATTGTTAATCATCGAAAAGGCGAAAAGTGTAATCCAATAACTAATAAATTAGTAGAGGTAGATTATATGTATACTAAAAATCATAGACCTAAATAATAATTAGAAATGTTCACATGTACCCCACATGTATTTACTTGTAGGTAAAAATACGCGAAATTTAATTGGTCAAAAACTTAGTAAATAATTAAAGAAAATTATTAAATTAATTAAGAAAAATTAGAAAAAAAAATCAAAAGGGTATGGAATGATGCAAATTTGGTTGTGGCAAGTCAAGAACAAAAAAAGAAAAATTATCCAATTAGAATTAAGCAACACAAAAGCCAAAAATTAAGGAAATGAGGCAATGTCATGTCTAATTAATGCATATTAATTACCAAAAATGTCTATAAATAGGAAAAACATTCAGAGAACTCCTTTGGACAGTTAGGGATTAGAGAAAAATAGAAAGACCCGAAAATTCAAGAGAAAAGCTAGAAAAAAAAAAGCTGTGCAGTTAAGGCTAGTGAACCAAACCTACACACCACCACCATCTGGGGCCGAGCTACCACTACCACCCCACGCAAGACCTACTGCCTGGACCGGCCGATATACCTGGACTGGTGTTGGAAGGCCAAAAGTCATCGAACCGGGTGAGTATCTCATTTGTTCAGATTTTGTATAGTTTCTTAAAATTAGTTATTTTGCCTAGAAAATTATGAAACTTATTATTCTGAGATTTTATTGTGTGTAGATTTAGGGAAAAATAGCGATTTAATTTAATCATGTCTGAAAATATAGAGTGCTTAACAAATTAAGCAAAACCTAGCATGATTAGAATTAGAAATAAATAAGCTTAGGAGTGTAGTTTGGATCTCAAAATTTTTCTGTAGAATGCCTAAGGGATATAGAACAGTGTTATGAAGCCATTTTTTAAAAATTAATTCTCAAAAATTTTAAGTTAATTTTTATCCCTAAAATGATGGAAAAATTGGATAATTTTTGGGTTAATTAGATGATTAAGACACTAATTACTGATTTAGATAGTAATTAGATGTTTAGAGATATTAATCTCTGATGTGGAAACATAATCTTAGCCTTTGGAGTATTAAATATAAGTAATGAAGGCATTATGTGCTAATTATAGAAAATTAAGAATATTATAAAAAAAATTAGGTTTAATTAGATAATATAATAATAGAAATCAGAACATAATAAATCTGAAATAAAATTTAATTTTAAGTAATTGTATAAAAAAGTATAAGATTTTCTCACATCGAGAATAAATCCGATACCCCAATTAAGATTAGCGTATACAAAATAGTTTAGAATCCTAAATTTAGACCCAATGGGATATTAGAATACTCGAGCTTAATGCGATTAATTTCACATTAGGATTCGAGCATATTTAAGATTTCAGAATCAATACTAGAATCTGATTTAGGAACCAAACCTCAAAATAGGGTAGAATGAATCATTAGTAAATAAAAACTAAATCATAACCTAGAATGTGAATAATTAAAGTATAAGAACTGAAAAAGACCTATTTATATTATAGGATATTCAGAGACGGATCATAACCTCGAAGGTAGTCACGAGATGAGCGAGGTCTCCAATGCACAAGCCTGGGTTTGGTTGTGAGCTGCTACATAACATGGAAACTCCTCAACCCAGATTGGAGCGGGTAAAATTTCTCTTATTTCACAACGGACCGGATTACGTTGTGCGATGACACTTGATGTTGCATTGCGTGAAAATAATTACTTGATAATCTTGTTTGTGTTTGTATGCATTTATGAGTCTCTAATTCAACTTACTGAGCTGTAGTTGCTCATACTCCTATAGATCCTTTTGCAAGTCCTGATCTTTGAACAATTCAAGTATTATATCGCCTTACAATTATCCAAAGGTTAGTTCTTTTGAAGCCAGGGGTGTGAAGAGCAATTTACTTAGTAGTGATGTATAGCGAGAATGTCCTTCGTCGTTTGAGGACAAAAGACTAATAATTATTATATAAATTAATGAACTGTTGTGTATATGTAGAAATTTCCTAAGAAGTTCTGTTGACTTTAAATATAATTATATAGGTTTATTTAAATTTGTGAACTTTACCTTATTGGACTGTTTACTTCAAAGCGAGGAGTCGTCGACGCCTTGTGTAGATTATGTCTATAGTAGGTACTGTTTACTATCATAGAATAGTTTACAAGGCGGGACTGTTGCGACTCTGTAACTTCAGAGAGTAACAGTTTGCGTTATGTTGGTTCTCAACCTTATCATAAGGATAAATTTGATTCAAGGGTGTGAAGTGTATCTCGTTTGGTTATGTATAAAGACAAAAACAATATAGAGTTTTTTTATTTTTCACGACATCAAATACTTAATTCTCGTGATATTATTTTTTATGAGGATATATTTCCTTTCTGAGATACACATGTTCCTAAATATCTTTCATGACAAAATTCTTCTAAGTTATCTTCCAAACTACATGTTTTGCTTGAGTCAATACATCTTCTTATCTAGTCATCTATTGGATAGTATCATACTTCTAGAGATTAGTCTTTTACTTATCAATCCTCACAATAGTCAAATAGAATAGTTTTTGGTAATGAGTTCTCTACTATAGAACATGCTCCAAGGTGCTCTAATCGAGTTAGAAGGACTCCTTAGTGGCTTTATGATTTTGTTACTAGCATCATTAGTGTTGTTGCTAATTCTCCTTCAACCATTACAAAGTTTACTATACCTGCTAATATTTTTCATACAACTCAACTTAGTCTTTTATCTCATTACCTATACCCCTTGCTTGATAAACATTCTTTTGAACATTTACCTATGGACCATGTTGCTTCATTAGCTAATGTTTTGACTACACAAGAACTACACAATTATTTAGAAAATGCTAAACATAAGGAATGGGTAGAAGCAATGGAAAAGGAACTTATTACATTAGATTGCAATGACACTTGGGAATTGACATCTTTGTTAAAAGGTAAACATGCAATAAGATGTAAGTGGGTTTATAAAGTTAAATATAGACCCAATGGTACAATTTAAAGATATAAAACACGTTTAGTGGCTAAAGGGTATACTAAAAAAGAAGGGTGGATAATCATGAAACTTTTTCTTCAGTTGCTAAGTTGGGAAGTTTTGGGCTTGTTATTGTTGTTGCTACTACTTATAAATGGCCCATGTATCAAATAAATGTCAACAATGCTTCCTTACATGGTTATCTAAATAAGAATATATATATGATTCCTCTGGAAGGATATGGTAAAGCATTGCCCAACCAAGTTTGTAAATTTAAGAAATCCTTATATGGGTTAAAGCAAGCTAATAGATAATAAAACTTAGAAATCTATAAATTTCTTTTACGTAATGGCTTTATATAATCAAAGCATGATTATTCACTTTTTACTCATCAAGGAGTTGATGATTTTGCTGTTGTACTCCTTTATGTAGATGACATGCTAATTACGGGTTCAAATTAAGCTTTTATTGCTAAGCCAAACTTGATCAAGCATTCACTATCAAGGATCTAGGCATTGCTCGATTTTTCCTTAGCCTTGTACTTTGTCCTACAATTGATGGGATATATATTAATTATAGAAAGTTTATTTTGGACATTTTGAATGATGCGGGCATGTCAGCTTGTAAGGTTGCTAAGGTCCTTATGCAACATGGTTTGAAAGTTGACAACAATATAAGGGAGTTGTTACAAGATCCATATGTTTATAGAAGGTTGATTAGACGGTTGTTGTATGTCACCGCAACTAGGCTAAATATCTCATTTTTTGTTCACTGCCTTAGTCAACTTGTTTCTTCACCAAGGACATCACATTATCATGCTTTATTGCACTTGTTGCAATACCTTAAAAGGTCATTCAATCATAGGTTATTTTACTCAATCAACAATGATCTATCTTTAAAAGTATATACTGATTCGGATAGGGGGTTAAGCTCTCTTGATAGGAAGTCCTTGAGTGGATATTGTATTGTACTTGGTGATGCATTAGTTTCTTCGAAAACAAAAAAGCAACTTACTATTTCAACTTCAACAACATAATCAGAATATCCAAAGCTTTCCTTTGCTACAAAAGAAACATTGTGGATTTCTTACATCTTATGAGATCTTACTATCTATGTTGTTCATCCCATTCCATTTTTTTTGTGACAATAAATCACCATCTTGATTGCTACCGATCATTATTTACATGTATGCACAAAACACATATATATAGATGTCTATTTCATACGGGATCATATACAATCTAGTTTCCCTCATTTGTTTCATATTACTTCTACTGCATAACTTGCTGATTTGTTGACCAAAGCTATCACTGAACAACAACTTCACCGTTTTTGCTCCAAGTTGGCCCTTCTCTCTAGTCTACCTTGAGGGGTGGTGTAAAGATTATATATCCTCTACGTGGCATGTATACTTAAGTCCAAGAGTCTATATTATTGGAGATCAATTAGTTAATTAGTTGATGAGTCAACTAGCTAATTAAGTGATGTACAACTAAGTATATATACCTTTTGAGTTCTATTAATTAAACAACAACTCAATTTCTACACTTTTCGTCTTCTTGTTGAATGAGCTCTTGGAACTTTACTTCTCCAATGGCGCAACTTACAGTGACATGTGGATTTTTTGAATCCTCATAAGATTTAATTGTGAAAATTGAGGTTTTTAATTGAATCTAAGTTCTATACATTGATCCTTTAGGGTTCTACGATGTTAAGCTTAGGGAAAACAAAGAAACTTTAAAGGATCATCAAAATCAAGATAAAGTATCCCTTACACCGTATATTTTCTATAATCTTCATTTTAATAAGCTTTTAGTGATAGTTTGGTGGTTAAAGGGATAAAATAATAGAAAAATTATGGTGTTGATGGTATAAATGTTGAATTGTAATTAAAGGCTTAGAGATGTTGAATTTGTGAGATGTTGATCAGATTTTTGATGTGGAGTTGGGACATTTAAGAAACTAAGGGTGATTTATAAGCAAAAGAATCACATGTTATAGTTTTTAGATGCAAAATTAGGTTTATAAAGGACTTTTGGTGGATAGAAAAGGTAGTTTTTAGAAGTGCAAGAAAGTCAACATGACTAAGTCAACATGGTCAGGTCAAGTTAGGGATGCATGATGGTCTATGATATCCTAGGTTTTAAGATAATACATTAACCTAGCTAGTTATATCTAAATGTTATTGACATGCATGAGCTCTTCCCTCGTGCCATAAATAAACTACATATATGAATAATCTTAGAACAAATAGGAGATAGAGGTAGTGTAAGTCCAGCATCCCTAATGATAAATTATATACAGGATTTCATTCTTGACCTAATTAAGCAAGTTGCTAAAAATCGATTTTTGAGTTGTTAGTAACTTATTTTACCATGCAACTTCCAATTGGGCTTCATGATTTAATAAGTTGCACCGAATAATCCTAGAAGCAAATAGATCTTACGTGGTTATTGCTAGATATAAATAGTTTGTGTAGTGCTGGAATAGTTTACTCAACTTCAAGGTTTATATGGTGAAGATTATTATAGTTTATAAGTATAAATGTTGGTCTCACGATTGGATAAATGAAATTCGATTATCTCCTCCTTCAAGGTTGTAATATGATTTTCTTTGAAAAAAAAAATAAGAAAATAAAGAATTAGGAGGTTTATAGGATTTGAGTCAAATTTACAAGAATGGATCTCATCGTTCATAACTTTTTTCCTTAAGGAAAATATATATATATATATATATATATTTTTTTTCCGACGTAAAACTTCCTATAAAGTGACTATATTTGTTTAGCTCCCCAACATATTTGTCAACCGGTATGATAAAATCCTTGTTGCACAATTTTAAGAGCTTAAAAGGGGAAAATCACATTTTGTAGAATTTTGGCTAGTTGTGCGATAATATAATATAACGATTTGGGGAGCCGTTTTTATTATATTCAATGAAAATGCCAACTACCAAAAGATTGAAAACACAACTCAAAGAATGACCAATTTATCACAATATATAAATTTTACTTCAATAGCACGTAATAAAGTACCTAAAAGCATTATTAGTAAAATCGCTTCAATCACTACATGGTTGTTATCGTAGGAAGGATATGTGCAAATCGTAGCCGTCTGGTTCCTCGTTTCGATTTTGAAGTCGAACCGAAATAAGTGGTCACAATTCGAAGATAGTTCCCCGTTTTGTTTCCCGAGTTAGTTCCGACTGGTTTTGTATTTTCTTTTAGAAAAATTACATGGATCCAAAACCGACACTTCAATCATGAATCTAGTACCATTGGATTTGATTGTGGTTCCTGAGAATGGAACCATCAGGTTAGTCATTGAAATGTGTCTTAAATTTGAGAAAACATTTTTTTCTTTTTTAATCACACACCATATTTTATTCCCATCTAGTGGGTAGATGACATTAAAATTTTGATATATACAATAGATACAAAATAAATATAAATGTTATTCTGATGTGTATAAAAATTTTATTAATATTCACGTATGAAATATAAATATACCTAAGTTTGATAGCCAATGAATACCTTTTCATTAAATTTTGATGTGACTCAGGTTTGGAGTCCGTGACCACGAGGTGAATGTTTGCGGTAAAGCCACAACGCTGCTCTGTTGATCCATTGAACAAGTGGAGTCCTACACGTCATCAGAGGTCTGCTGTATACGAGGATTATATGGTAATACTGATTCCTCTTTTAAGTTACGTGCAGTCTTAAGTAATTTCCAATATTGAGTTGTAATTTCGGGTTAGGATGTATTTGTATAAATCTCTCTTTTGTGATAGCATTAAATTTTCTAAAACTCAATAGTGGAGTAGTTCTTTCACATGATGTCGAAAATCTAGTGCTTGTGCTATATGGCACATCAGTTGCATTTTGTCTTGGTTTTCCAATTTTATTTCAGGATTTTCTATGTCAAATCTATTTGTTGCAATTTGTACTTCTTTTACTTGTTATTCCCTTGCTTCTTGCAATCCACAACCTAGACTTGGATAAGATCTTGGTTGATTGATAAGAGAATAGGATTATGTGACTTAGGGTTAGTGTTCTAATTTTTCATCACACTAAAGAGAAGTGCTGATCCAATAGAAATACAATAAATTTGATTAAAAGAAAATGGTAGGATGATTAAAAAGTATAGCTAAGAAATATATACTTGGTTTGTGGTAGGTGAGCATGTATAGGAATTTAGTATTATTACGCTTGAAGATGGTATGAGGTAAGAAGCTCAAATTTATGAAGGATGATGAGGGTATATGATGAGAAGGCCTCAATGTTGGTCAAGCCAAATCCGATTAATAGTAATAGTGTTTGCAAAGGTATTTATGGAGAAAATGATTGTTGTGGAATAAATTTGAATTGTTATATAGGACCAAATCTTTAGCAAATTAATTAGTGTGAGGTTTTATTTACTCTACATGAGTAAGAGATTATGAAAAAGAAGTATAATTTGAATGTGTACATTTGATTAATGACTCGAGTAATATAAATGTGAAACTAGAGACTAAGGAAGGGGTAATAATCTTGTTGTGCTCGCTACCATCTTCATTTCATGGTTGTGAAGAGTTTATAATTCATGGGAATGAGAAGTTGTTGTTAGTGGAGGTAAGAAATTCTATTTAGCAAGAACCAATAGACTATGAGATGAGATCTACATTCATTGCAAGTATAAGAGAACCATATAAGGCTATAATGCCTAGAGTTGAAGAATTGGGGATGGTAAGGGAAATAAAGTAGTTCCTAAATCAGTGATGACTAAAGCAAGGGATTATGTTATGTTAATGGCTTTTAATTGACAAAGATTATACACATGTTGAGTTTTGGACTTTAGTAGTATGTTTCATATATGTTACAAGAGAAATTTTTAGAATGGGGTTGTTTACATAACTACTGAGAGATTTTCTTATTAGAGATTTTGTGTATGTTAATCCCTTAAGAAGTTTTGATGATAATCAAATCTATAAATTGTATTAGCTTTTTAATATGTTTCTAATAAAAAAAAATTCATATGTTCATGATAATATATATTAAGTAAATAATTGATACTTTATTTTTATAATAGAAAAATAATATGTATTGTTATGCTCTACAGGTTACCCTAGTTATGATAACCTATCACAAATACTTTGTAACATATTAAACATTTTGTAAAGAGTTTACCAAAATTGTAAGTAAATTAACAAATAGTTGGAAGGTGAATACTAACTCTCATAATAATACAAAATGGTTCATTTACCTATAGAAGGGTGCTTATTTATAAAGAAATTTTACAATATTTAAAGTTTCAAAATTAGAGTTTAAAACATTTAATTGCCAAAGCTTCTTAAAATACAAAGGACTATGCTACAATGGTTGATGGCTATTCGTAATACATCAAGAAATTGTTTTTCAAAATCGAAGGTATTTTGGATATACTAAAAAGTTCCTAAAATCCTACCCTTAACTTGCCTCCTTTACCTTAAACCCTAGTATTTGCCTTTTAAAGACTAAAACACTCCACTTATGTATAGAAAACTAAGCCTTCTCTTTAAACTCTACCCCAAGAGGAAAGCTAAAGAAGATTAAGGTAAGAATCTTGAAAATTTAGCTCAAATAAATTGATATTAAGACTTCTAACACCTAAATCCGTATGTTTATTGTTGATTTCAACTTGTTCTTAGGAGTTTTCAAGTAAAGAATCTTAGTTTCTAACTTGGACAACTCATTTCAAGTATTGAAGGTAAGTAACTTGAAGGATTTCTTTAGTTAAGTTGATTCTTGGTTGGAAAATGGATTTAAAGAGAGATAAGCTTACAATAGGATAAGTTTTTATTATAAGTTGGGAACCATTTATAGATTATTGAAGATTTAGGGCCTCTCCAATCTGACTTCACCAAGTGTTTGTTATTTTGCAAGTGCATTGAACTATAATTCCTAATCTTGGTTCCTGAGTTAAGAAGTGGTTTTTGGAGTTGAAATTAGAGGATTAGCTGAGTTTTTAGTGTAAAGAATCATTGGGTTACTGTATCATAAGTCAGGATTAGAAGAAGTGAAAGTTTAGATAAGGATTTGGGTGATTTTGTTTAAGGTCAAGGCATTCTATTATGCAGTACAGAACATAAACAAGGTGTCTGAATGCTTTGCTGGGTGCTATTGAATGCTAAGCTACTGTAAGTGGTCGAAGCTTAATGTCTAGAAGCCATTCTCCATACCATGCCTTATTTTGGCTATTTTATTTTCCAAGTTGGTTTTTGATAAAATCTTAGTGCAAATGACTCCCTGTCTGCCCTTTCTACTTCCAAAATTCCCAATCTTTAATTAAGAAGCTAAAATTTAGGGTATGATTTTAAGTGATTCCTTACTTAGCCTAGGAGTTATAATTTAATGAGATGAGGTCCTTGTTTAAGAAGCATGATCGAGAGATGAGGAATCAAGCTAACTACATTGTCCTTGGGTCAGGTTTTAGACTCTCATACTATAGTGTCCCTTTGCCAAAATCTTTTACTTATTAAGAACTTAAGTACGTAGTGCTTGTTTGTATGGTTATACTTACTAGGTTAGAAAAAGATCTAACTAGATTAATCTATATTTGACCTAAATAAATGGTTTGTAGGTCGTTCTTGTCCGGCTCGCTCTAGGTACCTGCAATGGTAGATCCTTAAAGGAACGACTACTAATCATATGCGAGGTTTTCCTAGTAAACTTTCATATATGACCATATAGCTAGAATTTTAGGATTTCTAGACTTTAGAATTGAACGGAAAGGACTTAAAGGAAAATGTATAGTTATATCTACCGATGTATGTGGATAAAGATTATAGTGTGGCGGGGTCATGAGTGCTCTTTTCTTGAATGTTGGCTTAAATCATAGATAATTACTCTATTGTTAGTTTTAGTTCTTATATAACTTGCATTATTGGCATGTAGTGATTTAGCTTAGCATTTGTATGTGCTTGTGCATCCTTACTAAGCTTTGACTCATTCTTTATTCTTTTTCAAGCCTAGGGATAGATAAGTATCTTATTTATGAGGAGTTGTATGTAAATAATATCTAGGAGGAGGAAGAGGGTGTCAAGTATCATCATTTTTGTGATGATTAGAGTTGAGATGATATATGTATATACTGGAGTTATGTTATGTTGTGTTGACAAAGTCATGTTGTGTTGAGGAGATAGACTCCTTTCCACTATGTTATGTAGGTTTGTGATATTTTGAGAAAATTAGCTACTCTTGATTTATCTTATGTTGCCTATAGTTATGAGTCAATAAACTCCTAAACTATTATGTTAGTTTGAGCAGTTGGTTTATGTGGATTTGAGTGGATGTTGTTACCCACTCTTTGTATAGATTCTTTTTGTACTTGTTGGATGATTATGTTATGTATGAAGCTTGGTGTACTTAGAAGCTTTAACATAACTCCAAGGAATGAGATTATGTGGTAGGTTACAATGCTCATTTAGGGTCTTGGGGCGTTACACCATTTATGCTTCAAGTTTTGAATATACCTTAGTAGTTTACCTATCTATGTTATTAAAGTAAGCCTTGCAAGAGGAATTATTCTACAGAGTGGTGACAAACCATAGTTCAATGAGATAAGAGTACAATATTCTAATTGTTGCATATCAAGCAAGAATAAGCAAGTTATTAACTTTATGCTATGTATGACCAATCATATGTAATGTGAACATTACACATGGTCTTCTAATAATTAACATAAAGTCTAAGGTATATTTCCTTTTCTACCCACCCCCGCTGCCCCTCCTTAACCTCCTTTCTCTTGCCACCCTAAAAGAAAATGTTGACCTTATGTGAACATCATAACTGGTCTTTCGATTACTAACATAAAGTCTAGGGTATAAGTTGCCACCCAACTAAACCTTGACTTTAGGTTAAGGATTCTATAGCATCGTTAGTATCCAAGCTATCCAAATGCTAATTTATTCTTGTTACTTCTCTTGACATGGCATCCTTGGCTACTAAACAAATTAGAACATTGTAGTAGTGGAATATATGAACTACCCATAATAATAACACCATAGGAATATGAACTCATAGCCAATATACCCTTAGAGAATGAAAGAATATAGTCCTTGACTAACTTTAGATGTACATAAGCCCTAGTCAATAAAATTGAGAATTAAGACTCCATCAAAATCACGATGACCCTTTAGTTAGTTAGTTCAAGTGACGGAGTAAGATTGCTACAAAAATACATCATCATTTCCAACTAATGTATGATAATGGCAGCACAAGACTTAATACTATGCATGCCTAATTTCATTTGGGGTCAACTAGTTGATAGTCCATATCGGGAAAGTATAATTAGACATCTAGACAAAATGTGACTATGCATGCTCAATCATATCATTAACGCACATTTGAACAACGTAAGTCACATTCAATCCATGTTTAAACACTCACCTATCATTAAGTTTAGTACATTCAATCTATGGACCATGTTGGGTACACTCAAGCCATTCATAAACCATATTATGGAGTTCTTTGTATGACATATTATCCTTATGTTAGGTAAGGCAATTTAATACTTTAGATAATGGTACTTTCTTCAACAAAGTTTGATAGATTTATCTACTTAAATTTATCCTTAGCACGAATGATTTCTAAACATAGTTGTTAGTGTGCAATCATATAGCTACTTCTTCCTTAGTGTTACTTAGGTGATTGGATGTGTTCATTCAAATGTCCTATTATGGATAAAATCTATCATAGAGTCCATTTTAAATTGCATTTGTGATAATTCTAAATAAGAAAATCCATAATAAGACCCTAGCTACCTAAACACCAAAATCTACTATACTTGAATTGCAATTGCAATTGTGATAACTTGTTCTTAAGTCATCAAAAAAGTTTTAACAAATTTATAACTTTAGCTTATTCTTAATCATGAAAACATGTTTCAAAACTTGTAGAGATACCAAATGGGTTCAGTGGAATTCATCAATTTAAATCAAAATTTCATACTAAAATACAAGAATGAAAAGGAAATATTAAATTAGGGAAATGTAGAATAAATTACTACTCTTTGGGGATTGGAGGTAGTTGAGAATAGATTTAGATTAAGTTCTTGGTATTAGTGTAATGATCTCAATGCTACAAATCTAGAGCAATTTATGGATTTGAGTTTAGTGGCATATTATGAGAACAAATAAGGGATTAAAGTGGTGAGATTTTGAAAGGACATTAAATGAGATTAAAGTAAGGGATAGTGCTATAAGTTTGAGGAGAGAGTATTACTTTGGTTAGGGGTTTTATTCGAAAGAAGGATTATCAATTTAGTGCAATAAGGTAAAAATATCAAAGAAAATTCTTAGGGAATTTCAAGTTCAAATATCATGAGTGATAATGACATGCATGGTAATAGTCTCATATTTATATATATATATATATAGTTTTTTATAACAGTTTTTATTGAATTTCTATATACTACTTAATTATGATTTACTAAATATGAATGTATATATAAAATCTTGAATTCGTTAATTTAATTCTTATTTTTCTTATCTTTTATTTTTTTTGTTGTAAATTATATACTAAATTTTATTTAACATATTTCCTTAATTGAGATTTTTCTATTAGAGGCTATGAAGTTTTGAAGTCATATTTAATTGCAATTCTTTAATTGTTATTGTTTTTGTTGATGTTGGTTATTTGTAAAGGTTAGAGAGGTTAAAGATGACCTGCACAACTAAACAAACATAAGATAAGAAGGCCAATAGAGGTAATTCTGACACAACTACTTTGATACTCAAGTGAGTAAGTGTTCAGAAGAATATAAGGATTTAGGGTAATGTAAGTGATAAAAGTGTTTTTAAACCCCTTGACTTGTAGAATTAATTAGTATTTATAGGAGTGGATAGGGAGATTCTTTTGGAAGGTGTGTCATATCTTTAAGATACACTTTATCATATTCTAAAGATATATTATAGATATGCTAGAGAAGATGTCGGTTTGATTCCATACCACCATAGACTTTCCTAATGTAGTCGAACTCCCATGCCTTATCCTTTCATAGCCTTATGGGCTAAGCTTGCACATAGCAAGCTTACTATTTGAGATTTAAGGGATGGAAAGGAGATCGACATAAGCCTTTAAATCAAGTTGTTTAGGATATTGGAAACTTATCCATGCCTCAAGAAGGTCATCCATAATGATAGTAGCATGCACTTAGTTGTTATATAGTCTAATGAGCTCTAAGGAAATCGAAATGGGCCTTTGCAAATAAGCCAAGGGCTTTCTATCTCAACCCTTATTACGTAATGGTCGATTTAGGCTTAAAGGCCTACATCCAAAATAGACTATCTAGAATTTTCAAACAAAAAATTTTGGGGTTTCACATGTATATTTTGCATTCTAATAAAATAATCCTCAGTTGGCAATAATTATTTAATATTAGTGCTTGCTAATAGTTAAATTAATATATTGCTGAAATATAATATTTATAAAAGATGAGTTTGTTGAATATATATATTTGTGTATGTATGTACATGCACGGCACGTGTATGTTCTTGATGACACCTTTTAGTATATGGTTGATGATTTAAATGTTTTCATGAAAAGACAACAATATTGAAAAATATGTATGAAATATTTTTATTGTAAAATGCGTTAGTAATGACATGCTTAGAGCCCAATGATATGGACAATCCGCCGGATGTTCTTTAATAAAATGTCTCCTATATTCTTGAAGTCTTTAAGTCCATTAACTAATTACAAAATAGTGTCCCTAAACATGGTAATCAATTAGCCTAGTAAGATATTATATTGCATAGATATATACATATACCATAGTTGCACATAAGCTTATAAGTGTTAATTAGAACAAGCAATTAGTTAATTATTTGATTAATATAAGTCGATACCAACACAATTCTAACAATGAAAATTCAAAATAACACAAATTGTGCTTTCACAAGAATAATTAACCATAGCTCAATATCATATTAACAATTAAAGTTGGCTATAGCCTATATCAACAATTATGCAAATTACAGATAGAGCGTAACTTACATTAATTATTACAACTGATTCATAGCATAAATATTAATATTAATTAGATGAATGAATTGCAGCCTAGATAACCAGTACAAACAATATATCAATGAATTATTCAAATATTCATTAGTCAAGTTTTATTAAACCTAACATGTGAACTCAATAAACAAACTGTGTAGTATTTTCCTCCTTTTTTCTCGAATTGCATTATTCATTTTGATTCATACATAATAACATGGTTACAGTTTTGAAAGCTATTTTAGTTTGTCTTCATGTTCTCTATGTTCCTTATCTTAATTTCATTATATTTATTAATCTAAATCTATATCCCATATTTTACTTTGATGGAAAGTTTATTATTAAATAAGAATTGGATCAATTGACTAAAAAATAATTGGTTAACCAATAAGAGTAGTCAATTAAGTTCAAAAAGGGGTCAATTAGTGTTTCTAATTCAATGTAATTCCTCCTTCTTATTTATGTATTTGCATTGTAACTAAATTAGGGTTTCTATTAATTTGTTGTCTATGTTCTTACATAAATTGTAATTCAAATCTATCAATTTTAACGTAATTCATATCATATGAGTTTAGACCCCACCTAATTATTATAGGGTATATTCCATATGGCAATCCTTTTTCATGTAACTAATTACATAAACCCTAGCTTTATTTTATTGAATTTCATCAAATACTTTAATTCTTAGGTGTAATGCCCTACTTCCTAAGACATCTATTTTACTTTGTAGAGTTCTTCTCTCAATGGAAATCGAGCTTTTCTCAAGTAAAAATTTGACCCGTAAGTCTTTTTTGTGTTATGCTATATATGCAATCCAATAAAGTATTTAGCTAGCCAAGTACAATTTCTGTGTTAACCAAACCAAATATAGTTTCTTAGTTAAATAAGCTAAGTTTAGCTTTGAAGTTTACCAAACTAAGTAGAGATTGTGAGTTAACTTAATCAAGTATATTTTTAGAGTTACGTAACATAAGCAATATCTTCTTAGTTAAGCTTTCATCTCGTTATTTAATGTCACATGACAATAAAGCAGGCACAATCATTATAACTTAAACGCTTGCTAGTGATCTCATCATTCATTCAACATCATCTAAGATTCATCAAGTCACAAATATAACTAAGCAATATTCTTATAAGACAAACATTCTCATTAGTCAAGCACAATTGTAGCTAAGCTCAACCAAATCATAATTCAAATAAATCCCAATCTATTATCAAGTAAAGCACAAATTACACCCATTAAAATTTTCAAGAATCAAATCATCACAAACAATGTTAATCTGTGATAGAAATATCTCAAGTCATAAGATACACTTATGTTAATCATACAATTGCATAAAATAAGTAGGTGAGTATTCTATGTTCTTGTGGCCATTACATAACATAGATAACCAAGTAAAGGTAATCATTAGAGCCAATGCTTATGCCGCTTCTGTTTATGAATATCTTCACTTAGTATATCAATATATACGCGTTATTGTTCATTTCAATTTTAGTTAAAATATTTAGTATATGTTTATGTGTAATTGTAACGACCCGACTAGAAGTCATCCCATAGCAGTATTGTTCGTTTTGACGTGGAACGCTATATAGTTTTGTTCCTTAGTGTAGCAACTTTCTAAGAGGTCATCCATCTTAAGATTAACCCAGCTGAAGTATGCTTAACTTTAGAGTTTTGATGCACTCCAAGCAACTATACTAAAAGGTACCTCGATGATTAGAGTTCTGTAACCTAGGTTGGTGTGTTGCTCTAATACCACCTTATAACGAATCAACTAGAACTCATCCCATTAAGATATTTTCTATTTGGCATGAAATGCCATATGGTCTTATCCATTAGTATAGTAACTTCCCAAAAGGTCACCCATTGTAAAATTGACCTGATTCGAGCATGCTTAATTTTGGAGTTCCAATACCTTCTAAGCTACTACACCAAACTGTATTAAAATGTGCCTCGATAATTAAAGCTTCATAACCTAGTATTTAAGGGGTATTGTAGTGATCATCTATAGATTCTTATAACCTTCTATTTTACCTTCTACTTTTACTACTTTACCTTCTATGTTTATTATCTTACCTTCTATATTCACTTAATTTATGTTCAAGTTATAGAAGCTTCTACTTTTGTGTTATCTTCAGTTAGCACAATATTGTATATTCTATTTTATCTTCTATGTTGACTAATTCATTAGAAGACCTTATATGTTATTTCAACTAAGTCATTTCAACTTCTGTATAATATAAAGTCCTTAATCAAAATTTCACTTGTAAGTCAATCCATTTCCTTCATTACTTATGAAATTCAATATGGTCAGTTCAGCATAGTCATCAAACCAATAAATTAAAGTTCTCAAACTGGCTCAATGATTGTCAAATTAATGCAACTTACTAGTCAAGCTAATATGTGACTAAATAATAGCTATTTTCATAATAATTAATAAATCCATCCAGTTAATCCCATAAAAAATGCCTTAAACTCATACAAATATAAACTTTCATGTCTAGTTAGTACAAGTGTTAAACTTTCTCATTTCTTATGCCTTTCAAAATTATTATTTTAACCTTGAGTTCACTAAAAATGACTATAAATTATACAAATAACCAAATTAAACGACAAAATCAAATTCAAATGCTCTTAATAACATAATTAAATTTCATGAATCAAGTTAAGTCAGATTCATCAATTAATTTTGTAGAAATCCTTTGTTTTCCAAGTTTCTCAAACTACTATAGATTTAATAAAATAGATCTTATAAATACTAAACATATAGTTAACCAAAAAAAAAAAAACTTGTTATATAGATAAAATATAAGGTTATAAGAGTTTATAAACCAAAATTTAACTCAAAATAACATCTTTTTATTTCTAAAAATTATTATAATTTTTGTAAGAACAAAGCAATTTCTCAAAAAAATCCTATATCTACTAATAATTACATTAAAATAAAAATACTACATGAAACTACATATAAAATAACCTAAGAATACATGTGTTTATAATTATTTATGATCATTTGGCATTTTTAGTAAATAAAATAGGTTTTGACCCAAAAATAGGATCACTTATCATCAAAGCTCTAGCTACCATTTGTTGGAATAGATGTGTTGGTTAGCTCAAAGGTGTGTTCTATTGAGTAGTGGTGGCCATCTAATGTCAGGTCGTAAGTTGATTTGAGTTTGATGCATGATCAATTCCTATACCTAGTTTTCTATCCCAAAAAGTTCCTAAATTTACTCTAAAAATTCTCTATGACTCTCAAGACCTCTCATTTTCTGAAAATAGCCAGAAGAGGTTAAACTTAAGAATATATAGGAAGATAGGTAGATTAGGGAAAAAGTGAAGTGGTGATGTATCATTGTATTACCCTTACATGTCCTTTTATTGACTAATCTCTAAAGCTTACACACCACTTGCATGCCGTGCTTATTTCATTTGAGAATGCATTGTATTTAGTATTATTTCATTAGCCTTTGTTTATTATATTAATATGTTTTAGGTATATTATATATGTGTATACATTAAGGTTTATGTTAATAAATGGGTATATATTTAACATATTATATATATATAATGAGTATAGATTATCTCTAAATGTTATTTCAAGTCGAATTATTTATTTTTATTACTCTTATATAGTTTTATCTATAGGATCTAATTACATAGCTGACGGAGCCTAATCATACCTATTTTATATGTTATATTTTTAATTTCAAGATTTTTAGAAGGAGATTTCATGAAAATGAGATCAAAAGATTGAAGAATGCTCAAGAATGGAAGTAAATTGGCTCTTTGAAGGAAACACATATCATAAAGCTTATTTGTTAAGGTTGTGACTATATATTGAATTAAGAAATGTTGAATATATGCCTATGTGTTGCATTATAGAGATACAAGGCCATGTGTCTCATCTCCATGGTTATATGTTTAGTGTTTGATGATATACACGACCATATGTCAATTAACTGGAGCCGTATGTATACATTGAGAAAGGAGACATGCCATGTGTTTCCATGATTCAAACTTTGTATCTCTTATTTCCATTGACAATTGAAGTTGCATATAGAAAGTTACATAGGCAAATGGTAGGATCATATTTAGAGCATGTTAGCTAATAAAAACCTATAAGATTCCATGTTCTATAAATGGCCTTGAAAAGGGAAAACAAAAAAAGAAAAAAAAAAACGGTAATACCCATTAACCATTTATTATTTAGTCATTGAAAGCTAAGGTTTTTACAAACTTAAGAGTGTTGTCCTCTTAACTCTCTTCTTCTCTCCTCTTGGTTGATTGTTTTTAGATGTTTTAGATTAGTCTTTTTAGATTTCAATTATTGTGAAACATAGACTCTTATGTAATTACATCTTCATTCTTTTTATTTTCAATCTATGATTTCTAGTTTATAGCAATCAAATTCCATATACTTTGTTTGTTCTTTGAATTGGTATTGTCAGCTATCAATTCAATATATGATTTCACATCTATTAATTGAGAGATCCTATATATAATTAGATCTAGCATAATTAAAAGGAGTTGAATGCAAACCTCTAAATAGGATGATATAATTTCTTTGAATTAGGGTCAAGCGTCATAATAAAATTCATAGATTTTAATGCAATCATAGGGTTTTGATTGGAAAGAGATTTCAATTAATTATCCTAGGGTAAGAAATATAGTAACTTGATTTAGGAATTTCCATAATTTAATTAGTTAAGATGGGATCAATAGGTTGCATAGGTAATTGTAAGGGAATTAATATTTTGAATATTAAGTTAATGTGTTTTAGAGAGTTTAATTGTTTCTTTTATTTTTATATTCTATTGTTTGTTTTATTTTAATTAGGTTAATTCAATTATTAATTATTTGTTATTTAGAATTTTTAGTTTCAATAATTCAGTAGATTTGTTGGTTGGATAATAGAAAAAAGGTGAAGTATGGATACTTGAATATAGTTAATAGGGTCGACACTCATCACTCATATCCATTATGATAGGTATACATGCCTATGACGAATAGCGAAACTCAAATACTCGTGTTATCAATAATGGGTCAATCCTTAACAACGACCTTTAAGTTCAGACCTCAACCTTCTTACTACTTACACTAACCTTTTAAGTCTAAGGTATGACCTTCTAATAACTAGTAATTATCGACTTGCTCATATGCTCTAATATCATAGGTTTTCAATAATTACTAATGTTGAGTTGTCATGTTTATGTCTTTGTAATCTATCATTAGCTAGAATCAAAATTTAAACTCAGCCTTATTATTCATGTAATTAGAAATTTACAATAGAGGAAACTCACTAAACTAAGGACCATAGAAGGCTCATTTTCTATATGTAGAGTTCTACTGTGTTTGGGAAATTTAAGAAACAATGAAATAGGTAGAAATCAGTAGAAATTAAAAGAAAGGAAATCTTACTTTTGTTTTGTTTTTGGACATTTAAGAAGGAAATGAAAGGAAATAAGGGATTTAATATACCATATTACCCTTACTTTTATTTAATAAACATACATAAGTAGGGATGTTTTTGTAACCTCAATTCATTTCCACTCATTTCCATCACTTTCTCTTTAATTTTGGAGAGAAACATGATGGCTTTAAAAGTGGAAAGCTTTCTACTCTTTTCCCTTTGTTTCCTTAGATTTCTACTATCTTAAGTTATCAAATAAAAACTTTCTACTCTTTTCCACTAGTTTCATTTGACTTCTACCAATCCAAACATAATATTAACGTTACGGAGAAGGATCTATCTATATCTTAATATTTATAAGAATCTTGTTATTAATATTTATTCTCTTAAAATATCAACCTTCCTTTACAAGTCTTTATGTAAAAGTAATTTTTTAGTCACCATCATAAGCATGTTATGCTTAAGTTCAATTGCTCCTCTTCCTTTATAATTGCCAAACTCTAAACCTACCCCTTGCTCCTTCTAAATTCATTGCTCACCAATCCTCTCTTAATCATTTACTACTTTCCTTACTATCTAATCAACCAAAAATCTTTATCCTTTATTGTTTTAACCGTAGAAGATATAAGTGATTGTTACCATCGTGGTCATTTAAGGAGAAATCAATAGCAATCTAAATTCCATAATGTGCCTTTACACCACCACCATCAACTAGTTTCTTGACTTAACAATTTCAAGAGCACCTTCCCATGATGCTAATGTAGCATCATATTAATCACAAATACAACACCCGAGATGTATGCATCAAGCAACGTTATGATTTTGTAAATCTATATAGATATTTGATTCTCATAACGCTTTTGAGGCAATTGATGCATCTTCAGGGTCGGACATATGGAGAAGCACCACAATGAATAAACCAAAATAAATAGGAAAAAGGTTAGCAAAGTCTGAGCAGCTATCGAATGGATATGATACACTACTTGATCTTACTTAGCCAACAATCCGCCTAATGTGACACACTAATTTAAACTGAAGAATCACTTGCCACTATTCCTTATTAAAGGGAATAGATAAGAGATGAATAATAACGAGAACACTAAGGTTGCTCAAAAAGAACAACTCTGTATTGAAAGTTGGACGATTTTCTGCGTATAAGGAAAGTGGCGGTTTATATACTTGTCCACTAGGGTTATTTTACATGTATGAAAAAACATAATGGTATTTTACAATTATGTTACATGAATCATACTAAAAGGGGTAAAAAGGATAAAGAATATTTAGTACGGAAAAGAAAGAATCATTTTGGAACGTAGTGTCAAAAGACACGTGTTGCTTGATGGCTAGTCGTCAGGAGTATGATACAACATAGAAAGAAACAAGAAGTGATATAGTTAGGGGTCGACTTGATCTAGATTAGGTCAGGAGTAAATCAGGGGTTAGGAAATCAGTTGAGTTGGAGTCGAGTACCGGTAGTCGGTTAGAGAGCTCAGCTTAGCTAAACTTTCCTAAGTTACCTTTTGGATCAAGACTTCATAGCTGGGCGGGAGCATGCTGGATATACATGAGGATTTAAGCGATAGGTTGGTAGGAGGTCGGATTGAGATAGGAATCCCTGTTTCGGCTATGACTTGGAGTTAGTATTTTCTGTGCAAGCCCTTAAAGTCCTCTAACTTAGCTTCTTATGATCGGTCTAAGAAGTTAATTCCTATCATCTGCTTAGAGGTCGGAAAAATTTTTCCTCAAATCTGAAATAGTTTCTGCTTGTTCTTCTAGGGCATTTACAGGGTTTTCTTCAATTGATTGCTAGGGAATTAGATCGAACACATTGAAGGTAAAGGATGTACCATAGTCGTCAGGCTACTCGATTTAGTAAGCGTTGTGGTTGATTTTCTTCAAGACCTTGAATAGGCCATCAGCTTGAAGAGATAGTTTGCTTTATCTTAAGTACGAGAATTACTCTCGGTTGAGGTGAATCCATACTAGGTCTCTTGGTTGGAAAGAAATAGTTCGGTGGCTTCGGTTACCGATCTCTTGTTGTCTCTTATTGAACTTGGCGATCTTCCTTATGACAAACTGGCATAGCTCATGCAATTCTTGGGCTCAGTCCACTTTGAATTAACTTTCTTTAGTAGTTGCTGAGGTACTGATCATATCTAAGGGAACGGTAGGGTTAAGGCTATAGACAACCACGAATGGGGTTTTCCCAGTAATGCTATGGACAGTTCGCTTGTATGCGAACTTCACAACTAGTAGGTACAAATCCCAATCCCTCAAGTTCTTTCCTATAATAACTTTGAGCAGATTGCCTAGTATCTTGTTCACCACTTCAGTTTAGCTATCAATTTGAAGATGGCTACTAGAGCTAAATACAAGTTTGCTCCCAAGTTGTCTCCAAAGGGTTTTCTAAAAATAGCTCAAGAATTTTGTGTTCTAATTTGAGACAATCGTCTTTGATACTCCATGTAGTCAGACAATCTTCTGCAAAAACAAATCAGCAATGTATAAAGCATCATTAGTCCGATGGTATGGAATGAAGTATGCCATCTTACTGAAACGGTCCACCACAACAAGAATAGAATCTTTCCCTTTGGATGTCCGGGGCAATCCTAGAACAAAGTCCATGCTGAGGTCGGCTTAAGGTAAAGTTGGCATCAGCAGAAGCATGTACTCTCCATGGGGTGCTTTCTTCCCCTTATTAAGTTTACACACTTTATAACTACCAACTACCTTATAGACATCCTTGGCCAAACCTAGCCAGTAGAAGTTCTCCTTCAATAGATCGGTGGTCTTGACCTCCCCAAAGTGGCCTAAAAGTCTACCGTTGTGAGCTTCCTGAGCCAATAGTTCTCGTATGGAGCAGTTTGGAATACATAGCCCATTATCCTTAAACAGATAGCCGTTCTTAAGATAAAAATCCTCTAATAACTACCCTCGTTCAGCACTGTTCAACAATGGGACCAAAGTGAGGGTTAGCAGCATACTACTCTGTGATGAGTGAGAATCCTAATAATTTTGTCTACAAATTGGTCAACAAAGTTTGCCATTGTGACAGAGTGTTGGCGACCACATTTGCACACCCCTTCTTGTGCCGAATGATATATAAGAACCCTTCCATGAATTCCAACCATTTGGCTTACCTCTTGGAGAGTTTATTCTGACTCCTAAGATGCTTCAATGATTTGTGGTCAGTATAAATAATAAAGTCTCATGGTAGCAGATAGTATTACTAAACAGTGAGGGTTCAGAAAAGGGTATATAACTCCTTCTCATACATAGAATAGATCAAGGCTAGGCTACTCAATTTCTTACTATGGTAAGCGACAAGCTGTCATTCTTGCATCAGGACAGCACTAATTCTAACTCCTAATGCATTGCACTCTAATTCGAAGAGCTTGTTAAAATCTAGTAGTGAAAGGATAGGTGTTATGGTGAGCTTCTCTTTGATCTCTCTGAAGCTTCACTCAGCTCGATCGTTCCACCTAAACCCTTCATTCTTCTTTGCTAGCTTGATCAATGGAGTAGCTATTGTGCTAAAGTTTTTAATAAATCACCTATAGAAAGAAGCTAGGCTATGAAAACTTTGGACTTCAATGACATTTTTCGACGTTGACCAATCCAGAACAACTCGAATCTTCTCCTTATCTACTTAGATTCATTCCCCTAATACTTCAAACCTTAGGAACATTACCTCTTTCTAAAAGAACGTACATTTCTTTACGTTCCCACACAACTTCTCAATTCACAAAACGTCAAATACTTCGTGAAGATGTTGAACATGATTGTTTAGGTTGACACTATACACCAATATGTCGTCAAAGCATACGACTACACATCTTTTAAGAAGAGAGCGCATCACATGATTCATTAATCTCATGAATGTGCTCAGCATACGAATGACATAACCAACCATTCGTAGAGCCAGTGCTTAGTCTTAAAGGCAGTCTTCCATTTATCACTCGGCCTTATGCAAATTTGGTGATAGTCATTTTGCAGGTCAATCTTCGAAACTATCTTTACGCCATAAAGCTCATCTAAAATGTCATCGAGCCGTAGTATCGGGTATCTGTACTTAACACTAATTCAATTGATCGTTCAGCTATCGATGTACATCCACCATGAACTATCCTTTTTCGAGACAAGTAGAGCTGGTATAGTACAAGGGCTCATACTTTCCTTCACATATCCTCGTTCAACGAGTTACTCCACTTGTCTTTTTAGCTCGGCAGCCTGCTTAGGGTTCATCCTGTATGTAAGTTGGTTAGGTAGAGCGATGCTCGACTGCAGATTAATACAATGCTCCATGCTACGGACTGATGGCAGTCCTCTAAGCAGTTCTTCTAGAAACAAGTCGAAAAACTCATCTGGAAAGCATCAAATTTCTTTTAGGACTTCTTGCAATTTTCTCATCTCCATCAATTGTCTAACCAATAAGAACATTGGTTCATCAGCCTTCTTAATAGATCAAAGCTCCCTACGACTCATCACTAGGGCATTTTTCTTGCTAGCTCAGGTATGCTGATTATGGGTTTCATTTACTTAGGATAGGGTTTGGGGTTGTAACACTATCCTCCTTTCATCCTTAACAAAAGCATAGGTGTTCTTATACCCGTTGTACGTAACTCGTCGGTTAAACAACCAAGTATATCCAAGTGGTAGATGTAAAGCTCCCATAGGGACGACATCGTACACCACTTCGTCCCTGTATACATTTCCAACACTAAACGGCACAGTCACTTGTTCAGTTATGTGTAAAGCACTTTTATCATGAAGACAATGTAGCTTGTAAGGTCAGGGATGCTTTGAGATCGGCAGACCCAACCTCTACCTAAAGGATTGTGCAACTACATTAGTACAACTTCATCCATCCATTATGATCGTGCATAATTGGCCTTTAATAGTACACTTGGTATGGAACAAATTCTCTCTTTGGTTCTCCTCAGGGTTCGGTAAGGAACTCAAGACTCGTCTCAAGACTAGTGTCATCACTTCTCCCCAGTCGACATAGATATAGGTCTCCTCCTCCTCTTCCTCAGCTTCTACCTTTCGAACATCCTTCTCCTCCTCAGGCTTACTCTTATCAATGCTATCTACTACATCTCCTCGAAGCACCATGACACATCGGTTTGAATAATCAGTAGCCATGTGTTCGAAGCCTAAGTATTTAAATCATTTCACCTTGTTAGACTTCCGTCTAAAGGTTTGTCTCTTTTCATACATTCTTAAGGGGAGGCCTAGCCTCGGCTTGGCCTGACTGTCCTGCTCAACCATGCCGACCTACTTAGCTATTATCAAGTCAGTCATCGTTTTCCTCGGCCTGGTATGGTCTCTTCGGTTCGACTTAAATAGGTTAATGTAATATAGAGCTTGGGAAAATGTCGGCCCAAGTTAGCTCAAAACATTTCTCCTTTGCTTTTTAACCCTCTACGCTATCTTAACAGCCTCTTCCAAATTATAAAACCTCTGTACTTCTACAATATTGTGAATCTCATACTTGAGCCTAGAAATGAACCTTGATATTGTATGGGCTTTTGGCTCTTCTACGTCGGCTTGAATCATTAACATTTGGAAATCTCTTACATAGTCATCAACAGTTCAACTTCCTTGATGAAGCTCCTATAGCTTTCCAAACGTATCTTGTAAATATGTCTCAGGTACAAATCTGTCTCTTAGCAACATTTTCATCTCATCCTAAGTCTTAACACCTTATCTTCCATCTCTAACTCTAGCAATATTCAAATTCTTCCACCATATAGTGGCATATCTAGTAAATTCCAATGTAAGAAGTTAGAACTTGACCGCATCCTTATACCTATAACATTCAAATACTTTCTCGACCTTCTCTTCTCACTCAAGTATTTGTCTACATCTTTACTTCTACCGAAGGGTAGGATTTGCACCTTAACATTGTTTAGCTCTTGAGGAACTCGACATCCTCGTCCCTGTGTTTGGTAATAATCAACTTCTTCTTCACCAAACTCGTCGACATCCATCTCCTTATCATCTTCCCCAATTTCCTCTAACTCCAATCTTCATTTAGCATCTTTATATGTTACTCCTCTAGCTCATAGCGATCGAATTGGATGATTGTTTCAGTTGCCTTGGCTATAATGTCTCTTAGGGGCGCCATCCTATGGGTTTTCTTACTAAACACCTTAGGGTTATTGCCTATTAACTTGCATTACGGTGACTAAACTCTCAACAAGGTTTGTGAGTTTGTCAAGTTTATCATCAATGGATCTAGGGATGTTACTACCATTATGACTACAACCAAGTTAAGCACCACTACTGTAGTATCAATAAGTCCCTAAACACTTGAATCTAACATAGTGTAATACCTTGTTAAACAGATTAACAAACTACTAACAAACTTGCTTTGTTGTCGCAATGGAAAACAGAGTATCAATGAAACTACACTTACAAACACTCAAACATACTACAGTAGCTATGGAAGGAACACAACAGCTACTAACAATAAAGCGAATCAAAATTTCATTGCAATTTCACACATTCCCTCGCAGAATCGTACTTTAATACCAGCAAAGCTGATGTGTCTCCAGGGTTAGACATACAAAGGATCACCGCAATGAACAAACCAAAATAAATAGGAAAAAAGGTTAGCAAAGTCCAGGAAGCTACAGAATGAATATGACACACCACTCGATCCTACTTAACTAACAATCCTTCAGATATGACATATCAGTCCGAATTGAAGGATCACTCGCCACTATTCCTTACTAAAGGGAATAAATAAGAGTTAAGCAATAAAAAAAATACTAAGGTTGCTCAAAGAGAATAATTATGTATTGAAAGTTGGATGATCGTCTGCATACAAAGAAAGTGGGGGTTTATATACTTACCTACTAGGGTTATTTTACATGTATGAAAAGACAGAAGGGTATTTTACAATTACGTTACATGAATCATACTAAAAGGGGTAAAAAGACAAAGAATATTCCGTATGGAAAAGAAAGAATCATTTTTTGATGTAGTGTTAGAAGACATGTGTCGCTTGATGGCTAGTTATCAGGAGTATGATACAACATAGGAATAAACAGGAAATGTTGTAGTCAGGGGTCAACCTAATCTAGATCAAGTCAAAAGCCAATTAGTGGTTAGGAAATCAACTGAGTTGGAGTTGGGCACTAATAGTCAGTTGCAGAGCTTAGCTCGGCTAGCCTTTCCTGGGTTACATCTGGATCAAGACTTTGCAGCTGGATGGGAGCATGCTGGATACATGTTAGGATCTGAGCAACAGGTCGACAAGAGGTCGGATCAAGATAGGAGTCCCCATCTCAGCTATGACTTGGAGCTAGTATTTTCTATGGGAGCCCTTGAAGTCCTCTAGCTCAGCTTCTTGTGATCGGTCCAAGGAGTTAATTCCTATCATCAACTGACTTCCTTTGATTTAAGCTCAAATGTAACCCAAAAAACCATGTTAAACGTAGATGAAGTCCTCTCATGGTAAGCGACAACAAAAGACTCCATCTATTTTACAACTTTCATGTTTAGTTGTTATTTGAATCACATCGAATTACATCAACAATTTGTTTGGTTAGCTAGATAGCTAACCATTGATGGTTTAGTGGAGCATGGAAAACGTATTTGAATGTGTCTCTAGGCAACCAATTTGTGAGGGTGAGTCATAGGGGTAGCACTTGAGACATTTGCATGCAAGCAACCTCCTTGTACATACCATGGTCTTTTAATACATAGTTCTACATGCTATTACAATTAATTGACTTAATTGGATAGAAAGACTGGTCAATGTCAATCTAGCCATTTTCTATTACTTCATGTGTATGCTAGCATAGAAGGATTCACATCTTAGCTGTGGTTTCTCATCATATACATCTTTGCTTCTTGCTATTTTGACCTTAGCAACAATGTGATGTACATATTAAAAGGTCTTCACAACATTGACTGTATGAAAAAGAAGCTATTGTTCAAGCTAGGTAAGGCCACTAATTAATGGGATTGGGATGTATAACTACAACCATATTTGGAGATGAAATCAAGAGTATTATCCTTGTTGAGGTGATTTGCTCCACCATCTTCCCTCTATGGTCATTAAGGTCAATTATCAAATTTATCATTATTGCCTTTTATGAACTTTAAGCTCATTTGTTCACTTATATTTAGCTTTTCCTTTTTTTTATTCAACTTACTAATTGTAAATATCAATGAAATAAGAAAGGTTGAACAATTTTACTTGCTTATTTTTTTTTTAATTCTTAATGCTCATTTTTTTACTTGTTAATTGTATTTTGTATTTAAATTGAGTTGCTTCATATAATTGTTAATAATATATACTAAACTTATGATGTTATCCATATCAATGGATCGGATGTGTCTTAACCATATAATAATTAAAGTACTATGGTAAGTACTTAACAAATTTATGAATTTCAAGTTATATTTTTTAAACTATTTTTAATGTTTTTCTAACTACTCTAATGTAATTAATTTCCCAATTATATAAAGTGCAAAGCTCAGTCATTCACTTACTTTGTACTATTCAATTTACAAATTCTAAGTAATATTTTAGTATAACTCTTAAATATCTTGTTTTACATTTGATTTCCTTTACATAAAGTATGAAATTCAAATATTCATTTTTATTTGTACCTTTTAAATTAATTTAAAAATTCAAAAATAAATTTAAAAGTACCTTCAAAATGTCAATTTTTGGCGTTTTTATGGAAATAATAATACTTGCAAAAAAAAATTGAAAATTAAAAAAAAAATTACATAGGTGACTACACTCGTTTAAAGACACACAAACATTATGCTAGTAGTATGTGAATAAAATAAATAGGTGGCACATAGGTAGCACAAAAGAGATAAAAGCATCATGCATGTAGGTAGAAAGGCATACAAGTACTCTAAGTGTGGTATACAAAAGCTTAAGTATGCAAGACATACAAAAGTTGAACATAGCTTAGTTGCTACTCCTAACCATGAGTGCTATTTTACTTTGTTATTTATGAATAAAAGAGAAGACCTCATAAATGGGCAAAACCCCCTTTTACTTAAGACATAAATTAAAATATAGAACAAATTCAAAATTAAGACCAAAAAATGAAATCAATATTAGGATTTTTCTCAACATTTCCATTTTTATGGCACTATCAACCATGATCCCATCAAGAGATTAAGAGATTAAAGTGGTCTTTAAGTTATAGGCTACCTTGTTTGGCATTGTTAACTTACTCTAACTGTATAAATGGTTAGTAAATTTAGCTACTAAGAAGACTCTCTCATATCCCAAATGGCTTTTATGAATGGAACATGCAATTAAAGGGTACATAAAGTTACAACCTAGACAAAATTATGGAATCTTGGACATTCTAGTCGGTACCAATGCTTTAACCATGATTTCCTTATTTCCTTTGGAATAAACTCAAACAAATTTAGACCCAGATAAAACTTTAAGAGATATGCTGGTCTCTTAATAGGATGAATCAAGTTTGAATCTCTATCCTCATTGTAATCACTAAAAAAGAAAAACTAAGTTTGAGAACATATATGTAAGATGTTAATGCGATAACAAAATTATTAAACTTTGAGAAATTAGTGATGACTTTTCAATTTATAAACAATTGCATGAATATCTCATGTTGACTATCGATACTATAAGAAGCCACATGAAAAAAATATTGTATGTATATAGATTAAATGTGGCAAGAAAGCGATAATTCGAGTTTAAACAAGTTACATGAAGAAGTAACTCCATAATTTTTTTTTTGGTTTAGATTTCTTCTTTATTATATTTTAAGTTATAAAGAAATTGGGTCATAAGAATTAGAGATAAGTAGGTACAGGATAAGTATGGTATGTGGTCCTACCCCTAACTTACCTTATAAGTATTGGTTCTTAAATCTTTGGAATCAAAACTTACCTTATGGTATCGTAGACTTACCCTATATCCTTTACCCTATAAAACTTATAGGGTACTAAGCATCATATTCCATCTATAACTTCTTCTTCTTCTTTTTTTTTTTCTAACCTTCCTATAAATTTCAATTTCATGTGTTTCTTTATTTAGCAAATTTTGGCTATATATTTTTTTTCTTTTCCATGCTAAAAGATTGTTTTTCAAACTTTGCATGAACTTGATGTTATATAGTACCCTTTATTAATAAAACAAATTTAATGGCAAATGCATAAGGGTATATGAACAAAAGAAAATAAGGTATATGTGCTTTAAAACTATAAATAAATATTACCTCTTCAAATTTAATGTTAATATTTTTAGTTTTTAATTATTACTTTTAGGTTTTGGGTTTATATTAAAGCTTGATCTTTTTTTTTTAACATAGATAAAATATTGTTTTTATTCTCTTAATAATGTAAGGTTTTTGTTTTCTTCTTTCATTCATTAACATATATCATATTATTTTACAAATTCTAAAGGGTAGGTACAAGTATCCTATAACCTATATCCTATGTAACTTAGAGTGTAGGTTTTAGGATGAGTACATGTTATGAAGGCCTCATACCCGTATGTATCCTTTACGACCAATGATATATGCCAAGAACAGACAAAGACAATTGACATCGAGGAATAGGTCGAAACCAAATATGCCTCAAAAAATGAATGGAAATAGGTTGAATGTAAGCTGCCTATAAGTTGTTCAATGGATGTTAAGCACCAAGGAACACTTATGGACCTATTACTCTAGTTGACATGATGCATAACTACAATGAAATTAGGGTACTTGTTACTAAACCTTGCTCAAGTAATTGGATAAGAATAGTCTAGTAAATTGAACTTGCAACACATATACATAAGAATAGGTTTCAAGAAAATAAGGGTAAATGGGATATGGCTCATTACATTGAGCAATAATTATATATGATATTTAAGGCAACTTATAGTAGAGAGTAATTTACTCAAAGGGTAAATAACCTACAAAAAGAAAACAGTAAGGAAATGCATAAGGAAAAAGGGGTAATTCAATAAGAGTATTAAAAGAATATTCTATAGTGATCGTACATAGTACGATTATTAAGGATAGGTAGCATCATCTATTTAGGTAATGATCTAGCATGCTACATATGCTGGGTAGATTTTAGAAGCAGTTCATAGTAGTAGCTCAATAGGTTGGCAAGTGAAGTGGGGTCAAGTCAGCAGTAGTCTAATGCGAGCCTTCATCCTAGGCAGCTCTACATTCTAAGGGCAAGATGATAAGTACATGAATAGGTCAGCCATGGATAAGGATAGCTTGGAGACAGGACAGTCAAGCTCTTGGTGGAACTTGTGGAGCTGTTAAGGAAACTTGCTATGTTACCATCGGTTGGGAACTCGGGGCCTTAACATGCAACATACAGTTAAGTTAGGATCAATTTAAGTTAGCCAACTTAGTGCTATACAGTTGGGTAGATACCTTTAGGCTTGGATAGAGTAAGAGAATCTATCGTCCTATGCTCTCCATAGGATCTGACTTGGGTAATAAGTTTAGGTGGGTGACCCCTATCATTCCCTCTAAGTATCCCAAATCCAAGGAGTGTTCCTAATGGGTTGCTTCTTTCTGGGGTACATATAAGCTTAGGCTAGCAATATTGAGAACAATAGACACTCCATAATCTTCTAGTTGCTCTATTTGATAGATATTGTCACTAATCTTTTGAAGTATTCTAAATTTTCATTTTGCTTAAGAAGATAGCTTACTTTTCCTCTAGCATAAGAATCTTTCATTGCTTAAATGCAAACATATACTAGGTCGTCGGGTTGAAATTGTGTTTTTCTTCTCCCTTATCCCCTTTGCTCAAACTTTAGGGCAGCTTAGTCCAACTGTTCGGTTACTTTCTGGTATATCTTACAGAAGGCTTAAGCTTGGTCATTGGCATTAAGCTCTTCTTAGTCAGGAGTTGGAATAGAAATGTAATCAGGAGGCAGCTCAAGCAAAATTTGTAAACCACCTTAAATGCCTGTAACACTGAATAGATCGATTGTAGGTGAATTTAACTATAAGTAAGCATACATCTACTTAGTCAGGTTCTATCCCATCGTAGCTTAGAGCAAGGATCCTAAAGTTTGGTTAATGACTTCTATGTGGCCATTGGTTTGCAGATGGCATGATTTGCTAAAAAGTAACTTAGTCCTCAATTGATGCTAAAGAGTCTTTCAAAAGTAGTTGAGAAACCTTAGGCCTTTATGGGATACGATGCTCCTTAGTACTTTATAAGGCTTGATGATCTCCTATAAAAAGAGAAAAGAGAAAGTCGAATTATCGTTAGTCTTATTGCATGGCACAAAGTATATCATCTTATGAAATCTATCCACAACAACCATTATAGAGTCCTTACCTTATTCTTGGTAGGCTAAGGATAAAGTCCCTTCTAAGTTAAACCCAAAGTTGAGTTAAGATAAGTAGAGGTATGCTTCTTCCTTGCTAAGCTTGACTTTGGCACTTTTACAGGTCATACACTTTTCAATAACCTTGTGTACATCTCTTAACATCTTAGGTTAAAAGAACCTAGCCCTCAGTACTTTATAGGTCCTCTTTTCTCCAAAGTGACTAGATAGTCTACTACCATGTGTGTCCTTTACCAACAATTCTCTCATGGAACAGGTTAGTACACAAAGTTTAATGCCTTAGATTAGAAAGCCATCTTAGACAAAGTAGTCATCTATAACTCATCCTTCAATACACCAAGCATAAAAAAAAAAAAAACTAAAATGGGGATCTTTAGAGTATTACTCCTTGATACTAGTAAACCTCAGCAATCTCATCTGTAGGTTGAATAGGAAGACATACCTGCTAGATAAGATGTAGGTTACTATATTAGCCTTATCACACTTGTACTTGATCACATAAGAAAATCCTTATGAAAATTCTACCTATTTTTCCTAATGCTTGAAAAGCTTAGCCTTGCTCCTCAGATATCTCAAAGACTCATGATACGTATGGATAACAAACTCCCTAGCGAAAAGATAATGTTGCTACACATGGAGGGCTCAAATCAAGGCATAGAGTTCTTTATTATACACTAAGGAGTTCAAGATAGCACCTCTAAGCTTCTTGTTATGCAATCTCATGCGTCAACCTTCTTGTATGAGAATGGTACCTATGCAAACCCCTAAGGCATTGTACTCTAATTCAAATACTTCATCAAATTCAGTAGAGCTAAGACAAGGGTGGATGTTAGTTTACTCATCACCTTAGAAAACCTCCTCTCTTCTTTTTCTCCCTATCTAAACTTTATATTCTTCTTCGTTAAGTCGATGAGGGGTCCTTGCTACTATCAAATTGAAGTTCTGAATAAACTATTGGTAGAAAGATGATAAGCCATAGAAAACTCCTTATGTTAATACAAGAGGTCGGAGTTGGCTACTCTATAATTGTTTAAATCTTTTCTTCATCAACTTGCAAGCTTCCTTCACTCATTACATAACCTTGAAAAAACTACCTCCTCACAAAAGCAATACTTCTTCAAATTTCTGAATAGTCTTTTAGCTTGGAGGACTTTGAATACAGCTTGGAGGTGGTCCATGTGGCTCGTTATGTCGAGGTCATAGATCCAAATCTCAACATAATATACTACTATAAATTCCCAAATCTGATTTCTTACGTGATTCATTAGCCTCATAAAAGTGCTAGGCGTATTGGATAGGTCAAACAACATGAGCAACCATGCATATAGGTTGTACTTAATCTTGAGGGCCATCTTCCATTCATCACCGAGCCTCATCCCAATCTTGTAGTAACCAAACTTAAGGTTAATCTTAGTAAATACCTATGCTATATGTAGTTCATTTAGCATATTGCCAAGTTGAGGAATAGGGTACCTATTTAATGTCAATTTTGCTAACAGTTCAACTATCTAGACATATTCTTTAGGTTAAATCTTTCTTTGGCACCAATAATGTTGGCAATATACATGGTCTAAGACTCTTTCATACATAACCTCTCTCTGTTAGCTTATTAACTGACGTCTGTAACTTAATCGCCTATTGATAATTCATTCTATAGGTTGGCTCAGTAGGTAAAGTAGCTCCAAGCATCAGGTTAATGCAATGTTAGATTCCTCGAAATAGGGGTAAGCCCTTTAATAGTTCCTCAAGATGTCCTAGAACTCCTTAACCAACTCCTAAACAACTTTAGGTGGTTTAAGTTATTCCTTAAGCTCCAATAGTCTTCAAACAAGAAAATAAGTCAGCATGTCTAACCTTATGGCTTCTCTCAACTTAGATAGGCTTAGATTAAGGCCTTCTTCAAACCTTAAGCTAACTTAGTTTGCATGTTACTAACTTAGCTTAGCATCATAAGGTTTAGGATGATTTTCATGCCATCCTTCTTAAATGTATAAACGTTTTTGAACTTACCATGCATGGCCATTCTATTGAATATCTAAGGCTAGCTAAAGAGCACATGTAATGCAATGCACACATAGGCAATATATTGCATAGAATCTCATTGTAGTAAGCTCCAATTAGGATCAATAGACATACTTGGTGCAATACATGGAATTTACTTTCTCATTCAACTAGTATAACTTATGCAACTTGAAGCAGGTCAAGATCCGCTGCTTAAGTTTCTATACTAAGCTAACATATGCCATATCAGTGCAACTTCTATTATCCACAATCATAGCATGTTGAACAACCAAGCTTAATAGGTCTATCTCTTTAGCATAGATCTCATCTTCACAACTTCATGCTTTGCTCCCTTAGCAGTCTCTTGTGCCTCTTTAGCCTTCTCAACTTCATTGTTTGTATTGCCAACTTCGAAGGATGGGACATCTCCCTTAATCACCATGTTATAGCAATTTAGATACACTGGGTAATCATGTGTCTAACACTTTATTTCACTTATCTTTCTACCTTAGGTCTAAGATCAATCCTCTTTGACAATACTTTCTCTATAGGTTGGGTCTTTTGGTCAAGTTAGGGATTATCTTTTCTATTAGGCTCAAAATTAGTTTATGCTTGGGATTTACCTTGCACAAGTCATGCAAAAGGAAAAGTTTGGCTAGGTGGAGCTTAGATTAGTTTGTTCCTTCTTTGCTCTTCTACCATCTAGGCAATCTTGATAGCTTCATCAAAGGTAGTGAATTACTGTAACTCTACATCCCTAAGCTCATATATTAGGTTGATAAGAAATCTAGACCTAGTTCTAACCTCTGGCTCATCAACTTTGTATCAAATCATGAGCATTTGGAACTCTTAAATGTATTCATCTACTATTCGTTTCCCTTGCTTTAACTCCTATAGCCTTGTAAATGTATCTTATTAGTAGGAATCTAGAATGAACTATGCTTCCATGGTCCTTTTCATTTAAGGCAATGTCTTAACATCATGTTATCCATCTCTCCTCCTCGTAAACTAGAAGTTCCTCCGCTACATCATGACATATCTCATGAAATTTAAGGTAGTCAATCTAACCTTATCATCATCATCATGTTGCCATTAATAAAAAATTATCTCAACCTTCTCATCTTAGTCAAGGTACTCATTTGCATCACCATTACAATAGAAGGTCAGTATCTAGAGCTTAACATTGTCACCAGCTTATCGTGTATAAGCTCTCTTGTCATCTTCTTCATCAACATCCTCTAATTATCACCAACAACAACATTAACACTTCGGTTCATCATCTCTTTAGTAAACACACAAACATAGTAATACAACTTCACAAAAACTTAACTTCAGCCCCAATCCCCTCTACTATTACTCAAATACCCACATTAATCAAAACTCAAAATATTGACTAAACTCAAAGATTGACAATCAAACTTGAAACAACTAAGAAACTCCAACTACCACTTGCTTTGGCCCTGAAATGGAAAAACAAGGCATAAAGCACAATACAAACTCTTATGACTAAGCACTTATGACTTCATACATGATATAACCTTGCAGCTTTCTCTTGCAAACCTTTACTTTGATATTAGGATGATACTTGCGCGAAGAATAGACAAAGGAGGTCGATATCAGGGAAAGGGTCAAAACCAAATATGACTTGAGAAGTGGATGGAAATAGGTCAAATATAAGCTACCCACAAGCTATTCAATGGTTGTTACACACTAAAGAACACTTGTGGATTGATTAGTCTAGTAGATAAGACGTACAACTACAACTAAACTAGGGAAATCGCCATCAAACCTAGCTTGAGGGATTAGATAAGAGTAGCAAATTAAATTGAATTTGTGACAAACATACAAGAAAAATTACAAGAAAACAAGCGTTAATGGTATATTGATGATTGAATATGCGGCTCATTACATTGAGGGGTACTTATACTAGCTATTTAGGGTAAGTTACTATAGTAAGTAATTTACTAAAAGGGTAAATACATTAAAAAAAGAAAATACTAAGGAAATTTATCAAGAAAAAGGGTTAATTTGGTAAGAGTAATAAAGAATATTCTATAATGTTTGTACATGGATTAGTTGTCAAGGACAGGTGGCATCATTTGTCTGGGTAGTGATCTTGCTTATAGTATGAGATGGGTAGATTTTAGAAACGGGTCAAAGTAGCAGCTCGGTAGGTTAACAAGTGAAGTGGTATCAGGTTAGTAGCAGTCTCATGTAGGCCTTTGTCTAGGGTAGTTTGGCATTCGAGAGCTCAAGGGATAGGACAGTAGGTGCTCGAAGAGGTTACCCCCTAAATGAAGGTAGCTTAGTTACAGGATGACTGAGCTTTTGGTGGTACTTACCAAGCTATTAGGGAAACTTGTCATGCTGCCATCAGTTAGGAACTCGAGGCCTCAACATGTAGCACAAAATAAGTGTAGGAACAATTTAGGTTGGGTAACTCAATGTTGTACAATTAGGTAGACTCTTCTAAGCTTGGATAGAGTGAAAGAATCTATCATACCATGCTCTCCAGTCCATAGACTTTAACTTAGGTAATAGATTTCAGATGTCGATCCCTATCAAGTAGGTTCCAAAATATCAGCATCTATAACATATCTTGTAATTCTGAATATCCACTTAGAATTTATTCGATTAAGTAAGATATGGGTAAATATCCTATATAATAGAGTTATCTGCTTACCCTTAATAGGAATTTGCAAAAGAAGTTTTTAGGTTAGCTCTTGAAATCAAATATTGTCATAAGCTAATTATTATGCACTCTTTTTCAATTTTTTTTTTAGATTTTTATCTAATATAGCAAATTTTTTTGGAGAGCCCAAGCAGCATAGATTTCTCCCCGAATATAGAATAGGACTTTAGAGCGTCCAATCATGAATATGCTATATTTAACTAATAGTGAAGATACTTGTATCGCAACTATAATTGAAAACCATAGACTATACAAGTACAATTTCCTAAAGAATTTAGAGGAGCTGTACTGTACATATATATAGAAACTACAAATATTATTTAAAAAAGCTTAAACTCTTGAGGTCTTAACTATTATTGGTAGAAAAGAAATATCCATTTTTAAGGAATTGAAAACCTGAAGGTATTTAGGAAATCAATCATTTTTTTTTCAACATTATTTTTATCCAGGGCAAGTCGTTATTAAATGCTAATATAATTTTTGGTCCATGAAATTTATTCCATAATCCTCTGAATTTCTCTTTTCTTCTCTGAATAAATACCATGAACACCCCAAATCGTTTATAAATAAAATTACGTTACACATTCTCAAAGCTCCTGCAATCAACAGTCCAAGTTGGAATTCAAAATTACCCCCGACACACAAATCTTGATTCTTGAACACCCTCCTTTTGCAAATCAAATCAGGCCCTTTTTGCACATCCACAAGGCTTGCATTCATGGAACCATCCGAAAATCTTCCAACTGGCGAAGAACCACCCCAACAGCCAACACAACCACCATCTTCCACCCCCAGCCAACAACAACCTCCACAGACAGGGGTAGTAATACCTTCCCCCAATGACCCCGAGCTACCTCGGGGCTATCCCCACCCCATGATTGCACCCATAGGGAGTAACAGGTGCAGAGTAGGAGAAACTTCTAATGCATTGCCACCGGCGAACGTATTGCCACAGCCGCAAGGAGAAACTTCTCGTCAAAACTCGCAAGATGTTTCATCCCCATCACCGGGACAAGTGAGCTCCAGGCAAAAATCTCATGTAGTTGGACCGGAAGAATGTGAGCAAGAATCTCCAGACGTATTACCATCGCCGCAAGAAGAAACTTCTTCTCCTCCATACCCTCGAGATGTTTCATCCCCAACACCGGAACAAGTGAACTCCAGGGAAGAATCTAATGTTGGAACAGAAGAAGATAAGCAAGAATCTGCGGACGTACTGCCACCGCCAGAAAAAGAAACTATTCGTCCAGACTCTGGAGCGGTTTCATCCCCACCACCGAGACAAGAGCACCCCAGGCAAGAATCTAACGTATTTGGACCAGAAAAATATAAGCAAGAATCTTCAGACGCATTGCCACCGCCGCAAAAAGAAACTTCTCCTCCAGATTCTCCGGATGTTTCATCCCCACCACCGAGACATGTGAACTCCGAGCAAGAATCTAGTGTATTGGAACCGGTGCCTGTGATGGATATGCAGAACTTTCCGACCTTGCAGGATGCTTCCAGTCGTCCTAAGGAATCAGTACGAAGTAGACGATCTGGTAGGTCTTTTAGTCCAGCACCCGCAGCACCTCCTCTCACTCCACATGAACATGACTCCAACTTGCCACCCAACTCCTCGGATCCAGAATCCTCCTCGGCTTTGGCAGCCTCCTCGGGATCCCCGTCCTCCTCGAGTTTGGCAAGGACGGACAGTCATGGGACAAAGAGGAAGAGTAGTTCAGAATAAGGAGTCTTGCTGCTTCAAGGGACTTCGGTTAGCAAGAAAGAAAACATCAAATGAAATATCGAAAGACGGATATTATGGAGAAATCATTCGTCTGGAGACATAACACAGTCGATGCACATATTGAGAAAAAAATATTTTTGATTTCCTGACCGAAGACTTGAATAAGGTTTGAAAAATTTTGTTGAAACACAGTTGTCTTTTTCGACATCCATGCAAATATTTGCTATTATTAGGATTCTTTCTTTCTTTTCTTTCCTTCTTCTTTTTTTTTTTTTTTTTTTTTTTTGACATTGCAATATGCTTCTTTCTTGGAAATTCAGAGTGTGATGTATTCATACGCTTAATAATAATAGAGGGTTTGATTCTTACTAGAAAGGCATATTAACATCTTCATATCTACTGCACGTTGATTAAAAGTTGATTTATTAGTACAATATGGTTTACGATTGTCACCAATCACCATGCGTACATTGCCGTTGTTTCCCGATCACAGTTGGATTTTCAATATGTTATAAAGAAAAAATTGCGGGACATGTCTGCATCGAATGAGAAGAGTAATCACGTCTAGGAACTTTTTCTGTACTTAGTTTGTTAAATTAATATTATATACTATCATTCGTACTTAATCTTTTCTTAAATCGAGAATGTATTTGAAAAACCTAAATCGGACAAAAATACCACGGGAAGAAAAAGAAAAAAAATTTTTTTGTGGAACTGAAGATAGACTCAGCTCTCTTACAATGACACAAGGCAACTACTTTGTAATCAAACTTAACCATATACCGATAAAAATTTAAGGCACACTATAATAATCTCTATAATGGATTGAATTTTCAATGAACCAACATTCACACATTTACTTGAGCTTCACCTGCTTGAGGCTCTATTATTCACCCTTGCTAACCACCCATCTCGGGGCTCTCCCGAACATTGAACTGACTCTCAAGCTTCTGTTCTGTCATCCTATAACTAGATGATTTATCCATAGGCTCTTGAACGTTATGTCTAGCTGTGAGCTCCTCCGCTATCAGTAACACATTTTCACTTGCATCAGTTAGCACACATTGAGTCATTGTCTCATCGATATTTCTTGGCCTCCCAAACTCTCTAGAATCTTCTTACCTTAGGAGTCGATATGTAGAATGAACTTCCTTGTCACTTTTTTTAGTCACGTTTTTCTTCTAAGCTATTACTATCAATAGGAACTTATGCACCCTAGAATTGACATCTATTGTAAGAGCTACACATAATTTGTTCCATTTAAGTTCAATTTATGATATAATATGAATCAGACTGTAGATGATAGTCCGATTTGGTGGGGAAAGAAACTATAGATGATATTCTAAACCAACCGAAGGTAATAGTGATACATAAAAGCTACATTTCTAATTCGGTTTGTTTCATGGTTTGATTTTGTATTGCATTCAATCGAAGTGCAGAGTTTATGGTTTGCTTTGGTTTCCAAAACTAACGCAATAATGCTTTATGGCTTGGTATCTTACATCGCGAATGGAATCACAAAACTTTAAACCAAAATGCAGACGGAATCATAGCAAGAAAAACCAAATTTTCATTCAATTTATGATTTTTTTGGCTTGACCTAGTTTGTGCCCATCCCTATTACTAACTCAATATTGCATTTAATAGGGCAGTTTATTTAAGGTTTGATTTGGTTTCCAAATCATGAAGCGAATTGAATAATAGATATGGTTTTTCATGTGACAATTCGATCATCCATTAGTTCCAAAAATTATTTATGGTTTATCTCCACATTAAACTTTATCTATCTTTTATAGTTTGATTCAAATTATATTATGAACTTAACTAAATCGATTTGTGCCTATCCCTAGCTATAGATATCAATTCTAGGAGGGAAGATTGTGTCAGTATTAATGACTACAAAAAGTGTGACTTAACAACATGACGTGGAAGTTTGTCCTACACTTAGGTTTTGCACAAGTGAAACCTAAGGTAAGAAGAGTCTAGAGGAAGTTGGAATATGAGAGGCTAGGAAGAACTTAACGACTCAAAGCATGCTAACTGGTCTAAAGTGAAGAGGGTTCACCGATAAACAAAGAGTTCATAGCTAGGCATACGTCTAATAGTGTATGGATGGAGCATTTAGCTCTAGGATGATGATAACTTGAGAATTAGTTCATTGTGTTTGGAATAGCCTGGAGATAGGCGGTTGGCAAGGCCAATAATAAAGCTTAACGTAGTAAAGCTCAAATATATATGTGGATGTTGAGTTATTGAAAATTCAATCTAGTATTGAGATTATTACAATGTGTCTTAAATTTTATTGGTTAGGTTTGCGATGCATGGGCATGGATATGAGTGCATGTACTTGAGAACATGATTTCCTTTGATAATTAAATTGTACTTTTTACTTTAGGGATTATATCATATTTTAGTCCCTTTTTTATGTGGATAATTTCTTAAACCCTAGTTTTAATCACATTCAATTTCATCAAATGCTTTAACTTCTGGGGTTTGTTAACTCATAAACTTTATAATTTTGAGTTCATGCCGACTGTCAAAATTCTTAATGACAACAAATTGGTAACTATCAATGTAATAATTTCTTCTTCTTTATAGGTATTAAACTGGCAATTATAAATTATTGATATTCTCATTAACCCTAATTTCATAGGTTTTCACTAACTGTAGATGTTGAATTATCATTATTATAGTTTTGTAATATATCTTTAATTAGAATCGAATTTTAAACTTAGTCTTATTATTCATATAATTATTGAACCAAAAGTTTCATAGGCAATTTTTTATGAAAACGAAACTAAGTTTATTAAGAAATTGAATTAATTGCAAAAGTGAGTTTAAGTTGGAAAATCATAAAATCACGGTTAGTTCATAACAGGGAAAAGTACAAAAAAGTTCATAACATTTCACCTTTTTATGAATCTGTTCTTAACTATTCATTTAATCTATTTTAATCGTCGATCTTTTCAAGTCATATCAAATAAATTTTTTCGTTAAACTCTATTAAATTTTTTATTATTATAAATACGTGTCAACATATAATTGATCTATATAAGAACAAAAAAGTTCTTAATATTTACTTGTATATATATAAATCAGTTTTTAACCATTTCATTTAATCCTCGATGTATCTATACATAACGGAAAAACTGACTAAAAGACTTTTTTTTGAATTTGTTAAAACATAAAGGACCAAAATAAATTAAATGAAAAGTTAAAAACTAATTTGTATATACAAGTAAACGTTAGGGAATTTTTTGTATTTTTTCCTTCATGATATAATATATCAACTTGTTGAATTACTTGCACTTGTGTTTGGATTTTGCTTGAGTTGGTCTTACACGATGTTTGTTGTGTAAAGCTTGCACAAGAGAATAGGACAGTAACAGCAATGAGATACTGGCAGCGGCAAGCCGTTAGGGTTGGAGCCTTAAGACAGTAAGATAAAATTATGGTTTGCAACTAATTCAGTGCGTACCGTCTTGCCAATATTGAAGACACAGTCCGACTTCTTGATTCATTTTTTATCCTATTATGGACAATACCATCCAGATGGTTGGCAGAAAATGGTATCAAGGCAGTGTTAAATTTGACCTATCGTCGTACCGAGAAAAGTGAAGCTATCTGGTTGGTGATGGCAAAATTTGCTGTTAGAGTTCATTAAATGCAGATAACCAGAAAGAAAAAAAAATAAGAGAGGCTATAAATACTTCAACGACCCATCAAAGCATGTAAAAGAATTGCGATTGAATTGCAAAATTCTCTCGTTCTCTCATTCAATTATTCTCTCTGTCTATTGTACATCAAATTGCAATTTTTTGAGAGCTTCATATATAGTGCAAACTCTTGAGAGTACAAGCATTATATATGTAACATTTACGTGTGTGAAACAAGGTGTAAGCTCTTAGAGCCATTGTGATCATGTTGAATAAAAACTGGAGTAAAGTCCTCGATTCAAGCTGCTTGGAAACTAGGGACAGCTTGAATTTTACATTAAATCAGGGTTGAGTTTCTTTATTTCAAACTCTCTTTATTTCCAACAATTTACTCGTTATAAATAAATTTATTTCTTATTTGATTGTCAGTTAAAAAGTTTGGCATATGTTGTGATTAAACCCAATTCACACCCCTAACCCCTCCTCCTCTTAATTTAAGATAAGGATAAGAAAAAAACCATGAACCATTAACTATCATAAATTAAATTGAAAAATCAATTTTTACTTTTTTTTTTAAATGGTCCAGTTCATGGTTCAATTGAATTATATATATTCAATTTACGGTTAGGTTTAGGAACACAAATCGGACCAAACTGATTTATTTATTAAAAAAAAAAATCCTGCTATGTAACATATAACTCCTAATTAGGTCTCTAAAGCATTTTTCCTAGTCACTATTTGTGCATTGTTGTTTCAGTGACATCATTATAGATGACCTTAGAATCTTGACGAGGAAAAATCCAAATTTTCATATGCTGAGGAGGATTGCTTATAGTCATGGCCTCGATTTCATCCCTATATTTGTCCTAATAGATATGAGTCAATAACTTTATATGGTTTGGCCTTCGGCATGATTTGCTGGATGTAGTGACGGCCTGATTCCACATCAATGGAAAGTAAACAGATAAAATGTCGACTCTTGGAGAAGGACCTCTCGGGAGGCACAATCCTCTTTTCATGCCGAGTATAAATGGTAGCATCATTTATTTCTTAATTTAAAAAATAAAACAGACTCCTAGCAGTGTTTAATGATACTGTATGACGGTCCATTTGCATCCATTCTCAACACTTCTTAAAATATGGATACTATCCTTAATTTCCAGGGAATACAGACCTTTTGCACCATATAATATTAACATGTCTTCGAATAATTTTGAAGGGCACTTTCAGATATAAGTCAGCGTGTGCAACACGTTTGAAACTAGTCACCTAATCTCGAGTGTTGTTATGAAAATTTTTTAAAGAAATAATTAATTGGCAATTACAGTTCTAACCACAAATCAAAATTGTAAATTTTTTTCTTTTCTTTTAAGTTCGAAAATTTTATAAACTAAACTATATAATTATATTTAACTTTTTTAGAAAAACTGAACTATAATATTAGGTCCAATTCAATATTAGAGAATGAATTATATCGAACCGAATCGTATCTAACCGATTTAGGGTAGGATGGTTTAGGCTTACCTAGTTTGTGGAAACTTTTTCTCTCCCTTCCCCTTCTCCATATTATAGCAAGGGGAAAATTTATGAATTGAGGAATATAGAAGGTTTGCTTTATATATATTATAGAGAAAAATTGATTCAAATCTATCACGTCCGAATGGGATAAACTTGACATAACTGCCTACCATGTATTGAATAAAAGCCTAGGAGTGACTCTATTATCATTCAAGATTTTTTATATAACACATAAGGCATTGTTACAACATGTTACTTAGAAGATGATTACATTTCTACTGTAACATCGAAACACAAAAATACTCAATATTGATTGTAAATGTATGGGTTCATTATTAATATCATGTACGTACAGCTTGCATTTATACGCTTCATGTGAATAGGAAGGGATTATTAAAACAAAATAAAAGAGTGATGTAGAAAGGGATTAGAGAGGTGAGATAGGCATCTCAACAAGCCTAGGATACAAGTAATATATAATAATAGAGATTTGGACTACTTTTTCCCCACATATATACAGCTTTGTAATGAGTAGCACGTAATTATCATCATTGGATTTTATGTTCTATTAATGGATAACATTAATGAGGGTTTAATAAACCTAGTGAGCTAAGAAGAGAATAATAAAGCCTAATTAAATATAATGAAGCTCAGTTATACCTAAGTTTATTGAGAAAGGTTGAAAAATGTTTAAGACAATTTTAATAAACCTTATTTCAAGCCCATCAATCCAAAACTCTCTAAACTATCGCAAAATCAAGTATAATATTTGGATTCTATCACTAATCTACATCATTAACCTAAATACAATTTAGTTAATTTTGAGTTTGGCTTGTAAAATTATATATATAAATATTTTCATCTACATTTCCCACCCTCCCCCCCCCCCCCCGGCCTAAGAATTCTTTCTTGATTAAGAAGAAAGGATTATCGAGCACTTATTAAGTATATTTAATATTAAGTTTTCACTTTAGTGCATATGCTATTTAATAGATAGTCACACGGTGTGCCGATATTACTAAAAATGGAATATAATATAATATGTTACATGCATATGTTATGCGTACTCTTTTTAATTGTGTTATTGATCTTGTTAATTATTTAGCATCTATGTTGTAACATAATACACAAGTCACTTACTCATGTAATAGTATATTTATTTATACATGTAGAATAATAATAATAAAATCAAATAAATGATTTATTCTACATAGTGTTACATTTCTATGGCAAAGATGAAGAGAGTCAAATCAAAGACTAAGAAGTTGTATATCTATTATTGAATAATATCACCCTTTATTGTCATGCTATAAATGAACAACAATGTAATTGTTATTATTATTTTTATTTAAGAATAATAATTTAGTATGATTGAAGACCAATTGCAACAGCTTGCCCCTACTTAATAGCATTTAGTATAGAGATTTTATAATAAATGTGTAGACATATTGTAGTTAAGAATAAGTAATATTGTCAAATAAATAAATATCATAACATTGGAGCTTTCTTTAAGTTCATTTATAAAGAGCATTTAATCATATAATGAGTTATATAGATGAGGAAACCACATGAATAATAAAACCTAAATTTAGGATTTTAAAGAGTGAGCAATATTTTGTTACTCAAATAATGAGCACATTAAACATAAACTCAAGCATATGTAACATAAGGTAATAAAAGCATTAGCTTTTTTTTTTCATAATATATTATGCACACTTATGTGTCTTTAGTAGGCTAACCATAGGTATTTGTTGGAGTTGTAGGTTTGGAGTTAGAAAGATCGTTCTATTTTGAAAGATAGACTGTAGTGAACATTCTATTCTTAGTGTCATACACCAATATAATTATTACTATCTAATAGCAAGAATAAAAAGAATTACCAATAAGTACCCACAAATTTTCTAAGATTAATCAAAGATTTCTTGAGTTTAGTAGGTGTTAATGAGATTTCTCTATTACTTAACAATAAAAACAATGATAGACATTGGAACTTATTTGAGAGAGGTATAATTTTTCCAGAAGATTTATAAAATGTAGCAATGGTAGTTCTAGTATGCCAAGAATTGCTTGGGTCATCAATATTAATCAAAGAGATTACTCTATTATAAGACAACAATAATATTGTAATGTATCTAACTTATCCCTATATAGCAATTTCAAGGGCAAGGTTCAACTGCTTGACAATAAAATAATACAGAATGTTGTGATACTACCTAAAGCATAAAGGTGTGAAGAATGTAGTGTTCCAATACTCATATTAAGCATTATCATAATAAGTATTGTAACATAAACCATGCATTGTTGTAGTAGGCAAATGTCCATAGACCATACATGTTGTAGCACACGAGTATCACAATGCCAATGATACATCATCACAGCAGGCAAGCATCATAGTGCGGATTGTACATTGTCGCAGCAAGTGAGCATCATAGCGTAGACCTTGCATTTTGCAAAAGGCAAGTATCACAACGTTAACCGTTCAGTGTCACATTGACTATGCATCATCATAGTAAGCTATCACCACAACATAAATTGTATATCGTCATAGGAGGCGAACAACGTAGTACGGACCATGTATCATCACAATAAGCGAGCATTGCAACATGGACATACATTCGCAACACTGAATTTATGGGTTCATTATTAGTATTATGGGCATACAACATATGTCTACACACTTCATGTAAATAGGAATGGATTATCAAAATAAAATAAAAGAATGATGTAGAGAGAAAATAGAGAGGTGGATAGGCAATCTTAACGACCTAGGATACAAGTAATGGATAATAGTAGAGATTTGGACTACTTTTTTGCCACCTCCTCTCATATAGGTAGTATATACATATTTGTAATGAGTAGTGAGTAATTATCATTGTTGGATTTTGTGTTCTATTAATAGATAAGATTAATTTGGATTTAATAATCCTAATGGACTAAAAAGAGAATAATAAAGCCTAATTAAATATAATAGAATCCAGTGATACCTAAGTTGACAAAGAAAGATTAAAAGATGTATAAGATAATTTTAATGAACCCTATCCCGAGTCCATCAATCCAAAACTCTCTAAAACATCCCAAAATCATGTCTAATATTTGGATCTTATCACTAATCCAAATAATTAGCCTAAATACGATTTAGTTAATTTTAAGTTTGGCTCGTGAAAATATATATATATAAATTTCTTCATCTATATTGATTTTAAAATAATATTAATAACAGAAAGTCTAAGTTGAATACCTTGACCACATTAATATAGAGTCTATACTCTTACGACATAATATAAAATTACACATAAAATAACAAAAGTCTCAAATAATATATATTCAAATTATGAGCACTATCTCTCTTTTATAATATAACTTACTCACCATGCCATAGAAGATCCTTTATTTGGATGTAACCAATATGTATTTTGTATCTAGGATCGGATCTAAGGAGTGTGAGTTATAATTGGCTTATTGAGATAATTTTTAGACATAAAAGGGACAAACACAAGATGATTACCACCCTTAGTCATGACTACTTTGGTAGTTTGTTCTTTCAGAAGACTTCACCAAAGGGTCAAATGCTTTTTGTTTTTTTTTTTTTTTTTTTTTCTCAAGACTTGCATTAAAATAAAGATGAACTTCAAAATTGAGATCAAGCAATGAAATCGATAGTATGACTTTTCATGACATCTGCATTTTCGTGGCAATCAATTTTTGCAAAACTTGCTTACTTCCAACCATGATCCCATTAAAAGATCAAACTTGCTAACTTCCAACCATCATTAGCTCAGTCTGACCACATAAGTGGCTGGGAATCTAGATTCTAAGAGTACTGTTCAATATCCAACCTGGGCCTTATAAATGCAACGTGTAATTTTCGGTGATAAAAGTGGTCATCGAAGTCCACAACAAGGATAGAATTACGGAATCTTGGACATTTCAGTCAAAACAAATATGTTATTATCGCGATCTTATTATTTCTCAAACAAAAGGAGACCAAGATACTATAGCAATTTGGAAGTTGTCAGGAAGATAAAACCATACGTTGAAATTTTATCAATTAATTAATCCAATTTTTTTTTTTTTTTTGAAATGCTATAGAATAAACTAAAAAACCCCAAGACCGGAAATATTTAATATGTTCACATGTTGAGAAAATAAAAAGATGTAATGAAACTCTTGAGAAATACCTAATGGATTTTAAATGACAAAATTCAATGGTGAATCATATGGATATCTCATATTGTTTGTCACTAACATGAAGTCCCATATAAGAAAATTGACATATATCTATATATGTATATGTATATATATATATATATATATTAATCTTTCATGTTTAAACAAGTAACATAGGAAAGCAAGTCCATTTTATTTTTGTATTCTAGGTTGGAAGGGCTAGAAATGGGACCACAAGTATTTTAAGCTGGTTCCTATATTAGATGTACTATAGTTGCCGTAATTTTACATTTTCATCACCTCACAGCAACATAGTGGAAGAAAACATAAAACGGGGATGTCAATACTTGGGCTATTTCAATTATAGCGAAGCCGATGTTCAATTAGGCTTATGGCTCGATCAACAACAAACACGAGCTACACCAAATGCAAAATCGGACGTGCAAAAGGTTTGACCCGACGTGTATATTATATATATATATATATATATGATTTGTAATTGTCATGTACTTTTTAAAATAATTCCACCTATGTTATCAAATGTTTGATATAGTTTATAGTTACATAACATATATATGCATTACATGTGGCCCATCAAACCAATTTTCCTTTTTGGAGAGGCTTTTGGCTCCTCTCAAATTTCATGTCATAATGTTGCGATTCATATGCCAACTTTTTTATTGTTTTATAATTATACATTCAAAGTTTTAATTTGTTTAATTATATATTTAATAATATCATCATTTACACATTAATTAACTTAATTCACACCATAATCTAAACAATAAAAATTTACCCACGATATTAAGAGGATCACACAGCCTTTTTAGGCTGTAGGTAACCACTTACGGTCCCTAATGGTTTTGTGAACCACATTTTTAAAACATTTTACTGTTGTGTAAGGAATGATCAATAAATCCCTATTGAGAGTTACATGAACCTCTAAGGTTATGAGAGATCGCTCTATTAGCGAATTATTTTGACTGAACTAACGATATTAATTGAAGTTAATTAAGCTATAAGTAATACAAACTAAACCTTTAATTAAGTATATAATTAGATAAATTAAAACTTTAAGTATATAATTAAAAAAATAATAAAATTAAAATATAACAACTTTCATTATATAAATTCTAAAGTCAAAGAATCCAGAAATCTTAGTAAAATACCTGGTTGGTTCCATATTTAGCCACCGCCAGGCCTCGCTAAATGCTGGTCGGATTCAACATGTGGGGAATCAGTTATGTCCAATTCACAGCAAAAATTTCCGGTAATTGTAAACTTTTTAGGTCCCTTTTATTAATTTCAGTTGTGTTCACAAAAAAATGAAGTGATCATTGGTGTTGATACGTGAAGCCTGCGGCCCACAATTTATAATGACAAAAACAACCTTTTTATTTCATGTCCATTAGAGTCACGTTCAGAATAAAAAAAAAAAAACTAATTATTGTGTAATGTTTATTTTATTTTATAGATTTTCATCCAACATAACAAACCATTTTTTCGGAGCCCAGGCGAAGTAGATTTGTTCCTAAATATAGAATATCACTGTAAAGTGTCCAGTCATGAACATGATATATAGAAATTCTGTACTGTACATACATATAGAAATTAAAAACATTTTTAACGAACTTTAAATTCTTGGGGTCTTAATTATTTTAGTGGAAGACGAAAATAATCCATTTTTAAGGAGTTGAAATTCTTCCGTAATTAGACAATCTTTTATTTATTTTTTCAACGTTTTATATACTTGGTATGTCATAAATAAGTATTAACAAGATACTAACAAATGGGTATTCGCATTTCCTAAATCGTCATGAAATAAATTTATTAGTATAATGAATAAAATTGTGATAATTTTTATTTAAATAATTATAATGATGTTTTTTCTTCCATATATGAAAGTTGGTTCTAGTTTTTGGGAAAAGAAAATTGTAGTATAAGTGGAAAAATGAGGGTTAAGAAATATATGGAGAGAGAAAGTGGTTGAAAAAGAATATATACATAAAATAAGTTATAAATATATCTTATTAAATCAATTAATAGTTTATATAAGAGTTGGTTTTATTAGTATATAATGGTTACTTAAGAGTCTTCTAACTTTAATAATATAGATTAATTATTCCATCAAAATATTTATTTCAAAATCTTACTAATTTTTTTTTTCTTCTTTACAATCTGTATAAATACCAAGAACACCCCAAATTATTAAATTCAAATATAAAATTCCGTAACAAATTGAAGTAGCCTAATTTGCGAGAAAATATTTATTGTTCTTGATATATATACATCGTAAATTAATAAGTGGTATATAAGTAAAATTTTGATATATATAAATATAATTATTATTTTATGAAATGGTACTTTTTTTACTTACACATATCAAACTTTTATAAATCCTTATACATCATTTATTATTTTAGGTCATGTGACATGTTACTACTGCTGATTTTTTTTTCTCTCCTCAAAAACTCCAGCACCTAATGAAATTGAAATAACCATTATACAAATCTTGATTCTTGAATCCTCCATTTGCAAATAACCTCTTTTGGTTATTGCAAGCTTGCATTCATGGAAGCATCCGATAATCTTCCAACTGGCGAAGAACCACCCCAACAGCCATCACAACCACCGTCCCCCAGCCGACAACAGCTTCGAGAGACAGTGGTAATACCCTCCGCTGCTGACGCGGGGCTACCTCATCTGCACTTTCTGAGACCAACGGATCCTTCATACCCATTTCTATTGTACCCATTTCTTAGTCCAGAAGAATGTAAGAAAGCATTTGGGGACGCATTACTACCCCCGCAGAAAGAAACTGCTTTTTCCTACTTTCCAGATGATTCATCCCGACCACCATGGGCGTCACAAGTAAACTCCAGGAAAGAATCTAATGTTGGAGCAGAAGAAGATAAACAAGAATCTCCGGACGTACTGCTACCGCTGCAAGAAGAAACTTCTCGTCCAGACTCTGAAGATGTTTCATCCCCACCACCGAGACAAGAGCACTCCTGGCAAGAATCTAATGTATTTGGAACAGAAGAACATAAGCAAGAATCTTCGGACGCATTGCCACTGCCGCAAAAAGAAACTTCTCGTCCATACTCTCGAGATGTTTTATCCCCTCCACAGGGACAGGTGTACTCCAGGCAAGGACCAGAGGAAGATAAGCAACAATCTCCAGACGTACAGCCACCGCCACAAAAAGAAACTTCTCGTCAAGACTCTGAAGATGTTTCGTCCCCACAACCGAGAAAAGAGCAAGACTCTAATGTATTTGGACCAGAAGAAGATGACCGAGAATTTCAGGACGTATTGCCACCGCCGCAAATAGAAACATCTCTTCCAGACTCTCGAGATGTTTCATCCCCACCACCGAGGCAAGAGCACTCCGGGCAGGAATCTAATGTATTTGCACTGGCGCCTGCGGGTATTGCCGGGGACGACACTTACTATCCGACGTTGCAAGAAGCTGCCAATGTGAAAAAGCCTTCAGTACGAAGTAGACGAGCTGGTAGGTATTCTCGTCCAGCACCAGCAGCTCCTCCCGTCACTCCAAAACTACATGATTCCAACTTGCCACCCGACTCCTCCAATCCGAAATCCCCCTTGGGTTCAGCATCCTCCTCCTCGAGTTTGGCATGGACGGATGGTAACGGGGACAAAGAAGAGTAGTTCCTATCAAGGAGTGCTGCTGTTTCGCAAGAATTCGGTTAGCATGAAATAAAATAATGAATAAAGCATCGAAAAGATGGATATTATGGAGAATCATTCATCTAGACAGTTCACAGTCGATACACATATTGAGAAAAAATGAGTTGGATTTCCTGACCGTAGACTTGAATAAGGTTTTAAGATTTTGTTCAAACATAGACGTTGCCTTTTTCATGTATTTGAACATCCATGCAAATATTTGCTAACGTTTGATTTTCTTTTTTTCCTTTTATTTTTCAAATGCTTATTGACATTGCAATATTTATTCTTCTCTTTTGCAAATTTCGTGTGTATTCTTACTAGAAAGTCATATTAACATCTTCACATCTACGTTGATCTTTATTCCTTTTTGTTTGACCAGAACCTCATTAATCATCTACGTTGATTTAAAACTTCTTTCGTACAATACAGTTTACCATTGTCACCATGTTACGTCGGCGTTCTTTTTACTGATCACAGTTGGATTTTCAGTATGTCTAAGAGAAAAAATTGTGAGCCACACCAGCATCTAATGAGACGACTAATTCTATCCAACAACTTTTATATTATTTAGAACTGTCGATCCCGTTAAAATAAGGCTAATTAATTAAATTAGATCTACGACTAGCATATTTGGGTGCCCTGCAGGAACACAATATATAGGATCCAATCGGAGTTTAGTTTCATTGTAATGCTAATAATAGAATTCATGAAATAACCGAATACTAGGTAAAGGAAAGAGAGAACTCCAATCACACACTTTAGCATGAAAAACCCCAAACAGGAAAAAAAAAAATACCATAGAAAAAATTACCATGAAAAACCTTAAATCACTATATTTCTATAATGTTCGGATTGTGTAAAAGTTCTCACGCACCAGACAACTAATTTCACAAGTTTAGTTGAAGGAAGTCACATTCTCAAGCGCATGGTGCTCATATACTCGACCGTGCATTGCAAATTTAACCAATAAAAATTTGAGCCACATTCTAATCATCTCCATAGTAGATTGGATTTTCAATAACTCAACCTTCACATATACGCACTTGAATTTCACTTCCTTTAAGCTCTATTATTTAGCCATGCCTATCTCCCATCTCATGTTCTCTCGAACGGTTAACTAAGTCTCAAGCTACTGTCATCCTACGACCAGATAATTCATCGATACGCTGTTAAACATATGTCCAGCTTTGAACTCCTTGGTTATCAGTAACATCTCGTCACTTGCATCATTAGCCCGCATTGAGACTTTGTCTCACAAAGTACTTTTTAGTCTCTCAGTCTCTCAAGCTCCACCTTCCACTAGACTCTTACCTTAGGAGCCACAGCTATGCTACACCTATATGTAGAACAAACTTCCTTGTCACTTTGTTGAGTCCCACTTTTCTTCTGTAGCCTCTAATACCAACATAATCTTCTAGCCAAGGATTAACATCTATAGTTAGATATAGGTATAATTTTGTTCAGTTAAGTTCAATTTATGATATTATTTGAATAAAAACATATAAGAAAGTTCATTTGGTGTGGAAACAAATCATAAATGAGATTCCAAACTAGTTGAAACTCAAATTGTTACATAAAAACCATATTTTTATTCGATTCATTTATGGGTCACACTTTGATATTGTATTCAATTTAAGTGAGAAATTTACACTTTAATTCGGTTTCCAAAACAAACCTAGTTATTACTTTATGATTTGGTATTACATTGCCAATGGAATCACAAAGCCATAAATACATTGCAAGAAGGATCCATTTTTCATTTAGCCTATGATTTGTTTTCTCTTAATCTAGTTTGTGCCCATCCCTATTAATAACTTAATGTTTAACTTAAGTTTGTGATTTATGGTTTGATTTAGTTTTTGAATCATGAAATGAATTCAATAAAAAAAAATGTGATGTTTATGAAACAATTCAATTTTTGGTTTATTTCAAATATCATGTACAATTTATTTTCACACTAGAATGAACTATCTTCTATAATTTTATTGAAATTATATCATAAATCAAACTTAATTGAGCCAAATTATGCCTATCTCTAGCTAAAGATGTCATCTACAATAAAATATCTTGTTGAAATTAGTGATAAAAAAAAAGTGTAACTAAGAAAGTCTATTCTACATTTCAAATGTCTAGATTCTAAAAACAAACCATAAGAACAAGACAATTATATGTATGCATGTAAATATGTATTTATGTATATACATATGTATGTCTAAGCACAATAACAAACTCTTATGCAACATACGGATGCCATGCTAATGCATATGAGATATACAAGTATAAGATCATAAATGAGTAGCACCTAATGGCTCAAGTGAGACTTTCTAAGCAATAACTAAGCAAATATAGAGAATTAGTAGCTCAAAATATTGGACAAATCGAGAGTACCTATATGCCAAGTGTTAAGACCAAGAACTTTTATAATCCTAAAACTAGATTTATGAAAATAGTGACCATTAGGCCTTTTTTGCAATGTCATGAATGCAACATACTGTTTATGAGCATACCTCAAAGTATACCAAGCATTCATGAGGTAACATTGTATCAACCCAACAAGCACTCATAAAGTTAAGAAGCATGAAGTTCAATAAGTGTAAAACATCTAAGAGGTCAAAACACAATACAACAATACACAACTTCATCAACTTATCTAGCACCAATCATCATTAATTCATTGCTCAATAGCAATCATTCCATAACAACTCATAACACTAGCAAAAATTACAATGTACCTTAATCACTAATAACAAGTGAAAGATGCCAACGATAGAGGGTCTGATAATCACCTTGGACACAGCTTATCCATTATCCAAAGTACATAGCTTTCCTTACTATAGTTATAACACATCTCATTAGGATTAACTTTAACTCAAAGGTAGTTAAATTAGCTTGTTATATAGCAATACTACTTTATACCATTAACTTCTAATAGCTATAAATTATTTTTTTCTTGTCTATTTTTCATAAACTTTAGATCATGACAATTGTATTTCTAAGAATGGTTATATTAAAGTACCAAACTTGCTAGTTTTACTAAAATTACCAAAATGCCCTTCTTGCATTACTATTTCAATCATAAGTTATCATAAATACCTTTTTAGTCCAAACTACATTTAGTAATTTGCTAATCATTATCAATTCACATTAAAATCAAAAGTAATCACCAAAGTTTGTAGTCATCAAAATGTGCATCTAAATCAAGTAAATATCACAAATACTACCAAGTTAATTATTGATTATCTAGTTGAGCTAATATAAACCCCAATTTTCATTATTTACGCATTAATAATCATTGATACATTTACTAAAATTACAATGTAACTCTTTAATTTACTCTAAATCACTATAAACTACACAATTAATCAAAATTGCATGAGAAGGCTACATCCACATACTCAAATTGTTATTCTACTCTAAGAATTATATAAAATCAAATCCATTAAGCAATTCAATCAAAATCTATTTATTTACCCTATCACTAAAATTGCTAGTTTAGACAAAATTATTATAATAAATAGTAAACATGTAGTTTTTCTAAATCTCCACTCATGTATAATAAATATAACATATTACGACTTCATAATTAAAAATTCAACTTGTAGCCACAACATTTGATATTTTAAAAATCACAAACGATTTCCATCCTAACATAGAATTCTTAAAGAACATGTATAGTCATCATCGATTTCACTAAAAATAATACTACAATAATCTTAATGAAAAATAATGTCGGAAAATTTTTCCCATGATGAATATAGACCATTTGATATCTTAAATAAAATTAGATAGCTTATGAAGTTACATAGGACGTTCATTCACTAAAGCTCTGGTGATGAACGACAATCAAAAGTGTAGTGGACTAGTAGTAGGAGTGGTGTTCCATTACAGGTTAAGGGGACACATTCGTAAAATATGGGTTGATGCTTGAATCACTAGTGATTAAAATTTCCTATATAATTCCTACTATTTGTTTTTAATGAAGCCTTTGCTTTCTTGATTTCTTTCTATGTTTTTCTATTCACCAAAACCATTAAAATGTTATTGATAAGGTCCTCATAAATTGTCCAAGTAGGCTAAGGAAGAGTATAGAAATATGTATGGTTGATATAAGAGATTTTGATGTCTAATTGAACCTATATGTGTCTTTAATTTAATTCCACCATACAATTGCTTTGTTTAGATGCTTCATTCCTCTACAACATAGAGATCAAGTAAGCTTTGTATTTTATATTTGGTTTAGTCTAATAAGGGTAGTGTTGATAGAGAATTTTCACCAAAAGCCTTATTAAAGCCCAATACAACCTATTAGAGATGTAATCCAAGCTATCTAGCCTAGTTTTGACCTCTTTCTAAGATGTGGGTCCTTTAAAAGTAAGGCTTCCCTCATACCTCCCTCAAAGGGCTCAAACCAAGTTGTGAGAACTTGGATTCAACTTAATCAGCTCAAAAACTAAGAGTTGTGGTCTTTTATCGATATAAGTTATGCCAAACTATAATCATGCGACCTCCATTATGTTTGAATTTGGACGTATAGGCAAGAATAATTCAATGGATACTACATTAGTAACTATTCACTCCTCCATGTCCCTAAAGGTAAGGAAATGGATTGGAATCTCATTTCCCATGTGACAGTTGTGTGAAACCACCAAAACTATCACAATTATTGGCCATCTTTTATAAATACGACCCTAAAGGTTTAGGGAAGTTCTCTAAGCCTATCTACACTCTTACATTCTTATTCCCTTCCTCTAACTCATATGTTCTTTCCTTTACTTATTTAGGTTTCGAAGTGGCTATGCTAAAGTTAACCTGTTATCCAAAACCTAATTTCTTTTTCTTTTACAAGCCATAAACCCAATCTTAAGCCCATTAACTAAGTAAAGAATTTTGACTATTAGTGGACAGTATGTTAGCAGTGTATACTCACATATATTTAGTAATATAGTCCATATATATATTGTATAATATGTTAAGTGAATATATATACTGTTTAGATGTCATTTCATATAATAATATTATCTTTTAAGCTAAACAAATTATCTTTTAATACCTTATTATATCTTGGAACTTGATGTTCAAGTTACAAATATATAATGAATTATAATGTTTAATTTATATTTATAATTAAATTGTAACATCTATATTCTTTGTTTTGGAAAAAGAACTTTATTAGATCACTTGTCTAACTTTTGTGGCCATATTACAAAGTTCAAACTAGAAGAAAATCATGTTTTTGAAGCTCTAGATTTAGTAGATGGGAAGATATATTACAAGAATAAATTGTTTTCAATGCAGGTTTGCTCCTTTAAAATGATAGATATGAATCACAATCATAAATATATATACATATATGTTACTGCTATCAAGACTTAAATGTAAATTATTCAGGAAAAGATTCTTCTCTGATGTCTACTTATACCTACATGAAATATGAATATATATACTGCTGCTCGTAACATTAGATAATATAAGGTAAGAAATGAACATATGAATGCAGAGTATTTTCATCCTCATCGTCATCCTCTCCTCACATATTCTAGTTAATGAAAAGAAAACATAAAATTGGTTCAGTTAGGCTTGTTCACTTGGATAGATCTGCGAAAAATATCCTTAGTGTGATGAACTGAACCTTGAGGAGAATCATATTGAAAGATAACCTACCCCTACCAAGAAGTACTCATTGACTCAATGTGTGCTAACCAATGGAAGCGAAGATGGTTAATTGAAAACTAAGTGAATTCATAGCTAGACATAAGTTTAAAAAGTATACGGATGCTTCATCCAGTAGAAGGATGTTAAGCAGCTTGAGAATTACTTCATTACGAGCCTTGAGAGGGACAGCAAGGCTGAACAATAGAGCAAAAAGTAGGTGAAGCTGAAAGTACACATGTTTAGTTATTGAAAATTAAATCCAGTGCTGAGATTATTAGAATGTGCTTTACATTTTTATTTGGTTAAGTCTGCATCATGGGCGAGGATGTGAGCAGATGTGGTTGATAACATGACTTCCTTCGACTAAAATTGTGGATCAGTTGACCAGCACATATACATACTATGGCACAAAATCTATAGTTCGTCAACCAAACCCTTCCCAATCAAAGAAATATATATAGCTTTCAAAGTGTTGCAGACAATGCAAATAAATCTCTACTGTATTGGATTGAGTTTTACGTTTGGCTTGTGATGCACAATAAGTATGTATACATACTTTGGTCGTGAGAAAACTTGTCTCTAATGATTTTCAGTTTCACCTATAATTTTTTTTTATTTTTTTTTTATGTTATTATCTTTGGTTTTAGGGCTTTCCATGTCAAAACTTGCTATTATGGTATTCTGACGCAGCTCGCAATTTTTTCTTTGAAGCTTATTAAAAATTCAAATGGGAGCAGGAAACATCGTGATAATTGTGAAGAATATTATCGTACAAATGTGACTTTAATCAACGTTGGCATGTCATATGATGATGAAAATATATATATGCCTTAATGATGAGAATCAAACCGTGAAAATGTTGCACAATAAACTTCCAAAAGAGAAACATATCACAATGTCCATATCCATCTTTTATTTTGCAAAAAATGTCCATATCCATTAAAAAAAAAAAAAAGCAAAAGTTTGCATGGGATGTCGAATGCATGAAAAAAAAAAGAACAATTGTGTTTGAACAGAATCCTTTCAAACCTTACTCAAGAACACTGTCAGGATACATTTATATCGTCTCTTGTGCCTAGATGAATGATTTCTCGATGATATCATCTTTCGATTTTTCATTCACTACTTTCTTTCTTGGCTGCGGCAAAACCCCTTGAAAGGATAGGGATTTTATTCGGACCTACCCCTCTTTGTACCTTGACGGTCCGTCCTATCAGAAATCAGGGGGGATGTGCTTCCTGAGGATGATGCCGAACCTGAGGAGGATCCCGGACCGGAGGAGAAGGGTGGCGGTGGTGTCACGAGCAAGTCGGATTGATCTATATGTGGAATGTGAGGAGATGCTCTTAGTGCTGGACCAGAAAAGAAAGCAGATTGAGTATTTGGTTGTGAAACCCCGGAGGATAATGCCAAACCCGAGGAGGATCCCGGACCAGAGGAGAAGGGTGGTGGTGGTGGCATGAGCAAGTCGGATTGATCTATATGTGGAATGTGAGGAGATGCTCCTGGTGCTGGACCAGAAAATGAAGCAAATTGAGTATTTGGTTGTGAAACCCAGGAGGATGATGCCAAACCCGAGGAGGATCCCAGACCAGAGGAGAAGGGTGGTGGTGGTGGCATGAGCAAGTCGGATTGATCTATATGTGGAATGTAAGGAGATGCTCCTGGTGCTGGACCAGAAAAGAAAGCAGATTGAGTATTTGGTTGTGAAAACCTAGGCCAGACAGGCTCTTGCAAGACTGCAAAGTTCTGCATGTCCACTGAAGACACTGGCGGTGGCATGAGCAAGTTGGATTGATCTATATGTGGAATGCGAGGAGATGCTCCTGGTGCTGGACCAGAAAAGAAAGCAGATTGGCTATTTGGTTGTGAAAACCCAGGCCAGACAGGCTCTTGCAAGAATGCAAAGTTCTGCATGTCCACTGAAGACGCTTGCGGTGGCATGAGCAAGTTGGATTGATCTATATGTGGAATTTGAGGAGTTGCTCCTGGTGCTGGACCAGAAAAGAAAGCAGATTGGCTATTTGGTTGTGAAAACCTAGGCCAGACAGGCTCTTGCGAGAATGCAAAGTTCTGCATGTCCACTGAAGACACTTGCGGTGGCATGAGCAAGTCGGATCGATATATATGTGGAATGTGAGGAGATGCTCCTGGTGCTGGACTACCAGAAAAGAAAGCAGATTGAGTATTTGGTTGTGGAAACCTAGGCCAGACAGGCTCTTGCAAGAATGCAAAGTTCTGCATGTCCACTGAAGGCGCCTGTGGCAGTATACTCGGAGACCTGAAGTCCCTTTGTCCCTGTGGTGGGTATCGGACACCTCGAAGGGACGGACTAGGAGTTTCTCTTAGCCTTGGCCGCAGCCTTTGCTGCCGTGGCGGTACAGTCGGAATAAATTCCCCCTGTCTCCATGGTGGATGTAAGACATCTCCAAGGTAAGGACGAGGAGTTTCTATTTGCGCCCTTGGCAATACACGCGGATGTTCTTGCCTAAATTGCAGTTGTCTCCGTGATGGGTCTGGAAGTGCGAGTTGTCTCTGAAGTTCATTGACAACAGAAAACCTGTTCTGCGTGACGGGTGCCATCCCGGTGCTTTGAAGCGGTTCTGTGTTGGTTGTGGTGGTAGTGGTGGTGGAGGTGGTAGTGGAGGGGTGGTCGGGGGGGAGGCCAGTCAGGCGTTGAACGAGGTATGGGAAGTCATCTGGATTGGGAAGAGAGATGACTTTAGTTCGAGGCTTCTGTACAAGCCTAACCTGACGTGGCTTGGCGATGGCGGAAGAAGAGGGTTCCGCTTCTTGGGGAAGTTCTTGGCTGGTGGGTGGTGGTTGTGGTGGCCGTTGGGGTGGTTCTTGGGAGGTGGTTGGTGGTTGTGGTGGCTCTTGGGGTGGTTCTTCGCCAGTTGGGAAATCACTGGATGGTTCCATCAATGCGGGCTTGTGGAGATGCAAAAGGAGGGTTGAAGAACCAAGATTTGTGTTGCGGTTATTTTAGTTCCAATTCTTCTTGGGCCGTTAGTCGCTAGAGATTTAAAGAGAAGCTCTAAGATAAGAGTACTGGCACTGCGATGTGTTGTGTGGCGTCTTATTTGTGATTCTGTAAATTACTTGGGAAGCTTTCTTGGTATTTATACCGAGAAGAAAAATGAAATTTCGAGGATTTTGGGCTGATATTTTAGTATATGCAATATTTATATATATAATATGACAACGATTTGTTGTGGGTATAAACGTTGAAAAAAACAAAAAAAAAATGATTTTCTAAATAATACCATCACGTACATTTTCGATTTTTTAAGAAAAGGATTATTTTGTTCTACTAATAAATAAGACCCCCAAAATTTAACACGTTTAGTAAATAATTTTTAAAAATTGCCATATGGTCAGCTTCTATAAATTCTTTAGAGCAACAAATATATTATTAAGTTCACGATTGAAGTTTTATGGTGAGAATCTCGTGCTCCCTCTATTGGGCTTCCGGAAAATATTCGTGTATTAGATGAAAATCTGAAAAAAAAAAAAAGAATTGGAAAAGATTACACAATAGTTAGCTTTTATTCTCCTGGGAGCACTAAAAATATATTAGATGGATTGAATTTGATTTTATGAGCCAACTTAGGTATTTTATGTAAGTACCTATGGCTCAATTCCTTGCCCTTACAACTTAGGTACTTTGTGTAATTTGTTTATCTCCGAGTAATTCTTTTGGCACTTTAGTTTAAAAAGATATAGTAATACTAGACTCTACATTATTCGCAGGAAATTTTACCCATTATATTCTTTTATTAAACTTTTAAATATGAAACTTCTGTGATTTTTATCTACAATTTAAAGACCCTTTTAGTCATTTAATAATCTTACTTGGGGTCACTCATTTATCTGTGTTCATGGCTTCTTTTTTGCACTTTCGTTGATTCCATTTTTATGTTTACGGTTTCCACACACTCTACCGCCCGCTCATGTTTATAGTTTCCTTTCATGTTTTCTCCAAAACAATCATAGTCTAATTTATTTTGGTTTTCAATATAAAAAATTCAACACTTTTTGGATCGAGTAGTCATCAGTAATTTGGCATTCAACTCAATCTTTTACATATATTCTACTTGGTACTCTATTATGACTCTAAGGCCAAAAAAACAACTAAACCCAAAAGATTAACATGATAGGTGAAAGAGTCTTTTAGACTTTAGTATAATATTTAATTTATGTTACTTTCTCATATAACGCTGTAGCATTACCACTTTATTTTGAAAGTCAATGCCCATAATGGTCTACTATATACTATCCACTTTAGATAACTTCTACTTTAAGTAACTCACACTTTACTTTATCAAATAGCCTTTCCTATTATCTTTCAAGTCACTCCTTCAATCCTCTTAATCAGAGTACTAAATATTATTCCTTCAATCCTCTTAATCAGAGTACTAAATATTATGACTTAAGCCCAAATAGAAAACCCAACCTAAAAGATTAGCTTGATAGGTAGGAGAAACCCTTTAAATGTAATACTTAATTCATATTACATTTTTATATAGGACTATAACATTAAAATTGTCACAATTGAAAAAAATAATAATAATAGTAGTGGTACGAATGTAAATGATTAGTGAACTTAGCAATTTTATTAGATTGTAAATAATAGTTTTAGTTATTATAATAAAGTTGTAATATAATTTTAGCAGTTATTTTTAAGGGAAAAGTAGTTATTAATAACAACAAAATCCTAAATCATGTATTTCTATAAATGGTGACATATTAATAAAGATTGCATAAGAAAGTTTTCAACTAAATTATTATGTATGTCCTTTTTTAAAAATAAGCAAAGGAGATTGGCTATATCAAAGTCTATCTCGAAATAAGATGAAACTATTCATCTTTCCATCTTTTTCATTATTCTCTATCATTACTACACTTCATACCAACATTCACAATAAGATAGCGGACTATAAGTGTTAACATTGGTGCTCTCGTTTCCTTCTCCATCTCCATATCCAATTTCAAACCCCAAAGATCTTATCCCATCACTCATCTCATCATTTTATTTCTAAAACTCTATCCTTGCGCTTTTTCGCTTTTATCTTTCTATCATTGCTTTAATCTATGGACATGGAGAAATTGCAAAATTGTAACACCAATTCATTCATGATGGTGAAAGCTTGTTTTGATTAAATAAAGCAAACATTGGTGAAAATGATAAACTCTTTTATGCAAACTTCATCGAAATTTTATTACTTTCGAAGAAAATTCAACTGTGCATTCAAGATACTAATGCAAACCATTCCAATAAAGGACAAGAAACTATATAACCAATCATTGATATGGCAATCTAAGGTAACCCTTCTTTCATTAAACTCACCCAAGCAATAAAGGACACATGCATAAGAAAGAAGAATAGTTGCAATATGAATAGGCATGAAAGAATTGCAAGCCATCAACATAAGAAGTTCATATTGTGCCAAAATACATCTAATAAATATATAGACAAGATCAACTCTAAGCATGACTACGACACAACAAATTATTCACAAGAATTAGTAATATCTTATTACTTTAATATAAGCAAATTTTCTTTCAATTGATAGGTTCTTGATTTTGTTAAACCGCATTACTTAAATATCATTTTATAACAATTTTTTGTTCTTTTTGTTTTTCAAACTTAAGGACAAAGTTGATTTTAGGTAGGTGAGAAATTGTTACAATTGGAAAAAATAAATAAATAATAGTAGTGGTAAGAATGTAAATGATTAGTGAAGTTAGCAATTTTAGCATATTGTAAATAGTAATTTTAGATGTTGTAATATAGTTTTAGTAGTTGTTTTTTTAAGGAAAATTAGTTTCTAATAACAATAAGATCCAAAATCATATATTTTTATAAATAGTAACATATCAGTAAAGATAATATAAGGAAGTTTTTAACTAAATTCTTAAGTGTTTTTTTCTTTGAAAATAGGTAAAAGAGATTAATTATCTTGAAATAAGTTAAAATCATTTTATCTTTCCATCTTTTTTGTTATTTTACCATCATTACGCTTCATACCAACATTCATAATATTATTCACAATAAGATAATAAAACGTTTTTATCTTTTCATCTTTTTTATTATTTTACCATCATTACATACCAATATTTATAATATTATTCACAATAAGATAGTGGATTGTGGTGCTAACATACTCATTAGCTTTATTGCTGCATACATCCTAATACACTAATCTTTACATACGATGATCGATTTGCAAACAATTTTTGTTCACAGTAAAGCATAGTTATGGATCCAATTTTTCGCTAAAGCTTGGTGTCTGGAGCCACTACCAGTACCATTAGATGAGACTAAACCGGCACCACTGCCACATTCATTGTCCCAACAGAAGTTCGGTTCAGTACTCCGTCTTCAACAGGGGTTCACGTCGATGAAGCCAAAAACCAACCACTGCTGCTCTTCTTCCGCTGGTTCAATCTACTTTGGACCCTACGGATCCAACTCCGACATGGAAAAACCGATCCGTACTGCACCCATGCTCAAGCTTTTAACTCGCGCTCCTTCCCTTTAGTTCGTTTCATTTAAGTAATTTCTCTTCCTTATTTCATTTGCCTTGTTTTTTTATTTTTTTCTTTTGTATTTTAATTAATCAATGAGTAAAGAATTTAAAAGAAAGAGGACCATTTTTATGATTTGTACATAATATTACGAGACACTTTCTGATTTACATATGAATATTATTAATAAAAGAAAAGTATTTATTATAATATACTTTTTTATTTGTATATATTTTATAATAAGGTCCTATAAATAATTAGAGTATATACGAAATTATAAGAAATGTGTATAATCAGTAGAATTCTATGACATCGTATTATATAAAAGTTGACCTTGATTGGATAAATATTTAGATGGAGCACAATATTTAGATTACGACATTATATAACTAAGGTCATTATCACTAAATTATGAGAAAGATGTCCAAATTATACAAGTAAGTACTCAAAGTTAAGTGAGTATATTGAGCACAATTGACTAATGGAAAATACCACATATTTAATGTCGTTAATCCCTTCTTTATATAAACGAGTATAATAATCCATAAACTTAAAACCTTCCTATGGAATGTTATGTTTTCATATCGTTAAACATAGTTTTGATTTAGATTGTACATAATACGGATATTGGGCATAATATTAAATATAAAGAGAATAGTGATGAGTTATGATATAATTTATCACTCTCTTGAATTAGAAAGTCAATATTCAAAGCCGCTTGATTAATATAATAGCGACTTACAAGCTCATGGTAATGATAAGTTTCATTGAGACTAATTTATCTCAAGAACAAAGTAAAATAATTAAATATAATGATATTATATGTAATAATTTAATTAAGATATCATTTGATGAAAAGATTCAATTATACAGTTATCAATTTTAAGTGGTCTTTAGTTTACAACTTTTCTATTATGTTTGGATGGATAATAACTGTTACTAGGTGGTAAGCTTGGCTCATGTCTAGATAAACATTGTCGTCGTTTATGGATACTACTATTAGGACTATCGTTGGAGTTCTTGTAATGAGCATATTTAACAAAAATAACAAATCGATATTTGAATCGCACTTTAACTCTATCTCAAGAGGAGATGGTATTTTCATTGCAAAAAAGGGCAACTTTTTTTTTCTTTTATAATATTTGAGATTTTATATTCATTTTCTATGTCACATGGATCGTAGGAATTAGGTGTTATAATAAAGTTTTAAGTTCCAATGCAATCATCTGATCTACAAAACCTAATAGTGGTATCAAAACTTCTCTTATAGGTGTAAAATATTACCATTAGTCTAAAATTGATTCATAAAATGATTATTATAATCTTAATAGGATTATTTTATTATGATTTTTATCATGAATTTGATGCTAAACTTGGGCTAATAATATTTCGGAATCGAAAGTATTATACCTCGTGTTTTATTATTATTTTACTCTATTTTGGAGTTAAACGGATGCTTGAACGATCTCTGTATTTGTATATTATTATGAACCATTCGAGTAGTGATCCGTTTGCTCTACCATGATGCCAACATCATCCCCTTTGTTAAAAGGTTATTTTATGTCATTGTAAAATTTTTTTCTCTAGATTGACTTGAATAGCAGTTTTACTTATTTTATAAGCATTCGCATGGGCATTTTAAAGGATTAGAGTATTTAGTCCTTTATAAGGAGAGAGTAGGCATGAATCAACTTTATGTGAATGAAAATGGGTTTATTAAATACGGCTCGTTTATCCTTCAAACGGGTTGAGTTGGAAAATCTTTTATAATTTTATATTTTATTTAGATTTGTACATCCATAGATAATATGTAAATGTAATCTATCTAGGTATGCAAGCCCAAAATGAAATTCCATTTTGTACTTTGTTTTCTAAATAAGTCTTTTTAGAAAATTAGTTTTTCATACAGGATATGAAACTTTTTTAAAAAAAATGGAGAACCTATTCTCTTTTTTTTTCCAAAAAATGATCTTGGAGATTGTGTAATGCTTACTCTCAAACTCTTTGTTTACACAGTAGTGATATTCTTTGTTTCTCTCTTCATCTTTGGATTCCTATCTAATGATCCAGGATTCAGAAAGATTGAGAAATCGAACCATCTGATTTGATTCGTTCTCAATAGCCATGAGATGATCATCTTAGGGTGATCCTTTTGTCGACGGATGCTCCTATTACACTCGTAGTCTCTGAAGGATGAGAACCAACTATGTAGCATCTACACCGAGAATTCAAGTATTGTATACGTCATTAGTCCGATCCTTTGTATATAAAATTGCAAAAAAAGTCTTTTCTAGTTATACAGTTTTTAAAAGAAAAAACAAAAATTTTTCGAGGTTTGATTCTAAGTGAGTGAAGAATTTCATATGCTACTATTACATTATCCTGAATGTGACAGCTCAGAACAAATGCACTTTAATAGGGAGAAATAATGTTATTCAGAATGGTTTGAAGCCTATCAGCTAAGATTTTTATTCTTACAAAAAATTACATAAGCTCATAAGTATAAATTGAGAGAACCCTTCATGATAGGAAATTTTGGGAATTAATGAAATATCTCAATCATTAAGGGAAGCAGAAAAAGTACCCAAATGGAAGAAATTTCTAATCTCTCTATGATAAAGATAGACATGATTCGGTTCGGTATAGTTTGACTTCTTCTACTAAACCGAACCTAAAATTAACGGTTCGGTTTTTTATAAAACGAACCTAGTTATACAGTTTGGTTTATAAATTTTTTGAATTTAAAAAGAAACAATTCAGAATGGTTTGATTCGTGGTTTGAACTATTTTTTTTAAATAAAATCTTACAAATTCATCATTGCTCATTTAGTCTTTAGTCCAAAATTTAACAAGTTTTTTCCCTCCAATGTTTCTACGTCTATGTCCTACGTACATTATCGTCAGATAGATGTTATTGCACAGCATAATCCTATCGGCTTAAATTGAGTACAGCTGTGGAGCAAAACAATTCAATTTCAAAAGACTTAAGGACAAGTAGGAACAGAATCATCACAATTTCTTTGTTATTTGCCAATTTAAAAATACTTGATGACTATGGACTGTACACTACCGAGAGAGAAGCATTTATTTTCCCTATAAAGACGTTATTTTCTGTATAGAACAAGTATTTCAGAGAGAAGCATTTATTTTCTTTGCGGGGAAGCATTGCAGTGCAATGGTGTAGCAACAATGGTCGTAGAATTTTCTCTCTTCGATTCCGTGGGACAATAATGGTTCTAGGTTTATTACTGTGGAGCAATGGTGATAAGTATATGATCTGTCCCGATCTACTCCATGATGACACTTAAGTACCATCTCGTATGAGGATGATGATGATGATAAATAGATAGATTAATAAATAAATTGAAGGTGTTAAAAGGTGTTCTCTGTTTGTTTTGTTTCTGATGATGGGACGTTCTTGCATCTTCGGGATCTATTTGTGCGGGAGTATGAATTTGACTTTTATTTGTGAGGAACATATGAAGTTGGATCCAAGGATTGCTTATAGGTTGTGTAGAGAAACTTTAACCCCTCTGCCATTACCTTGGCGACCTGCATTTGCCAGCCTGCTAACCAGATCCACTTGTTTCATTTGGTGGATTTATTATCATGGCAATTCTTCATGCCACACCCGAGGTTTGATAGGTTCCCGTCTTTGAGGTTGGATGTGGTTTTTATTTTCTTTTTAATAAAAACGGTGCAGTTTAGCTCGCATCAAACGGTTCCATTTGCTATGCCGAACCGAATCTCGAACTGAATAACCATCACTGAACCAAAGCAAATGAAAAAAAAAATAAATAAATCAAACTTTCGATTTGGTTGGATTCAGTTCACCGTGAAGGATCCTACAGTACTCTGATGAAATTGATAGAATAAGCCACAAAAACCATCAACACAAGATGCTTCAATTGAATCCAGACCAAATACTATTGCTCTAACTTCTCTTGTCAAGGATATGCTATTTTCCTCGCTATTACCATATCAACATAATCCACTACCTCGCCCACATTCAATATTGGATGCGAGGAGAAAAAGATTAGATAATAGTACAAAAATTCCCGTACATTTATCTTCCTCATTTTCTAGCCATTCTCCCTCCAAATTTTTAACTAGAAATATTTTATTTCTCGCCTACCTTCTTAATGTAGATTGGTGAAAGAATCGAGTATTCTTATCATCCAGCTGGAGACAATTTACTTGTGCTCATTGGAACCAAAACATTTCTCCTTGGAAGAGCAAAGATTCAACCTCCTAAGGCAACAACTTCTCTTGCCTACTATCTATGGTAAAACAACTCTGTTTCACTAAAAAACTTAATTGCATAGTCATTTCATCAATTCATTTTACAATATTCCAATTCTTTTTTCTTTTTTTTTTTTTTTTTTGCATTTCTGTAACAATCCCTTCCTACAACAACCAAGCTTCATCATCAATCCCTATAAATTTGGATCGCAGTTACAATTCAACAAATTTATTTCAACATCATCCCTACATCCATGTGATACCCCATTATTAAACGTCACACATAGATTATAAAAAGTTATGATACTAATTTATAAGGTTATGATAATGAATACCTTATTAATATATGATTTCAACTTTTGAGTTAAGTGGTTAATACAAGTCTATTAATATTTGTTAACTTGGTTATTCATTATTTTTAGCTTAGAGCGTATAAATGATATTGGAGACAAACCCCTATCAATAGGTGAATGATTTGAGTTTAGTTCTAGTTTAAAAAAAAAAAAGTCTGAGGAGGGCGAAGAGTATCATTAGGACGGTGACTCTTAATATTCTTCTAAAATAATCTATAAGTAGTGGGTGGCTTGAATTATACACAAAAAAGGGGAAAGAATTGTTTAATTGTAAGGTTTCGAGATGAGAACGTTACGTATTTAAAAAAGAGAAATTGTGATATCCCATGATTAAGTATCACATATGTATCGTAGGGGATTGTGATAGTACTTGATAAGATCATGGTGATGAGTATCTTATCAATACATTATCAGAAATTTTTTGTGAAGTGATTGAAATGAATCTATTAGTATTTATTGATTTAATTATTCATGGCTTTTAACTTAAGGCATTATAATCCATCTTTTAGTTGTCATCTCATCTCATAGCAAGTAAATTATTTTGCCAAAAGAAAGCAAAGCCCCCTTGACAAACCTCTTCGATCGACCACAAAATCATCTTCACATCTAACCCTCCTTCTAACATGATTAATATATTTCCTATTTTTTATAGTCTCCATGAAGAAAACTATGTTGGTTTTATATTTGAAAATAAGATGTTAGAGCTCCCTTACTATGAGGGTCTACCCAAACCCTGACAGTTCCACGACAAGCCAATGATGGCTTCCATGTGGCCGATTGACGCTAGCCACCACAACTTTTGTAAAGTTTATCTTCTCCACTTCCTCAATCTTCACTTCCACTAGATGATTAGAGAAGTTAAGCTTCCTTCGACAGTTTTCTTGCTAAGAAAATGAGCAGCCTTTCTGCTTCTCCTTATCCCCTACCTTCTTATCATTTCCTTCACAATTTTCAAATAAGGCACACTCCTTACCTTTTGTCATAGAGCTTTCAACTCGATCTGAGGAGAAGTTTTCTCTAGATCTCTTAGGGGATAGATTTCGAAAAGCTTTAGCAACAGGGGATGGAAAAGGAAGCTTGGAAGGTGGAGTAGGTGTAGAATCTGGGATAGTGATTGACGTTTGATTGATGGATGGAGAGTTTGTCAAAGGACAAGGGGAGGTTTTAGGATTATCAGGCTCTTCGACAGCATAATTTAAGGAGGTTTCACGTAAGATACTAGGAAGGCGAGAAGGTGAAGTTAGTGATGATAAGGGAGAAAGATTCTTTTTGAGGTTTTCTTTAAGAGTGACCTCCAAAAAGGGATAGATCAAATTCTTGGGAAAAGATGGATGCAAAGATGAAGGTATTTAGGAAGACAAATGGTTCAGGTTATTAATGTCAGTTAAGGCTGTAGAAGTGAAGAAATCCATTACTAAAGGATCTGGTTCAATCTTCAGTTTAGGGAGTTCTGGTTGTAGAGACAAACTTTTATATGCTTCCTTTTCCTTATTAGTCAAAGACTAACATGGTCTGTGAAACTCTACGTTGGAGTGGTCTGCAACAGTGGACTGGACAGGTTAAGAAGTCACAGTCATCAGATATGTTCTCCATGAGGAGGCCCATGCAAGATATAATTATCCCTGTCCAAACTTCGAAGGTCCGAATCAATGACCTCAGGGCCTATAATATCAATCAGGGCTCCACCGTAAAGGAAACTGCGCAAGAAATAAGAAAGGTCAGAAAGTGTGCTCCAGAGAAAGAGGGAATATTAAGGGAGAAGGAAAATCGATAGAGAGTGATAACAAAATACAGAATGGAAGAGTATATTGCCTAAAACTAGTGTAAATAATACAACAAAAGAAAAAGGGAAAGAAATTTGTGCGAGAGACGGAACCATCAGTTGAATTTTTATTAATTCATTCAATATATGTTTGAGATGCCATTGAATAAATTGAAAAACTCCAATACTTTACTAAAATAAACATATGTAGTAAATATATATATATATATATAATTAAAGCTAAAGACACCACTGTAGTGTCTTTAATACATTATTTTTTGTTATTCGTAAATTGTACTCTTTTATCAAAAGTTAATCATTTTCTTTGGGTGCATTTGTAAGATTTAATTTTTAGGAAGGCCTAAATGAACTTATTTATAATATTGAATCTACTTCTTCCATTTTTATTTTTTTTTTCCCCTCAAAATTGGAAACTATAATTCTTTTGGGAAGCGCCTATAATAGTTAACCATCCATCCCATTTTCAAAACTCTACTGATATTTGAGGATTAGGATCCTCTAAAGTTATAATTTCCTAAAGTTAGGCTTCTTAAATTGTGACACATGGATTAGTAAAAATCAATGATTAAATCCCTCTTTATCATTTAAGGATTTCATCTTCTTCCTTTAATTTTTCTTTTTTATTTTTCCCACCCACATTCTACATCGAGGAAACTCTCATCTACTGTTTTGGTGGCATAAAACAAACACAACAATCCCACCAGATTTTTCTTCCTACCAGATTTTTCTTTCCACCAATGTAAGCTGCATCACAACAAAGGCATTTCATATTATTTTGTATTGAATTACTAAAACAGTTGCCAACAAGGACACCCCCACTACTATAATTCCATTACTTTTGTTTGAAGTAAGAATTTCACATATTGAGTTCAATTAAAAGTATGGAAAAAATTGGCAAAAGCGAAAGATCTCGACTATGGCTAGTTGAAGGTATGTCTTGTATTCAAAATTGTTAAACTCATAATTCTACCTAAAATCATTAGAGGGACTGTAAAATTGGAACTTAAAATCGAAACATAGAAGTGTAAATTTTTACAACCTATGTAAAATAGTTTTAAAAAATTATGAATATATTTATAATAATTATTCAAAACTTGAAATATATTATAAAAATAAAAAAAATAGAGAAATTAAGTTTTTCTTTTTCCATACAAATTCTTAATATATAATCTAACATGTATAGAAGAAGGAAAAATAGAGTTGAAACTAAACTTTTTTCCTTTTTTTAAAAAAAAGATGTAAATTAAATGGAACCAAATATTTCAACTTATTTTAAGTTATTAACAGTATATAATAAAGTACATAGTTTTCTTTATAAATTTTGTTATTGGAATTGAAACTTGGATAAAAACTACGAATATAAAATAAGAGATTGGAAGAGAAAGAAAGAGGCAAAAAAATTGGAATAGGATATGATTGGATGTTTTGATGTCTTAATAGTTGATGACTAGTAAAAGGTTAGTTGTATTTTTTCCTTTAATTTTTTAATCTATTCAACTTAGATATATAGAATCGGTAAACTCGATCAAAAACATAAGTTTCTGCGGAGTTTATTTATAAAATCAATTAAAAATGTAAGTTTCTATATAAAAGAAGTTTCTACACTCAACTTAACTCGAAAGAGCTACTTAAAATCATAAACTCATAGAATCGTATGAGTAAAATTGCGATTTTGACAATTATGCTTATATCTTTGTATCATATGTTGTATAATTTTTTTTTTTAATATTGCTATTGTTTTGACAAAGTGTAGTGCATAATCGCTAAGATATAAGAAGTTAAAACTCATAAAGGTGACATATATACATATAGTTTTGACATCATCATATCCTTTTAATATTTAATAAAAATTTCATATGGTTCATGGTATGTCATTGATATATTAATCAAACACCTAGGATAAAATTTGTCCTTAATGAATCTACTAATTAAGTGCCTAAGCAATTGGTAAGAATATGTTTTATGGAATGTTTCTATTATGTACTTGTGGAATTATGGTATGTCCATTTAGATATGTGGTATCGAAACTATGAGTTAATAATTGAAATGTAACATGGACATTGAATATTGTTTTGATTGAACCAAAGTAGATCCAATAGATTATTGATCACAAATTATTCAAGGAGAAAGAAATATATATGTTGCAATAATTTTCTTTCGTATATAGCATTTTACATTTCCAGACTCAATTTGAACTAAATAAATAAAGCTTTGTGTTTCTTTCCCTTTTTTCCTTTTTTTTTTTTTGCAAATTAGTAGATGAATTGCCCAATGCTACTAATAATATATCAGAAGATTAGATTTCTCATATCAATATGGAGTTTAAAACAAAGAATGATGCTTGGGCATTATGGGTTAACTATAAAGCAAAAACTGGATTTGGTGTTCGAAAGCTATGGGCAATAAAAGTAAGATGGAAGGTGTAGAGGGTTGAAAATTGCTATATTAGTTATTGGATTAAGCCTATTATTTATTTAGGCTTCACTTCTTAAACTAGGTGATGGAGCCTAAGGAGTCTGGTCCATATATTTTTTATTATTTAAGAAGATTTAGCTTAATAAGTTTAGAATAGAGATCGTTAGATTGGTCCATTCACCTCTAACCTTTCTCAAGTAGGCTCATGCACTTATAAGAAAGGATAATGGCCTTTGACTCATTAGCAAGCTATGTCTAGATAACCATGAATTAAGTAAGCTTCATCTCATCCATTGATCACCTAAATAATCTGGTAAATACTATCATGCCCAAGAGCCTATAAATACCCAGTATTTCCTCATCATTTAGAACTTTAGAGAGATCAAAGAAATGGTGTTCTACTATGAAAATTTTACTCTCTAAGATCAAATAGCGTTTGGGTAAAAAATTGATCTCATTCGCTTAAGTTACAAAGTGAACATCTAAAGTCCCCTAAAGCTACCTTATTTGTCATTTATGCATTTAAGACACTGAGATTGACTGTTCCTTCTCCTTACCTTATTCTCACTTAATCATCCGTTTAGGTGATAGTCTCACTTCATTTGTTTGAAGTTACGTGCAGCGTGTAACTTACGCAATACACATGTGACTACTCCAATTGTACCCCTACATCTATATTCTGGCAACTCCACTAAGGAAGTATGATTGTAAAGACATGACACCTCCCAAGAAGAGAAAAACTAGTACGTCTAAGAATGTTAAGCTTATGAAGCAAAATCCATTCCTACCCCCTAAGAATACTAGTCGAGACCATCAAGTGCCTCAAGCTACTTTAGATCCCATACAAATAATATAGACAATGTAAGAAGCCATAACAGCATTAAACTAGTCCATGACTACGTTCGAATTCATCCAGACCAAAATGGCATCCACTGCTACTACATAACAAGGTGTGGCTTTGCTAAATCCAATGGTTCTATATAGCTAAACACTACTACCTCAACTCAACCAATTAATTCCCTAGCTATTGAGGAAGATCTCCATGAAAGAGGAGGTGATGAAACCCCCCATATCAAAACCTACACAACAATCGACCCCTATAATAAAGAATATAAGAGTCTAGTTAAGCGACTCTTCATCCCCATGCATGCCTGCTCTTCAATCTAATCCTACCATCCCAATCTTGGGTCTCATCCTAATGTTACTCCTGCTCCACTACATGCATCCACAGCCTCTACCTTAATGACTTCCTTTATAATAAGGGAAGACTTAGACGTTTATATAAGGGAAATATAAGCTAAGTTGTCTATGGGAATAAAAAAGCTGAAACTCCCATATCATCAATACATTACAACAAAGCCATATTATAAGGACTATGTAAGTCTTACATTCATACTATTCAATAGTAAGAAGGGAAGTGCTAAGGAATACCTACTAAAATTTATTGAAACCTTACAACCTTACAAGCTTGATGATGACCTGAAACCTAAAGAATTCTCTAAATTATTGATAGAGAAAGCATACACCTAATATGTTAACATTCCCCCAAGGTCAGTTAGTTCGTGGGAGACTATGTGCAAGCTCTTCTTGGAGAAATTTTTCTCCACTTGGAAGTGAGTTACGATTACAAACATGGGAAAGATCTGATGAATCATGTAGAGTGCTTTAGAAAATACACTTTAGATATTCAAGATATCTATGATGAAAGAGAAATAGTGAAGATCTATATCCAAGGGATGTTCTCTGAGTATGCTATACACTTAGGGAGCCTTTCCTTGTATTCTTTTGCTACATTCATTGGGAATGCATGAATGACAAAAAAACTCTGTTATAAGGCAACGAAAGGAAAGTACTAAGCTTAACAAATGAGCAACATTCGTATCTTCGACTGGTAGTAAGGGCTGTAATGCTAGTAAGAGACCTAATAAAGATATAGAAACTCTTTCATTTGCATTCCCAATGAGCAATATACATGTCATCCTCAACCGTTAGCTACAAGATGAAGCTATTGAGCTACCAAGAGTTGAGTGCCAACCTACAAAGAGTAAAAGAAGAAATCCAAATACTATCGATTTCATAGAACAATAAATCATCCCACTAGGGATTGCTAAAGCTTAAGAAAGATATTCCATGAAAGAATTCAAAATGGGGAGCTTCTCATCATAGATAATGACATTTATAACAACCCACTTCTAAGCTATGATACTTATATAGTAGCACATGAGTGTTCTAAAAGTGATTAGTGATTTGTTAGGGAAAAAAAAACAAAGGGTTCAAGCTATGGCATTTCTTTTGTAAATAAAGAATGAATTTTGCTACTCATTAATAAAACTTTAATTATCTTGCTCATCGCTCTATTCTATATCTTACTCTCTTGAAGTCTAGGCAATGCCCTAAGATTTCGACTTCCATACCTCAAGCCCAAGCAATGCTCTAGCATCCTAACACTCATGCCTAAAGCCCAAGTGATGCGTTAGCATCCTGGCTCCTATGCCTTAAGCCTAAGAGATGCCCTAACATCTCGGCTCTCATGCCAAAAGCCTAGGTAATGCCCTAGCATCTCGATTTCTATACCTTAAGCCCAGGCAGGGCCTTAGCATCCCAGTCTTTATGCCTTAAGCCTAAGCAATGCCTTAGCATCCTAGCTCTCATACCTAAAGCCCAAGTGATACCCTAACATCTCGACTCTCACACCTAAAGCCCAAGCGATGCCCCAACATCTTGGCTCCTATGCTTCAAGCCTAGGCAATGCCCTATCATCTTGACTCTCACGCTGAAAGCCCAGGCAACACCCTAGCATCTCAATTTCTATGCCTCAATCCCAAGTAATGCCTTAGCATCTCAATCTTCACACCTTAAGCCAAAGTAATGCCCTGGCATCTTGGCTCTCACGCCTAAAGCCAAAGCGATGCCTTAGCATCTTGACTTTCATGCCTAAAGCCTAAGCAATGCCCTAGCATCTCTGCTTCCATGCTTCAAGCCTAGGCAATACCATGGCATCTCAACTCCCACACTTCAAGCCTATATGATGCCTTAGCATCTCGAATCTCACACCTCAAGCTTAGGTGACACCCTGGCATCTCGGCTCCTACCACTCAAGCCTGGGTGACACCTAAGCATCTCGACTCTTACAGCTAAAGCCTAGGCAATGCCTAGCATCTTGGCTTATGTGCTTTACATCCATGTGATGCGTTGACATCTTAGAATCTATGCCTTAAGCTTAGGTAAAGCCTTGGCATTTGGAATTTGTGCAGGAACTACTATTTAATTGAAGTAATGATAGATCCTGGCTTACCATGCTTCCATCTCACTCATGAGGGGACCATAGTCGAGTGAAAGTAGTAATGGTAGCAAGGATCTTAGTCTTCTTCAAGAGAAACATATGCTATAACTTTATGGTGATACAATCTACTTGCCTACCCTTCTAAGTTGTACCTTCCTAAGGAAGGAAAACAGGGGATGAGGGAAAGGCAGCTATGTCCTCTTGATTTTGAATCAAAACACTAACATAATGATGTTGATCTTACAGTCTCGCCAAGACTCATTGCAGAATAAGCTTGCTATGCGTGAAGCCTATTAGGGCATGCTATGTGCGAATTTTGTTATGCTTAAGGCCTACCAGGACCTACTTCATTCAAGGCTTATTGAGTGAGGTGCTCATTATGCTTGAGGTTTTGTTGCTTGGGGCTCCACTATGTAAAGACTAATGTTCTTGAGGTTTACTACACTTGAAGCCCACTAGGACTTTCTATGCTTGAAGCTTGCTCATTAGAAGTCAGTTCCTTGCCAAGGAGTTGCTTAGCCAACTTTGGCTCTCGAAGAAGATTTTGAGGTTAATTGGAGGAAATTAATTATGAAACTATTCCTGTAAGAATAATGGAAGAAGTTAGTAGGACAAGACATATATAGTAGTAAAAGAAAAGAACAATTGAAGTGAAACATCTAAATAATAGGAGAATTCCTACCATACTTGCAGCAGTGTTGAATTCTGAATATCTATGGATAATGTCTCTAGAAACTTTGGATGCTCTACTGTAAAATAATGGCCTACTGTTCTTCCATTCCACTCATATGTGGGAACCACAATTGAGTGGAAGTGGTAATAGAATGGAGGACTTTAGTCTTCTTTAGAAGAGTCACGTACTCTAACTTCTCTGTAATGTATGCTACCCAATCATCCCTCCAAAGAATGGCTCTTTTAGGAATCTAAATTGGGTATTAGGGAGAGGTAGCTCTCTCCTCTCGTTTTTAAAGCATAAGACTGAATCTCCCCTAGTGGAATCTTTAGAATCAGTACGAGGCTTATGCTTGATAAATTGAAGACCATCATTAATGCAAGGTATTGCGCGGGCTTCTTAGCACTTGGCTTTGTCCCAAAACATACCTTTAGAGATAATCTTGTCCAACCTCTTATCCCAAGGGTACAGGATGGGTGGTGGACATTTATCTTGATACACTAACAAGTCCTTCAACTTCATTGCTTTTGTAAGAGAGAGAGAGAGAGAGAGAGAGAGAGAGAGAGAGAGAAAGAGAGAGAGAAATCTACTACTTAATAGCGAATGTTTATCTAGAGTATAGCATCATATGGATTTAGTAAGTGTAAAGTAAGTATCCTCCATGATCTGTTTAACCATAAGTGTAAAGATTGTCAATATGAATTGATCCTAATCCATCTTCATGACCAGCAGTAGGGCACACATATGTATAAAGAGGAAAAAAATTAGTATAAATACCAATCGAAGGAGAAAAGCTTACCAAACACAAGTTAAGGGAAATCCAAACATGAACAAGGGTTTAAGTATGTTGCTATCATGAGGGGGAAAAGACCTTGCTTTGTTCTATGGTTTCAATTTTTACAAGTTTAATTTCTCTAACCAATATTCATAAGTCCTTGAGCCAAAATGGATGATTGTATGAGCATGGATCTTGCCTTCATCATCTTATTATCACTAGAAAAAAAAAAGAAAAAAAAGGATGGGAATATGATCACAACGAGGGCTAATCAAATATTAGGTCTTTGAGATGCCCAATCAATTTTTATGGATGAGATGCAATGATGATAAGAGTTATTCAACTTCATCAAGTTTTATCCAACTACTATTAGCAAATTTGGTACCATTAAAGTACTTATGGTTTTGATTATTTTCTCTTTAGAATATAAAAATTTTAACTATTGTTCAATTTGTTTTAGTAGGGTTCAAACAATCCATCCTCTCATATGAACATAATTAGAGCTCCTCAAAAGTAAATTCCTGAAACAAGCAACAAGACTCTTTAGAATCTAATGTTTTAGCCAATTGTTGTTGATTGTGTTACTAAGAGAGTGATAATGTGTTACTGCTGAATTTATAAACATTTTGTACTACTTCATGTAAGATTATAATCTTTGCAACATGTACATGTTTTCTTTAACTAAGGATTGTTGTTTTCCTTATTTTAATGCACTGGTTGAATGGATAATGCTTCTATTTTAGGGGTGATTTAATCATATAATGATAAAAAAAGTTACTTTTTCTAGAAAAGAAAACAAGATACATAATGTAAAAAAAGTTCTTGTTCATACACTTGATGTAGATTACATATATATATAAAAGAAATAGATTCACTTGAAAGAAATTCTTCATACAAATTATCCAATTATATAACCAATTTGACTATACATTTTTTTTCATGAAAGATATGGTAATGATATGGGTTATATATATATATATATATATATATATATATAAAAAGAAATCGACCTATAAGAAAAGTTACTTCCATTCACTTGAAAGAAATTCTTCATACAAATTATCCAATTATACAACCAATTTGACTATACAAATATCATTCTTCCTAACAAAAGGAAAAAAAAAGTATAATGAGTTAACTAATAATCCAAACTACAATAGATCTCTTTCGCTTATTCCCTCAAATTCTTGTTTAGGCTTTATCGACTTTAACACAACCAGTTCTTTTATCTGTATCAAATAGTCCAAACTATACACCTTGTTGCAGTAACACATCAATCGATACCAAGTGCAAAGGCAAGAAGAGTACGTTCACAAGTCTTTTCATCTTGTAAATACCAACCTCAAACTTGTGGATCAAGTATATAATGGTGGTCCACTTACTAGATCTGATATGGCCAATGACTACAATGTTAATATGAATCTTCTCCTTACATGTTACTAGAGTTGATATGGCCATGCACTTATATATAAAAGCTTGGTAAATAAACAAGTCAATTTGACTTAATGTATATGGTTTAACCTTATCTAGAAGCAATAACCATCTGATGTGTCAGGCAAGTACACCTATCAGTTTATAATATAACGGATATGAGTCTGAATGTCGATCCCATAGAAATTAGTACGATTATTAATACTTACTAGATCTTTATTATCTAACATGTAAATTAAATTTCAAGAAACTTAAAGAAGTAAACCTAAATTATTGCTAAAACTAATTTAAAAATTAACTAAGACACGATTCAAGAATTAAAAAAAAAAAAAAAGCAATTCAATTGGAAATTAATTCTAGATTCATTGTTGCACCTAGATCCTACTTCCTCTAAATCTAAATTTGATTTTCCTAAAGATAATCTAATTTATTTTTTAATCTTTTTTTACGGGGAGAACTCTCTACTAAAGTTAATCGCTTTTTCAAGCCAATTAACCCTAACCTTAGAATCACCTATTAAAATCTCCTCTTAATAGTATGATCTAAGATTACATTATTGAATAGTGAATTCTCTATGCTTTAATTCAAAATTGTAGAAAAATCTTACAAATTATCTCTAATATTGTAATAATCTTCATTAACTATGTCTAAATCTAATCTTATAAGAAATTTTTCAGTTCTCTTATAAAATATCAAACTCTAGATTACTACTTATGAAAACAATAACGTAAATCATGAAACAAACATAGTTGAATCAAGAAAAAACTAAAGAATTAAATTAACCAAATACTAGTCATTTCACATAAGTAGATATAGGTTCCACGAAACCTAAATACTAAAGATCTACTCTCTACATATCGTAAAGTAAGAATCTAAAATCAAAGAGTAAAGAAAAATAAAAGGATGAATCATGAAATGTAAACAAAAATTGAATCTTGAAATCTTCTTTGTGCCTTACTTTTTTTAGTGTCTTTAGCTTGAAAAACTCTCCGAAATTCTTGTGTAAAATATTCCTTTTTCAATAAACCCTAACAAAGCTTTATATAGGAAGAGATAAAAAATAATAAGCAGTTAGGAAAGACATGATCGAGGACAAGATCATGTCTTTTGATTGTGTCCTAAGCTGTAACAGTTGAAAACAAGCTTCAAATTCACTTGGAAACAACACAGTCATGCCATTCGGTTGTATTGATCTTTAAACCTTCATAACTTGCTCATTTTAGCTCTAGTTTGAGTTAAATTTGTTTCTATCTTTTCGTTTTCTAGCGTAGATTGTTTCAAAATCTGAAAAACAAAATTTTACTCAATTAAGTATCATTGTTTAAAAATAAACTCAAATTTCAAGGAAAATCATAAAAAATCACTATGTAAAATATATACAATTAGAAACTCATCAAACTTCTCCATACTTAAGAATTTGCTTGTTCTCAAGCAAATAAATCAAAGAAAAATTAGGATAAGAATTCTTCAGTAAAAAACCATCATTGCCTAGGAAATCAGCTAAAAATTATACTTAACCAAGAAAGATTCAATTTGTAATCGAATCAATTTTCTTTAAATAACTTCCTTAACTCTTATACTCAATCTCTTTCCTAATGTCTAAATGATACAAAATACCAGAGTTCATAAGCTAATTCATGTAAATTAAAGTTTAATCAGATCATTTAATCAAGGATTTATGTACATAAGATTAGATTTAACGTCTCGCCGATCACAAAAGAGTCATAAAAATTTTAAACCTACTTAACTAAAATGTATACAACCCTCTCTTCAATCTCACTAAGCGCCATAATTCAAAGTGAACACATACTACATTCACTCATCCTCTTATTATCCTCTTAATACATACTTTCATTAGAAAGGCTTCAAATTCTTTGAATTTATATTATTATTTTAAAACATTAGTTAAGGATAATTGTATTGAGAGTAGAAAAGGATCTCACTCTTCTAACGGACCAAGACCAATCCATACCACCTTAGCCTTCATATTGGTAGTGAGAAAAAACCTTACTCATCTGAGGAATCAAAATCGATCCCTGCCAACTTATTCTTTAAGTTTACTTTCACATTGGCAATGGAATTCAGCCTCACTCTTTACAGGGACTAAGGCAAATTCTTACCAATTTCACCCTTTTTTATTTTATAATTTATATTACTTTCTACCTCAAACTATTTCAAGTTTTTAAGGGTTTCTCAAAAGATAAATTTTATCTGTTTGTTTAATAAGAATTATAGGGCTTTAAAGTCATCTAAGAGGAAAGTATACATCAAAGTAAGTTTCGAAAATAGTCATCACTAACTCCTATTCGATGATGTTGCACAAATCCTAAGTCATAATATCCCAAGCTAAATAACCTATAACTTTACTCTATATGGATTTTCACTTATCAACTCTGCCATCGTGTAACTCAAACATCAAAGAGCAAGTATTCAAATTACATTAAACTTAGTGGAACTAATCGATTTCCAAATAATTGGAAGTCAAAAAAACAACAAAAATTGGGTTAAATGCGGAAAAAAAAATTGGCCTCCTAAGTAGCAAAAGTTTCTATAAATTTCTATATCTCGTTCCTCACACTTAAAACCATACATTATCTCCAATGTACGAATTAAGTCATACAAATAGAAAATATATCAATCAAAACAATCATAGATAAGACGATATAAAAGTAGCAAAGAAAAACTGATACTCTCCTGATAATTCATTAATGCAAGAAGTCTGAAGTAGTCCAAATCAAACACAATCTCCAACGTGAGCTTCAAATTTCCAAGGCCTTTACCTCACAATAAGACTCAATTGACTCCACGATCCTCCTAATCAAAGGCATCATCCATAACTTCATCCTCATCTTCCTTCTCATCATTGATATCTTCAACCAAACTCTCCTCTTGAGCTTCCTTTCTCTTGACTTTTAATTTAGCTCTTAGTACCATATTTCTCTACAAAAGGAAATAAGATTCAAGTCAAATTTCCATTACGCTAGAGCTTCCCTACATTTAGAATAAAAAAAAGACCAAAAATCATGACTAAGTATGGAAAATAAATACTATAACGCATTGAGAAATTTTGTCAAACACATAGTATGCATGTAAAATGTAGTTGTGTTCTTGAGAAATCCTTCATGCAATCCTCACAAGCAAGGTTACAAGCCAGATTCCAAGCTTGCTTAAACTCTTAATTCCTCAATGACATGAATCAATAGCACTTTTATTTTTTATCAAACACTAAAGCCCTAAGCATAGTTGTCAAAATTGTGATTCTACACATACGATTCTACAAATTTATAATTCTATGAAGCTCTTTCGAGTTAACTCATGTATAAACTATTTTTTTATGTATAAATTTACGTTTTTAATCGAGTTTACATGGAAACTTGGTAGAAACTTGCATTTTTGACTGAATTTATTAATTTTATATATCTAAGTTAAATGGGATAAAAAATTAAAAAAAAAATACAATTAAGCTTTTGCAAATCATTGACTATCAGGGTATTACATCATCTTCCCTATTATATTTTTTTTTCTCTCTCTCTTAATCCCTTATTTTATGTTCATAACTTTCATCGAGGTCTTACCTCATATAGCCAAGATTACAAGAAAAACTATATAATTTAATTTATACCATTAGTAATTTGAAATGAGTTGAAATATTTTGTTCTCTTTAATTCAATACTTTTTTTTTTCAAAAGAAAATAATGGAAAAAGTTTCCTTCTGATTTTGTTTGCCATTTTTACATACATGTTTAATTATATATTATTAAGAATTTTTTTATGGAAAAAGAACTTAATCTCTTGATTTATGCATTTTCATCATGTATTTCAAGTTTGAAATAATTATTATAGGTATCCTACGTTATAGAAACTTATGTTTCTACGTTTCAATTTCACATTCTGATTCAACTAATTGCTAGTTTGACAACCTTAGTCCTAAGTGATAAAATGAAGAACAAGGCATATAAAACAATAAAATTCAGCACTTCAACTTAAATATTCAAGAATCGCATGCCTATAGTAATGTATTGTAAAGATACAATTATGCCACAACCTGTGTCTTTCAAAATCTAATTGTAGTGCCAATTCAAGAACACGGTCGTGTTCATCATGCACATCACTACCTATCTCTCAAGAGAAACAAAATTCATGAATACATACTGAAAATTACCAACATGCATTCAAATCCTAACTACTCTATCGTATATAAGAGTCCAATCTAAGTAAATTTTCCAAAAAAAAAAATTAAATGAAGAAGAGAGATCAATCACTTCCCTTGATTCTTAAAATAAGGTAAGTAATAAAGATCTTTGAATTTGTGTGAGTTTATGTGTTTGTGGGTGTGAGAGAAAGTGCAAGAGAGGAAGAATGTTGTATGTACGTAAGGGTAAGTATGTTTTACTGTATATTTGCGTATAAGGGAAAGAGCAAATGAGATGAAAAGGGGATGTGGGTCACTTGCTTTTATACTGGATATGACATGACCTAAGACACAACCATAACTCACGACCATGTACCCTTCTATGCTGTAGTCATGAAATGCGCTTAGAAGTCACATGGTTCAACACATAACTGTATCTTTGGACCATATGGTATACTGTTTTTTTTTTATAAATTTTTAACTTTTAAATTTTACTATTTTTATTTTAATTTATGCATGCCTATCCTAAATGCATAAATTGAAAAATAAAAGAAACTTAAATAAACAAAAGTACTAAACTAAGAAAAATTGAATCAAAGAAAGCTAATGCAAAAATTTAACTAAAGGAAAACTTATTATATTGCACTTATCAATTTTGAAATTTTGTTTAGCTTCTAAGCACTGCCTCGGAAATCCTGTTGGGGATGTTGCCCGCTTTATCCCTGCTCGCTAATCGACTAATGGGACCGTCGTATGCATAGCATAACATAAAAGTGAATTTAACCCTAAAATGAAAAATAAGTGTTAAAGTGCTAAAGTAAACAATGAAAATTGCTAACATAACCTACCACTTGGGTTGCCTCCTAAAAGCACTATGTTTAATGTTGATAGCTCGATGGGATACATAGGTTACTTACCTTCATTTGAGTGGAGATAGATCTCTATCCTTTCCTTACTTTCAAATCCTTCAAACAAGGATTGAGTTACCCTTTTTCCATTGGTATAGAAAATTTTCTTGTCTAGTTGCATAACTTCTACCGAGTTTCTACTTGTCATGCCACTCATCAAACTCATGTTGATTAAGTCTCTTCTTTTCATCTGCTTTTCTCTTGGATGGAGTGGTTATAGGTAGCTTCGAGCTCCTCATAACAAAAGCATGTTCTAAACAATCTTCTGAGTCTCTACTCCAAGACTAGCGGTTTTACTTTAGGAGGTTCTAACTTTCCTTCGTTTAGTCTACAAAATGGTTCAATCCTTGTCTTCAAAAGATTGGGTTTGTTAGCTCTCAATCGAGCTACAACTTCTAATTGATTAAGGATTTTCACCATTTCTCCATCTCCCCTTTTTAAACAATCATTCATAGGTTCTTTGAAAAGTATTTCCTGTACACATTTAGTAACAACAACATTAGAAGTATCATAATCATAGCTTGTGCCCTCTAAGTCAAGGGACTTGTGCATTGAATCTGGATTCTGGAAAACAATTTTCCCATCTCCGACCCTTAAGATGAGCTTAAGCTCACTAACATCAAACACAGCCCTAGCACTAGCTAGAAAGGGTCTACCTAGAACAATGGTACCTCAAGATCCTTGTCTATATCGAGGATAACAAAATCTATAAGGAAAATGAATTTATCAACTCGCACTAGAACATCCTTTGGAATGCCTCTAAGGTATGTGATGGACCTATTAGCTAATTGAATGTAGATGCATATTGGTTTAAGTTCTCCTAACCCTAGCTTTTCAAACAACTTAAATCGTATCAGGTTTATATTGGCTCTTAAATCTGCCAAAACATTATTTATTGATAACTTTCTACGTATACAAGAAAGAGTAAAACTCCCTAGATCTTGAAATTTCTTTGCCAACTTTTTCTGCAATAGTGCATAGCTTTCCTTATTTAGTGTGATAGTTGAAAGATCCTCCAACTTCCTCTTGTTCGACAAAAGATCCTTCAAGAATTTTACATATTTCGACATCTGTAATAAAACATCAACAAAGGGTAAGCTCACTTGTAATTGTTTAAAAAGATCGAGAAATTTATCAAATTGCTTCATTGGATTAGGGCAGTCTTACTTAAGGTGTTATGGATACAAAATGGGAAGTTTGTACTCCTTCACTTTTAGTAGCTCTACACTCTCTTTTGATCTCAATTGTTCTGAACTTTCCTTACCCTTGACCTCAACTTCTTTCTCAACTGTTTCCTTATCCTTCTTCTTCTCAACTTGTAGCTCTCTACCACTTCTCAAGCAATGATCCTTGTTGTCTCTCATTTAAAATCCTAATAATCTAGCCAATCTGTTTCTCCAAGTTGTAGATGAAAGCTTCTTGGCTCCTTAAAGAAGCCTGTATTTATTACATTCGAGCCTCATTAGATTAAATGTATTTTTCTAAGAGACTCTCTAACTTATTCTTTAGGGCTAGTAGGGGAGCCATAGATTGTTGAAATCCAGGTAGAGCCAAATTTGATCTTTGCTATGGCTAATTCCTTACCTACTATTGTTAGCCTTGACTCTAATTCTGACCTCCCTATGAAAGATTAAGGTAATCTCTCCAACCTAGGTTATAAGTGTTGCTATAAGGATTATACTGGGGCCTTATAGGTTTTCCCAAGAAATCAATATCTACTCATTACCTACAATCCCCTCTTGGTTAAATTCATTAAGGTTAAACTGTGATTGTTGCGAACCAGTCAAGAGGGATTCAATTTTCTTACTTAACATCTCGACCTAAGTGGCTAAAGACTATACAATGTTGAGCTCAAATACGCCTATGACTTTTTGCTTCCCCTTATGGTTCTTCTATGGATAATTATTCATAGCCATATCTTCTATCAAAGCTTGGACTACCTCGAGCTTCTTAGTATTAAGTGTACCTCCAGCTACTGCATCTATCATTTGCCTTATAGAAGGGTTGAGACAATTGTACAAGGTTTGCATTTCCATCCAAATAGGGAAGTCGTGATGTAGACACCGCCCTAACAAGTCTTTAAAGTGCCCCCATATGTCGTATAAGGTCTCACCCTCTATCTGGACAACAGATGAGATGTCGACTCTAAACTTTGAAGTTTTCGTAGGTAAAAAATACCTCTCTAAGAATTTTTCCACCAATTCATTCCAGGTTGTGATTAAATTCCTTGCTAAGGAATTCAACCACTACTTAACTTGACCATACAAAGAAAATGAAAATAGGCATAATTGAATAACATCATCAGTTGCCCCATTAATCTTGAAAGTATCACATATTTCCAAAAGACTAGAAATATGTGCATTTAGATCTTCATCTTAGAAGCCATCAAATTGTACAAACTGCTACAACATCTAAATAATGTTTGGCTTGATCTCAAAGTTATTGGCTACAAGAGTTGGTCGATTGATGTAAGACTGGGTACCAATTAATGACGACCGGGAGTAGTCCAATATGGTCTGATTCTACTCCTAGTTGTTAGCCATGATGTCATCAAGTAAGCTTTCATGATTAGATTTTTGTTCTACCACTTGATCCTTTACTTCGCTCACTAACAACTCCGCTTTGTCTTTCAATCTAATAGGAGATCCTTGGTTTATCGCCTCCACTATTTCTTTTATCAATAATTGTCTCAAATTACATAAAGCTGTCCTCTTAATCTTAGAATCAATTTTAATCAAATACTTTGCTTCTTGTCATGCAATACAATAAAGAAAATAGAGAATTTAGTCAACATCGCACCAAGAAGAAAAAAATTCAAGAAAACAAAAGAAATCAAGAAAAGATTAAAAAAAATGGTTAGATTAATAAATCTACTAGCTTTCTTAATATCAAAAGTCCCTAGCAATGACATCAAAAACTTGATGTGTTAGGCAAGTGCACCTATCAGCTTATAATATAACAGATATAAGTTCGAATGTCCCTATAGGGATTAGTACAATTACTAGTACTCACTAGATCTTTATTATCTAACTAGTAAATTAAATTTCAAGAAACTTAAAGAAGTAAATCTAAATTATTGCTAAAACTAATTTAAAGATTAACTAAGACACAATTCAAGAATTAATAAGAAAGCAATTCAATTAGAAATTAATTCTAGATTCAATGTTGTACCTAGATATTGGTTCTCCTAGATTTAACATGCAATTTTCCTAAGGATAATCTAATTTATTCTTTAATCTTTTTTATCGAAAGAATTCCCTACTAAAATTAATCACCTTTTCAAGCCAATTAATCCTAACCCTAAAATCACCTATTAAAATCTCTTCCCAGTAATATGATCTAAGATTGCATTATTGAACAATGAATTCTCTATGCTTTAATTTAAAATTCTAGAAAAATCATACAAATTATCTCTAACCTTGTTATAATTTTCATCAACTATACGTAGATCTAATCTTATAAGAAATTTTTCGATTCTCTTACAAGAAATTTTTCGATTCTCTTATAAGATACCAAACTTTAAATTACTGCTTGTAGAAATAATAACTTAAATCATGAAGCAAACATAGTTAAACCAAGAAAAGACTAAAGAATTAAATTAATCAAATACTAATCATATGGCATGAGTAGATCTAGGTTCCAGAAGACCTAGATATCGAAGATCTACTCCCTTCATATCGTAAAATAAAAATCTAAAATCAAAGAGTAAAGAAAATTAAAAGGGTGAATAATGAAATCTTTAGAAAAATTAAATCTTGAAATCTTCTTTGCGCCTTACTTTTTTTAGTGTCTTTAGCATGAAAAACTCTTCAAAATTTGTGTGTAATATGTTCCTTCTTCAATAAACCCTAACAAGGTTTTATAAAGGAAAAGATAAAAAAACAATAATAATAAGTTGGTTGGAAAAGAAATGACTTGGGATATGATCGTATCTTTTGGTCATGTCTTAGGCTATAACAGTTGAAAACAATCTTCAAATTTACCTAGAAACGATATAGTCATGTCGTTTGATTATGTTGATCTTCAAACTTTCATAATTTGCTCATTTTAACTTTAGTTTAAGTAAAATTTGTTTCTATCTTCTCATTTTTGTAGTGTAAATTGTTTCAAAACCTAAAAAACAAAATTTTACTCAATTAAATATCATTATCTAAAAATAAACTTAAATTTCAAGGACAATCATTAAAAATTACCATGTAAAATATGTATAATTAGGAACTCATCAGCATCCTTCTGATCCTTTAACTGTTGGTATAAAAGAACCCTAAAAATATCAAGCAAGCATGTAAAAATTTTGGTCACTTGTGCTCACTAAAAAAGCAAGTAAGGAAACAGTGAAAGGGTTGAACTACGTTACCAATACGATTGATAGGCAGCAATAACTTTTCATAAATTAGGATGAACAAGTAACCATTTAGTACACATTGAGTTTTATCTTTTACCAATCACATCAATTTCAAGCCAAGCAGTTAAATCTCTATCTTCATCATTACTTTTCTTAGTAGTCCATTCCTCCTTAGTTTACAACTTCTAGGCATAGTCAACTCCCATTCATACATATGCAAATCTAAAAATTGTGTTTGTTTCATGAAAACACTTTCCTAATTTTATGTAACAGCAAATTGCATGGTCATTAAGAAAAAGTAACGAAAGAAAAAAAAAAATCATCAAAGCTGCATTTGTTTCATCTAAGAGAGAATTTGTTCCACTAAGTGGTATTAGTCAACATAAGTAATTCTCATCACCAATATACCATTTCGTAAATAAACATATTATGAAGTGACAAGTATTTTGAAACTTTGAGAAATATGCTCAATCAAAAAAATAACTTGATTGAAGTTAGAAACAATGAGATATTTTGAATTATTCCTTTCCTTGTTCTCCTTCGTTCTAATTGTCACTATAATCGCATTTTATATCCCAAACAACAGCTTTAAATTATTATTTGAATATTTTCACCATAATAACTATGCTGTAACATAATAAACTATTCCGTTCAAAGCAAATGCAATTTGTCACAAGACTTAAGACTTTATGCATGTTGATGTTCATTAAGGAAAAGGTAATTTGGACTATTATAGGTGAAAGTGCTTTATCAAAAAATGTCGGTCTCAATGATCATTTAAAGAATCCTTTTTTTTTTTATAATAAGTAATCACTTAAGAAACAAAACAAATGACAACATACAATCTAGGGACCAAAATAAAAAAAGTTTCAGTATCTCTATTTGAAATCCATCCAAATCATGCAATTAACTAAATTGTCAATGCTTGCAATATACAATTTAGTAAGGTATAACATAGTAAATTTATCCCAATTCTTAAGCAGAACCAGACAACTCAACAAGCAAATCAACTTCACCAAACAGTACTCCATGATTTTGTGTTTAGTATAAGAATTAGGCTTGCGTTTGGATTGGTAACATCTAATTACTTTGTTGCATGTTATTTTGTATGGGCAATGTTAATTGCTAATTTGGCTTGAATTGGGTATGAGGAGAAAAACATGTACATAGCTTCATATGATTCAATTTTGGCTTCGAATCAATCAACATCAAATGAAAAAATATGACGATGTCCATAGAATCTTTAAAAAACATGAGTAAATAACTAGAAAAATCTACTACATGAATATTGATGATGACTAGAACAAATAATTTTATAAGTGTGTTGAGAGAGAGAGAGAGACCTAAGATCGCCGAAAGGCGTAAAGACATTGACCTGCAATCATCGAGATCGCTCCACCTGAGATCGCCATTACCATTCTTAGTCCATAGGCAATAAAAGGGAGAGACAAAGAGGAGGGAGCATTTTGGTCGAGGAAAAATGAAGAAAGAGAAAAGGATGTTCAAGCTATGTGGTTGATAAGAGAGGGAATTTAATCTTGATAGTTGACTTTTGTCGTACCAAATGTCGTGATCTAGAAAGAGGAACTTTAGAATTTTATAACCTTAGAGAATCTTTATCCAATATTTGAACTTATATAAGGAGAAGTTTTCTTTCAAATTTGTAATCTCTCTCTCTCAAAACGGTTCAGTTAACTTTTTTTTATTACAATGGATTTGCATAGACAAAAGAAATCTTCGTATGATTTTAAATAACTAGAAAGTTATCTTATAAGTAATTTATATTGTAGATTACGTAAAATAATATAACAAAAATTCAATCATATCAAACAAATTGAGAGAGAAATGCAACAACAAATGGTAGAATCACATATACAATTAATAAAGAACGTAATAGGAGATGGCAGTACATAGTTGCCTCTACTAAGTTCGACATGGAGAAATCCAAAGCAATAAGGGGTTGTTATAGTGATAATTTTACAGCATATTCTACACTTATGAGTAATTCCAGATAATGTATAAACACTTTTCATATGATATTCACATTTAATAAAACTAATGTGATTGTATAGGTTAAGAGATGTTACAATGGATTCAATCTAGAAAGAAAATAGCAGTAAAAAACAAATAATATTAGATAGAACGAACAAAAATCAATAAGCAAGAAATAGGTTAATGTTTTAACCCAATAGCCCAGTTATGCCACCAAGACTATGGTCACAAGATGATTGGTCCCAACAGTATAACAAGTTGTAGTCCATGTAAGTTACATCACTTATTATTTACATTTGCTGACTTGGTTCATTTTGTTATAAAAAAATGTATATGTTTCTTAAGAAAGTATTGATATTATTCAATTTTGATGTACCAATAAAGTTTTACAAAGCACAAATGTGTTTATGCAAATCTCAAATTTTCTGTTTTAAATTTATTTGAAGCATATAATTGTTATTATCAATAAATAACATTGCCAAATTTTTTCTTTTGTACTTCACCATACTATAAATTACTTACGGTTGTTCTTATCAAGTTAGATTACGTTTTTTTGTCCTCTTTCCTTTTTTTCAAATGTTTTTATTTAGATTTTTTCTTTAACATTTATCTCCTTTGATTTAGACATACATTCACAACTTTCTACGTAGTAAGCTTATCTATAAATTTAAAAGGGCAACTGGGGAAGGATATATCATTTCATACTTCAACGGGAAAAGAATAAGTCATATTGATATGGATCACTTAAAATGCCCTTCTCTATAATTCAATAGAAAACAAGTTCTCTTCCTAAGTTATTCCTTTCTTTATGTACATGTCAAATTAGGTTTTGTTTCTTAATGTAAGTTTTGGTAAAATTAACTTCGATGCATCAAATATGGGCATTGAACAATTTTCCTTAGAGAAAGTTTTTCCTTTTACAATTTCAACCATCAAAGGTTCAAAATCCATATATCTTGATTAGATATAAGATTAATTAAAATTGTTACGAGTTGCTTGATCTTAGCTCAACTCGAGCTTATTTAGTAAATAAACTAAGCTAAGTTTAAGTTCAAGATAAAACTCATTTTTCTAAACAAGTTGTATCCAAGCTCTAGTTTAGATTCACAAGCACGAGCTTCTTCATTTAGGCTCGTGAGTCGACTTGTTTGAGCTCACTAGTAAGCTCACAAACTTTATATATATATCTTATAGATATTATATATATTATGTATTATATATTATCAAAATTCAAAAGCTAATATCTATATAATATATATAAATATATAATATGTCATAAGATTATATAATATATAATCTGATCCATATTCATTATTTATTAATCTATTTATTTATATATTTTTTCCATTTTGTATACCTAAGCTCGTGAGAAGCCTTAACTTGGCTCGCTTTAGGCTCAGCTCAAATTAAGCTAGATTAATAAACAAACCAAGTTCAAGTTCGATTTCGAGTTCAAGACAAAGCTCATTTATTTGAAAAAGTTGAGCTTAAAGCTCAATTTACAGGCTTGATAAAAGCTCTGTTTGAACTTAAGCTTGTGAGTTGAGCCTAAGCCTTTGAGTTAAGCCTAAGCCTTTAATAGATTAACTAAGCTTGGTTCATTTGCAGTCTTACTTTTAGTATCAAATGTAGAATAAAAGTAACTATTGTAATGTCTCATCTTTTAAGTGTTTGCTTAAAACTTTTTCCTTAACTTTTGGTACCTAAAGACGGTTCATTGTGCCATCCTTGAGTTAAGGATAAGGAAAAACATAAATTCATTAGAAAATATGTACATCATGGTTACAATCTCGTATTAAGGTCTTTTCAACATAAGTTGACATTCTTCTTAAAGAACTCCTTCCTAGAACTTGAATCGAAGTTTGTAGCTATTAGCCTCTTAAGGAATGTTGTTATCCTTTAAGCGTACAAAATTCTATTGCCCCCACGATGTGAGATACTATCTAACTTCTTCCCTCACTTGATAATAAAACAACTTATTCCCCCAAGTAATTATAAGCTAAGTAAGAGTGGATAAACAAATAACAACATAGGTATTATCTTATCATAAAGACACAACAATCTATTAGTTCAATCACAATACTCTTTAGTCCAACCAAGTAATACAAATACAACAAATGTGTGTCATGCTCATATAAGCGATATGCATCAATACCAATATCCTAACACAACTTAGCCATTTGGTTGGTTGACTTCAATCTAAGCATTTGGACACATAGTCTAAGAGTTACCAAAACTCAACCTAGTAGAAACCACGTGAAGTGGTTAGAAAGTGCAATTCTATATACTCAAAAACCCAGCTTTTCGTGTAAAAACCTAGCCAAGTAAAATCTTAATTTAGAAAACTTAACCCATAGGTCTTTTTTATGTTATTCCATAATGCAATAAGTCACATACCAAGAAATACCCAACGAATTAACAAGCAACTTTTCTCATTTACCGAGGTGATCAACCAGCATATTAAGCTAAGCCCTTCACTAAACCGTAGTCCAAGCACTAAATCTAAATGCAACAATCTCCACCGTGCTAAGGTCGAGAAAAACTATTAGGAACCAACCATTTGAGGCCAACCCTAATGTGAGCCGTCCTTGAACCAACCATTATCCAGCCCCCTTCTAATGCCAAATAAGCCCGAATCGAGGTCCACCCTTGCTTAGACCACAATATTGTCATAATCACTATAAAAATACGTGCACACTGTCCTTTACTGACATCCGTATTGTCCTTTTTCACAAAGGACGTCTGCGTTCCTTCTTTTGCATGATTTTATATTTTCCTTGTAAATTATTTTCTTTTGTTTTTAGCAAATAAAGACCATTCTTTCGTAATTTCTGTAACTTAAGATTTGCTTTAACGGGATGATATAAATACCATCATACTGTAAAAGTTGTAGGACACCAGAATATAGACGAATATACTGAACTTATTTACTCTTGAACTAAGTATCCCTTTACTCTTGAGCTACTCTTGAGCTACTCTTATCTAGTCCATTCAAGTGTAGACCAGTGTCGAGTGACCTCCAGCCATATTTATGCGTCATATCAAGTATAACCTAAGCTCATATGAAGTATTGGTACGTCATATCCTTCGTCGGTACAAGGGAACCCCCTACTCAACCTTCGATTATAATTTACTTTTCAAGCCATCTTGCGACTTAAACCCACCCCTTTGGTTACACATGATATAAGGTTCATGTATTCATCCATAAGTCTGTATTATCTTAGTATCGAAGCTTGGATACCTTCGCGGCTAAATTCTGCTACTGTATTCTTTTAATAGTTTGTCACTACTATTGTGTGATAGTGATTCTATTGTTAGCTTTGAAGTTTAGTAGTGAGAAGTATTTGGTACTCTGTTTTCCCCTATTTTCAATACACCAAAATAGAGTGTGGTTAACTGTATGTTTGTTGATAAATTGTCATTATGAAATAAACATCAATATCGAACTCAAGTATATAAGGAACTTTAGGAAACTAAGAAAGTGGTATTCAACATGGTCAAGGACAAGAAGGAAGCTCTTCACCTCAATCAATGGGTCATTGCTTGGATAGGCTTACCGATTTAGTAGCTAGTCAGGTGACTGTTATCCAAGAAGACAGACAACGCACTAGAAATAGCCTTACTAGAGAACGTATGCAGCAATAGTGAGGAGATGGCCAATTTGGCTGAGTTAATGCCCCAACTCGCCCAGTCCGAGCTGAAGGAGTTGGTAGGGATACTAGACGTAAGTTAGCGCTTGAAGAGATTAAGGAAGAAGTGGAAGGAGGTGATGACACAAAAGAGTACTACGAAGCTAAAGAGAGAAATGTACGAGCCTCTAGAGTTGAAAGACTCAAGATACGTATCCCAAGTTTTTCTAGAAGTGGTGATGCCAAAGACTACCTAAATTAGGTAGACAAGATTAAAAAGCAATTTGAATACCACAAAATACCTAACAGTGCAAAGGTTAAAGTTATTGTATTGAAGTTCGCTGGTTATGTCGCCTTATGGTGGAAGAACCTGCAAGCCACTAGAAGAAGGGAAAAAGAACGAGAGATTAGGAACTACGATGATATGAAGAGAGTTATGTAGAGAAGGTTTGTACTGAGCTATTATCTACAAGATGCCTTCAAGAGATTGCAAGAACTGAGGCAAGGAAGATCGAGCATAAACATTTATGTTAAAAAAATTCTGATGCGAAGTTATGTAACTAAAAGACTGAACTGTATCTCAATTTATTGGCATTTTGAAGTATGAGATTGGGGATTTCTTGGAAACCCTGGACATTAGAATGCTTGATGATGCAATATGAGCCACCCAGAGGATAGATCCACATTCAAGACACAACATGGTTTATATGACTGGCTTATAATACCATTTGGACTATCCAATGCGCCGAGCACATTCATGCGACTTATGAATCATGTGCTCCGAAAATTACTAGGTTGGTTTGTCATGGTTTATTTTAATGACATTCTAATGTATAGTCCTGACCTGGAGACTTACCGAGAACATCTCTAACAAGTGCTTGCAAAACTCCAAGCTGAATAACTTTATGCTAATCTGAAGAAGTGAGACTTTTGCCATTCCGAGTTGATCTTCTTAGGATTTGTCATGAGCAGAGGTAGCATCTAAGTCAATGAAGAGAAGATAAGAGTGATCATAGAATGACCTGAGCCAACCTATTCTGCCAACGTAAGGAGTTTCCACGGCCTGGCATCATTCTATTGCCAATTCATAAAGAACTTTAGTATGATTGTGGTCCCACTCACCGAACTGTTGAAGAAGAATGTTGAATTCAGATGGGGTGAGAAAGAGAGGAGGAGTTTTGAGGAAGTGAAAGAGATGCCAACTACAGCCCCCGTATTAGCTCTACCGAGCTTTAATAAGATATTTAAAGTAAAGTGTGATGCATCTAGACTAGGCATAGGTGTTGTGATGATGTAAGAAGGCCGACCTATTGTTTACTTTAGCAAGATACTTCAAGGAGCCACACTTAACTATTCTGTCTATGACAAGGAGTTCTACTCCTTAATCCAATCCCTAATGGTATGGCAATACTACCTATTGCCCAAGGAATTCATGATCTATACTGATCATGAATCCTTAAGATATTTAAAGAGCCAGCTAAAGTTATCCCAAAGACAGGCCAAGTGGGTTGAGTTCATGGAGGGTTTTTCTTATATTGTAAAATATAAGAATGGAAAGAACAATGTAGTAGCCGACACCTTATCGAGACGACATACCCTCCTAACCGAACTACAAACAAGGCTATTTGGATTTTCAACCATCAAGAATTTATATGTCGAGGACCCACACTTTGGTTTTATCTACATCCGTTATGAGGAAAGACGAATGTTAGATGACTATCACAAGGAGGACAGATACTTATTCAGGGTGAGGAGGTTATGTATCCCAACCTGTTCCACGTAAGAACTGCTAATGCGGGAGGTGCATGGAGGGGGATTAGCAAGACACTTTGGGCAACGCTAAACTTATGAGATATTCTCCTCCAGATTCTTTTGGCTAAGGAAGAAGAGAGATGTCCAATCCATGCTAAAAAAATGTGCGACCTATCGAAAAGCGAAGAGTCGAACCAAGCAAAGATACTACCAGCCCTTACCAATCCCAACTAAACCATGGTCCGAGCTAAGTATGGACTTTATGTTAAGATTACCGAGGACATCTTAATGGAAGGACTCCATCATGGTGGTCATGGATTAATTTAGCAAGATGGTACATTTTGTGCCATGTTCCAAGACTAACAATGCTTCGACTGTCTCTTTTCTTTTCTTACAGGAGGTGATTAAGCTTTACGACATGCCTAGAACCATAGTTTCGGATAAAGACCCTAAGCTCATGAGCCACTTTTGGAGAACACTTAAGAGGTGATTGGGAACTAAGTTATTATATAGCACGGCCTACCATCCACAGACCGATGAGTAGACTGAAGTTGTTAACCAAACTATGGGAACTTTGTTACAGGTCCTTATTAAACGAAACATGGCTAATTGGGATCCGTGTCTACCAATTATTGAATTTACCTATAATTGGACCACCCACAGTATCACAAGCATGTCTCCATTCGAAGTCGCCTATGGGTTCAACCCCAAGCTCCCATTGGACCAAGTACCCCAATCAAAAATTGATGATGATAACTGGTTAGTTGTCAAGAAAGTTGAAGCCATCGAAACCATGCACCAAAAGGTTGTAATGCAACTGGGTCGAGCTACTATTAAGCTTGAGAAGTAAAGCCGAAGATGGAAGAAGAGAGAATTTCAACCAGGAAATTTGGTCTGGATATACCTTAACAAGGAACAATTTCCAAACTTGAAGAAGGGCAAGTTGTCTCCCAAAGCCAACGGACCTTTCAGAGTGTTTGAAAAGATCAATCCTAATGCCTATAGGATCAAATTACCTAAAGGATACAAAGTGTCAGACTCTTTCAACATTGCTAACCTCCAAACTTACATTCCCAAAGACGAGCAAAATAGACATGAACCTGATTTGATCTCAAATCTAAAACAACTCGAAGGGGATGATAGGGATCAAGGATCGATTACACGCTATTGAACCTAAAGGCTTTCTTAGGTGGTCCACCAAGTTGTCCGAGAAGAGTTAAGCACCGAGGAGCAGTGTTCGCCCTAGCCCTATCTACTGAGCTACTTTGCTCTCCATGCCATCCAAGATGTTACTAAGGTGATCAACCAGCATGCCAAGCCAAACCCTCCACTAAACCGTAATCTAAGCGCTAAATCTAAATGCAGCAATCTCCACTATGCTGAGGTCAAGAAGAACTATTAGGAACTGACTATCTAAGGCTAACCCCAATGTGAGCCGTCCCTGAACCAACCATTGTTCAATCCCCTTCTGACGTCGAACAGGCTTAAACTGAGGTCCACCCTTACCCAAACCATAATACTATCAGAATCACATTAAAAACACGCGTGCCTTATCCTTTACTAACATTCGTATTATCCTTTCTGACAAAAGATGTCTGCTTTCCTTCTTTTTCATGATTTCATATTTTCTTTGTAAATTATTCTCTTTTGTTTTTAGCAAATAAAGACCTTTCTTTTGTAATTTTTGTAACATAAGATTTGCCGTAACGAAATGATATAAATATCGTTATACTATAAAAGTTAAAGGACATCAAAATATAGACGAATATACTGAACTTATTCACTCTCGAGTCAAGTGTCCCTCTTACTCTTGAGCTACTCTTATCTAGCCTATTCGAGCGTGAACTAGTGGCGAGTGACCTCCGGCCATACTTATGCATCATATCAAGTGTGATTATAGCTCGTATGTGGTGTTGGTATATCATAACCCTCGTCGGTACACAGGAACCCCTTACTCAACCTTCGACTATTACTTACTTTTCAAGCCATCTTGTGGCTTGAACCCACCCCTTTGGTTACGCATGATAGCGAGTTCATGTGTTCATCCACGAGTCTTTATTAGGTTCTAAACCACCTACTAAGGTAGGTTCTAAGTCCATTATTTCACTTTCCATATCACCAAATCACTTCATTTCAACAACAAATTCATCTTTTTTGCACTTCATCAAATTAATTCATTATTCCAACCTCATTTACAACATTGTTCTAATATATGTGCATCAAATTATCTCAGGTTATACTACTCTAGTGCACTTTTAAGCTCATTGTTCTACAAAATATCAAAATTAATCACTATCCAACTTCTTAGTTTTTTATAGCTCTTTACATAAATCAAAATAGACCCTTTTGGGAACTTATATACAAAAAATTGGGGTTGAAACCATATCGTTTATTATTTTAAAATTTAGTGCAAATTTCGTTTTTAGGTATGATTTCTTAAGGAACCAATATTTTTTTGTTTAAACTTCAAATATCTAATTTATTTTTGGATTCTACGTGCCAAATTACCTAAGGAAAACAAATTTCATTATTTTTAGACTTTGTTTACTATTTTTAGAATTTCAGGAAAGAAAAATTGAAAAGTTGAGTAATTATTAGAATCCAAGCTTCTAGCCATCAAAGGGTGGTAAGAGTATGTCAGCTAAGCCTATCTAGGGGTACTCCTTGATCCATGGTAAAGATTGCATTTCAAGTCATGCGTATATCCCCAATCTCACGTATACTCATGTTTACACTATTTTTTATAATTTTTATTAAATCACTCCTTAAGCTTCTCAACACTTCTCTAATTATTCCAGATCCACTACTGTCTAAAATGACGAATAAATGTAGTCATGGGATTTTGTAAGCAGGAGGATGGATGGTGGAATTTGTTTCTCGATGGACAAGTGGTATTTCCCTTTTCTTTTTTAATGCCCATGTGTCCTTAGCTGAAAACTTCCCCTCAACTTCCTATTCCCCGCCTAACGTTTATCCAAGAGGTTATCCTTCATTAGTTAGTTAATTTTTCTACTAATTTTACTAAATTATGTTAATATATTGCGTGTGTTATAGGTTATAATTATTTACGAGTACATATGTTGTAATGAAGTATATTTAGCATGCATATGTATTTCTTAAACATTATTTAATGTTTTTTTATCTATTTTCTAGTCTAAATAATTTATCTTTAAGGGCTTGTTTATTTTTGGAACTTGAACCATACTTTTCTAATAAAAATAAACAACACCAATAAAATTATGCTTTTGTTAAATTAAATGTTTCATATACTTTATTTTGTCAAATAAACTATTCTAGGATACTTCTTTTAACTTTTGTGACCTTATATTAAAAATTAATTCAATTCCAAGAATATGTTTCGAAAACCCTAAATCTACCATTTCCAAGCTATTACGATCACATTACATTATAGCACTCATGACTTATACTACTCATGATTACTTAATTTCCTTACTTTGCAAGTTATATTTTCTAAATTTCATGATCACTAGGGATGTACAAGCCATTCCAAGTCCTTGATAGTTAGCCAACAACCGGGTCTCACAATTATTTTGCTATCTTTTTCATCTTTTAGATTTTCATCTAATATGTATATATATATATATAGATATATATATATATATTTAGCCCAAAAGAGGCAGCATAGATTAGTACTACGAAGTAGCTAATCAAGAACGTGATATATTCATAGTGAAGATACATATCTTACAACGATAATTTAATACCTTCATCTCTTTCAATAACTCAGAGAATTTGTATATATATATGGAAATGAAAAAATTATTTAATAAATTTCATATTCTTAGGGGGTTGATTATTAGTGGAAGAAAATAATCCATTTTCAAGGAATTGTAATCCTAAAGTATTTAGAAAATCATTTTATTCCCATTTTTAAGGAATCATCATTAAGTACAATAATTAATATATATATATATATATATATCTTGTCAAAGAAAGTGTTGATATAATTTTTCACTCTCCGAAACTTACTCCGTAATGCGTCAAATTTTTACTTAGGTCTACAACGTTAAAGACATTGGAGATTCCATATACATTTGGAAGTTTAAGCTTATAAGTATTGTTGTTAATCTTCCATGGCATTCAATGGGGTCCTTCTGCTTGCGGTAAGAGTTTACTCATCCTTTTGTTAGTGAACCTTTCTTTGATGAGGTGAAACCATACAAGTTCTCCTAGTTGGAATTTCTTCTTCTTTCTTCAACCTTAGTTTCCTTACCTCGGTTTCTAAATAGTTCAAGTTAATTGCTTAGCATCCCATTGGTAGGTCAACAGTATGGCTTTAGCTCAATCATCGATACCTAAGTCACTCTATTCAATCCTTAGTGCTAGTGTTTGATTAAGTACAACTCAGGATTGAAACCATACACTACCTCAAATAGTGTTTTCTTGGTCATGCTATGAACAATTCAGCTACAGGGAAATTCTACTACAAGTAAGTAGAAATCCTAATCAATTTGATTACCTCCAATAATATCTTAGAGAAGTGATTTTAGTGTTCGGTTAATGACCTCTATTTAGCCATCGGTCTACAAATGGCAAGACATACTAAACAGCAACCTTATCTTTAGTCAATGCCATAGGGTCTTCTAAAATTGACTCAAAAACTTCATATCTTTATCAAACACATTAATTCTAGGAACTCTATGTAGTCTCATCATCTCCTGCAAAAAGAAAAAAATATACAACTGAAGCATCGTTAGTTTTATGGCATGGCACAAAATGTACCATTTTGCTAAATCTGTTGACTACAACTGTGATAGAATCCTTCCCTCATGCCATCTTCGGCAATCCAAGAACAAAACCCACACTTAGGTTTTCCCATGGTTTGGTTGGTATGGGAAAGAGCATAACTTTCCCTTATTCAGATCGGCTCTTGACCTCTTTTCATTATCTTTTCTCTAAAATGACCTGACAGTCCTCCTCCATTGGCTTCTCGAATGAGTAGGTTTGTACTAAACAATTTGGCACCATAATCTTCTTACTTATGAAAGATATCCTTCATCCACAAAGTAGTCATCCAATGTTCTTCTACCCTTGCAATATGCAAAGATCGGCTCGAAATTAAGGTCTTGGGGGTACTGCTCCTCAATGCTTACAAATTGAAGTAATCTTGTTTATAGATTGAAAAGCAATATATGTCGTCTTGATAGGGTATCTACAACTAAGTTAGCCTTTCGTCATTTATATTTGATCACCAATGATAATCCTTTTTGAAACTCAACCCACTTAATTTGTTGCTTTGAAAGTTTTAGTTAGCTCCTTAGATTTCTTAGGGTCTAGTGATCAAAAAACATGACATATTCCTTTGGCAACAAATAATGTTGCTAAGTTTGCAAAGCTTGGACTAGGGCATGTAACTCTTTATCATACACTAAATAATTCAGAGTAGGTCCTTTGAGCTTTTCACTAAAATAAACAATAAGCCAGTAGTCCTACATAAGAATCGCTCTAACTTTTACCCCAAGGCATCGCATTCTAATTCAAAAAGCTTACTGAAGTCGAGCAATGACAATACTAGTGTTAACGTCAATCTTTTCTTCAGTTTAGTAAAACTTTCCTCTTCTTTATTTCCCCATTGAAATTCAACATTCTTTGTAAGTCCAATAAAAGGCAAAGCAACAAAACTAAAATTCTCTATGAACCTATGATAGAAAGAAGCTAAACCATGAAAACTTTTCACATCGACACATATAGTTAGGGTAGGCGACTCAACAATAGCTCAGACCTTTTCCTTATCCAATTTGAGGCCTTCTCTACTAACCATGTACTCAAGAAATATAACTTCCTTCTAATAGAAACAACACTTCTTCATATTACCAAACAACTATTCGTCTCAAAGCACCTCAGAAACAACTTGAAGGTTTTTTACATGGCTAGGTAAATTGGGACTATATACCAAAATGTTATCAAAGTAGACAACAACAAACTTTATAATTTGATTCCTTAGCATGTGGTTCATTAGCCTCATAAACATGCTTCAAGCGTTAGATAACCCAAATGGCATAACAAGGCATTCATATAATCTATACCTTGTTTTAAAGGCAATCTTCCATTCATCATCCTCACGTATTCGAATTTGATGGTATCTTCACTTGAGAGCAATCTTGGAAAATATACTTGCTTTATATAACTCATCTAACCTAGGGATTAGATACCAATTCTTGATGATCTTCCTATTAATAGCTAGGCTATCCATACTATCTTCTAACTCCTATCCTTCTTAGGAACTCATAGTGTAGGTACAATACATGGGCTCATACTCTCTCGAACATAACCTCTTTCAATGAGTTCATTTACCTACCTTTGTAGCTCAATAGCTTCCTTAGGATTCATGCAGTAGGTTAATTGGTTTGGCAATGCAACTCTAGGTTGTAGACTAATGTTATGCTCTATTCCTCACTTCAGGGATTATCCTTTTGGCAACTCATTAGGAAATAAGTCTGCAAATTCTCTTCTCCTCCCATGTAAGCAATGTTATGCTAAAGGGTTTGGCAATGGTAGTATCTCCATCTTCACCATACTCATCAAAGAACCCTGCATCAGCTAGATAAGATTTATTATGTTCAAACGGGTTCTTCGTAGCTAGAATGAAGACATCTTTACCCTTTTAATGACCCTTGATTCATTGGTGCCATATTGAAGGTATGAGGCTATGATAGTACAGCGACTTCCTCCTAACTAGAAGATGGTAGGATATGAGTGTAACAATCACATGGAATCGCATGGATCCCTGTAAGGGTCCAACTTTAAAGTCTATATTAACATACCCTATTATGTCTGTGGTTGTTTCAGTTACTATAGTAAGTTGCTTCACCAAGTGTTGGTTGTCTATCCTTATGGCCTTGAATGTAAACATTGGCATAATGTTTATGGAAAAGCCATTGTCTACCAATGTCTTCTTAATGGGATGTCCATTGAGCGTGCTCTCTACATAAAGAGGAAGGTTATGATTAAGGTTCCTTATGAAAATGTCTACGTCTGTAACCTTCATAATAGTTGTGCTACACTGTACTCCCCATATTGTCTTTTAGAAATCTAGGTAAGTGTAGTCGCTACTGCAAGCCGTACATCTTCATCAAATCCTAGTAAATCAAAGAACTTCCTAAAGTTAGAGGTATTCATTAAGGTGGCAACCATTAATGGGTGTGCACCTTAATTGGTTTCTATTATTGCTTACTTCTCTTCATGTACCTTAACTAGTGATACATCTCCTTCTTCTTGTCTCAGATTATGACTAACAACTTTTGTAGCACCCTGTTAGGTGTTATGTGGGGGGAGCAAATTACTGCATATATAATTATTCTCTATGATAAGTTCTCCATTACGGACCCTGTCATTAAATATCTTCTTTAATGTCTAACACTCTTTAGTTGGGTGTCCCACAGTCCTGTGATATCTACAAAATTTAGAGGCATTTTTCTCATTTGCAGTTTGTAAACACACTATCCTTTAGACCTTTATGTTCCCATCCCATAACCACTGGTTAAGTACAGCATGTACCTTGCCCATCGAGCACAAGAATGAGATAGCTGATGTAGAGCTTTGTAAATTATCATTCCTTAGCTTCTTATTGTCTCTAAAACTTTCTCCTCGAGCTGAGTTAATAGATGTTGCTTGTTTCTCAAATCACCCACCTTCTATCCATTGTCACACAATGGAATTATTGGTTCTTCTCATAGTCTTGGTGAGTATAGAAAAAGAACACAAATTAAGGTTTTCCAAGTGGAAGGCGTACTCAGTAAACATCCCCTAAATACAAATCTTCACCAATTCCTTTTCATCATGTACATCTTGGATGTCCATGGTGCACTCTCTAAAGTGCTTTATGTAATCCATCAAATCTTCCTTTGGGTTTTGTCATGTTCTTCCCATGTCTGTAATTGTGACTCATTCCTAAGTGGAGAGGAATTTCTCCTAAAAGAGCTTACACATAGTTCCCCATAAATCAACCAATCCCGAGGGGAGGTTGACATACCAGATGTATGCCTTCTCTATCAATGATTTAGAGAATTCCTTAAGCTTTAGGTTATCATCAAGCCTATAAGGCTCTAATGTTTCATTAAATTTCAGTAAGTGCTCCTTTACACTTCCTCTCGTATCATTAAACAGTATGAATTTAAGACTTACATAGTCCTTATGATATGACTTTGCTGCAATGCATTAATGATACGGGAGCTTCAGCTTTAGTACTCCCATAAATGACCTAGCTTGTATTTTTCTCATATAAATGTCCAAGTTTTCCCTTATTATGAAGGAAGTCCTTAGAACAGAGGCTGTAGACATACATGGCAAAGCAAGGGCAACATTAATATGAAAAGTAGATCTACTAAAGATTGAGATGATAGAATTAAATGAAGGAGCAAGTACCCATAAGGATGAAGAGCCACTTAACTGGACTCTTACACTTTCTATTACAAGGTTTGGTTGTTGTGAAAGTTCTGGTGGGGGAGTGGTTTCATCACCACCTTCTTGATGGAGATCTTCCTTAACAACTGGAGGATTAGCTAGTTAAGCTGAGGTAGTGGCACCTGGCTGTGCAGTAATTATAAGATTCAGCAAAGCTATACCTTGTTGCATAGAAACAATGGCAGCCATCTCAATAAGGATGGGTTAGAACACAACCATGAACTAGTTTAAAGCCCTTATAGCTTCTTACATTGTCCGCATTGTCTGTACAATGTTTAGAGGAGCTTCAGGCACTAAGTAGTCCTAACTAGTATTCTCAAGTGATAGGAGTAAATTCTGCTCAATAAGCTCAACATTGGTGTCAAGCTCTTGGGATGTGGTCTCAATCATACCAATTGTTCTCTTTTTGGGAGGTATCATGTCTTTGCAATCACTCTTCCTTAATGGAGTCACCAAAATGTAAATTTAAGGGTCCGATTAGAGTAGTCACATGTGTATTACGTGAGTAGCGTGCTATATGGAGCTTCAAAGAAGTGAAGTGAGACTATTACCTGAAGGAATGATTAGGTAAGAATGAAGTAGGGAGGAGGAATAAGTAATCTCAGTATCTCAAATGCACAAATGACAGACAAGGTAGCCTTAAGGGACTTCAAGCATTTACCTTATAGCTTGAGTGAATAAGATCAGTCCTTTGCCTGAATTGATTATTTGATCTTAGAGAACAAAGTTTTCACTATAGATTACCGTTTCTCTAATCTATAGAGTTGTAAATGAGTAGGAAAGGCTAGGTCTTTATAGGCTCTAGGGCAAGATAGTATTCGTTAGATCATCTCGATAATCAACAAATGAGATAGAGCTTGCTCAATTCATATTTATCTTAAATTAGCTAGCTAATGGGCCTAAGCCCAATAGCCTTCCTTATAGGTGTATGAACCTGCTTAAGAAAGGTTAAATGTAGACTAATCGATCTAGCAATCCTTGTTTCGAGCTCAATAAGCCAATTTTCCCTTAATTATCCCAAATATGAACCAACCTCCTTAGGCCCTACCACCTAACCTAAGGAGTCAAGCCCAAATAAATAATAGATTGAGCTCAACAATTAATATGACAATTTTCATCCCTCTACAATGCCTATAAGTCTTCCTAAGGTATTGCTAGGAACTTTTCCATCTACAATGGATATGTGATACTATTTAGGACTTTTCGTTTTTCCAAGATTTCAATGGAAATTTTGCTTATGGAAACCCTAGCATGGACAATATCTTGTAAGAAAGAAAAGCTCTATGATAATAAAGCTAGAAGATTTGCAAACGATCATAGAAATACACTCGAAAATTCTTGCCTAGAGTCCATTTTTCTCCATGAAAGGGATAAAACATCTCAAAAGGACGGACGAGGAGTTTCTCTTTGCAGCTAAGGTGATATGCTTAGAAATCCTTATCTATAGTCCACTTCTATCAAATATGGATATAAAAGATCGACTCATCTTTGTAATTCTGTAGGTGAAGCTTCTCTTTCTTTGAACTTACTATGCTTAGTAGGTGTAATTGTAGTGTTAGGTTCGAGTGGTTCTTTTTTTATTAAGGTGGTACTGGTGGCAGCACAATTAAAGAGGCCATTAAGGCACTAGATAATGTCTTTGAAGTCACTTATGTAATCTGTGATGGCTTTAGGGCCATATATGTATGATTGCTCAATCTTGATGGCAAAAGGTTTCACTATCTCGAGTTAACTTCCACCAATTGAAAAGTTATCAATGGTTACATGGTAATACCTGGGAAATTTCAAAATAATTATTGCAAAACTATAAGAAAAAAAAAAGTGAAATTATAAGTACCTTTAAGCTATGATGATGTAAAATACTTTGTCATGATCTTAATATTATAAAAACTATATTAAGGTTAATACCAAAAATTCATTATCCTATAAGATATTCACCTTTTTAAAGTCATACTAAAAAATCTTAAAACTTACAAGTTACAAATATTCATATATAATAATTCAACATTTGATATAATATTTTCAAAAGATTATATATATATATATATATATAACATATGTAGATGTATGTTATAAACATGTATTCTATATTGATATGATAATAAATTTTAAACAAGATCAATATAGAATTTTCAAATAATTATATCCTATAATAAAGCTATAAGCATCTTTAAATTAATATTTTGTATGTTTATATATTTCCAAATAGTTTTGTATTTGTCTATACACAAGTATTATTTTCAATTAAGTTTTAATTGCCCATAGATGTACATGTACAAGCTACATGTACAAATTAATGATTACTTTTATTTGGGAATTGATATATAATATCTATATTCTTATGCATATATAGAGTATCTTTTGCATTATTTATGATTATATATTATATTCAATTTAACTTTCTTTTAAATGCTATCAAACATACACACATACACACATACACACTTACTCACACATATATATATATATATTTTAATAGTGATTATGCATAAACTATAAATCTAAATATTTTAGGGTGATAACTAGTGTTTCAACTTTCTAAAAGGTTTGGTAATTATATATGTAACAATTGTTTTATTATACATATATATATGTGCATATAAATATTATTTTATGTACAAACTATAACTTTATACTCAGTGTACAACTCCTTAGAAAAGCCTATACAACTATATGTATGGCTATATATAAATGAATGACAATTATAATATATGGATATATGTAAATCCGGTATAATGTTTAATGTAGGTGGAGACGAATAGTTACTCCTAGTAGTTGCTAGGTCCTTTTGGCTTGAATATCATATATGATATAGATATATACGAACATGTATATGTAGTTATATAACATTTTGTATATATAGAAGTGCCCTTTGTAAAACTTATAATTAGATTTTTTTCAACGTTGTAACTATATATGTAAGTATATAATATTTCGTATATATAAGTGCCCTTTGTAGAACCTAAATTAGATTTCATTCAATGTTCTAGCTAGAAAGCCTCCATAATTTTATTGCATACTAAAAATATATATATAATTATTATTCTAAGCATGAACTATAGTTTTACGTATATTTTGGTATGATACTTAATATTGCAACCATTTGAAAGTCTTTTTTATTTTTTTGGCTAAGTTACATATTACATCTTGAGGAAAGGGGCACTCAAATCTTGTCCATCCTAATGGGAGAACAATATCGATATCATTAGACTACTATGCCATTGGCTAACCATTTGAAGCTTTGATAATTTTATATGTTATGTTATTATCGTATGTATGCAAACTATATGTAAAAACTACTCTATATATATGTATGTATGTATATACAATATGTACTGCAGTTACTTTTTGTTTTTGAATTAATGTATGTCATTATAATATCTCATTATTATGTAATACATAGATATAAGTACATCTACTGTGTCAAACAATGTATATTATGGTTAACATAAAAAATGTACCATTTATACCAATTATATTTACATTTTATTTAGTATCCTAACTACTTCTAAAAGCTTCCATAGTAATACATATATATTTATATATATAAATATTAATTATTGTATATATCCATATAAAGGACATTCTATTTATGAATTTTTTGCTACGACTTTTCAAAGTACTTATGATAGTATATAATAAATAAAGTTAACAACAATATTATTTAAGTATATGAAAACGTTATTGCTTAAACTATATTATATATATATATAGGCATACAACACCCACAGATATTAAAATGCCCCCATTGTACAACCGATAACTAGATTTCATCTACTTTGTTGCTAAATTTTGAAATCCATCATTACTTTATTGCTTACTATACATATGCTTGTCATCTAAATTATTTAAGTGAAAGAAGAGGGGTTCTGGTGTCTTTTTAAATTTACCTAATTTATACTTTCATAATATTAATATTATACATAATTAATTATTTGTTATTTTATACTATATGTCTTTCATCTTATATCTTCAAGGCTATAGATGTTAATAACCTTAAATCATCATTCTTTAATAATCAACAAACGAGTTTGGTGTCCTATGCCAATAACCTTAAATCATAATTCTTTAATAATGAATTAGGGAGCTTGGTATCTTTGCCATTATTCTGTAATAATGAGTTTACAACATTGCTACTCTCATTAAATAACTTATTAAACTATAATATATAATATTACATCATAATTCTTACATGTTTTATCTATTATTTCTAAGCCACTTTTACACATTAATATAGTCAACCTGTAATATCTATACGTTAATGGTCGAACTATAGTATTACACATTAATATAGTATTATTCTATTAATTACAATATAAAATAATTTATCCGTAATATTAAAGTAAACAAGCTAAGTTTTTCTATGTTCCCTATTCTTATAAATCTTTACTTTTAACAAACAATCTTATATTAAAAATATATATCTTATTGTGAGAGCACTACATTGTCTATTGAAAAATTTTCTATAATGTTCATATACATGGCTAGCTTGTTTAATAATTAGGTTAGGGTTTTAAATTTGGTATTAGATCCATCTTTAACTATATATTATGGATTAATATAAATCTAACTCTGATACCATATAAGAAATCTGAATCCATAAGTTAGCTTTTGACATTGGTTATGATTTTCAGCTAGTATGCTTTTACCTTACGATTACTTCCACTTTAAGTTAGAGGGAACTCGTAAGTATCTTTTCGATTTTTTTCAAATTCGTTTCCACCATATAATATAGCATGCTCTACGATAATAATTGTATAACTATTTGACAATTGATACTATAAATCCTCAATCCTTGAGTTTGTATATCGAATTTCATCATGAATACAAACATTAACATTCTTGGGAACAAATCACTAAAATCCGTATTTTATTTTTGAATTTTCTAATTTCTAGATTTTTCAAGATTTTTTTTTTACAGTTTTAGGGATTTTCTTTTTTTTTTTTTTGTTGCGTTCTTTTAACATTTGAGGCTTTATTGTTTTTAGGGTTTTCTCTGGTCTTTTCTTATTTTTTTCTATTTTCATTCCTGCTTTTCTATTTTTTTCATTCTTTTTTATTTTTATAATGATTTTCTATATTTTAGTTTCTTATTGTTCTCTTTAGTTACTTTGAGTTTTCTAAATTTCCTAACTTTTTTTATTTTTTAGTATTTTTCACATTTTTCAATTTTCATATTTTTCCTAAGAAAGTAAAAATGGGGTGTCAATAATAAGTTATTCCTAAATTTTAGGAGATAGGTAATTTTTTTTATTTTGTCATATTATGATTCATTTGTCAAGATTTTGAAAATTTTATTAGATTACAATTAGTTTGAGAACATATGGTTTAGCTAAGATTTGATGAAGATGTTGTTTTTATCACAAATATTATTTATATATATATATATATATATAAGATAATTGATGAATATAATGATAGAATTCGTTTCCTTAACAACATACCGTTTCTTTCTTCTCAATATTTTGTTCTTCTTCTCTCAATTTTGATTTTTTCTATACACTTCTAGTGGAGAGAGCTGCACTTTAGGCAGGAATTTCCAAGTGTACTGCCACGGCTCAAAGAGAAACTTCTCCTCCGTACCTTCAAGATGTTTTATGCCCTCCGTAAAGACAAGTGGAATCTA